>CM060319.1:7164861-7224861 GCA_030674155.1 Stramonita haemastoma
AGATTTTTCGGGATATGTTTCAGAGGTTTTTCTCCTCGCCATCGAATGCTTGTAGCTCTCGATTTGTTTTCCATGCAACGTTGCAGCCATGCTTTCTCCGGTGCTGTGCGAGGTGTGGAATTTGCCATCAGAAAAACACATCCTGCTCGGCCGTGAGAGGTTTACTGACGGCTAAAACGTAAACCCCGGCAGCATTCTTTGTCTATCTATCTATCTGTCTGTCTGTCTGCCTGTCAGTAGTCAGTTGCTCTTCTCTCTCTCTCTCTCTCTCTCTCTCTCTCTCTCTCTCTCTCTCTCTCTCTCTCTCTCTCTCTCTCTCTCTCTCTCTCCTCTCTCTCTCTCTCTCTCTTTTCCTATGTATATCTCTCCTTATGCATGTTTTAGTCTCTGTACTTAGATTTAAAAGAGTTTTGTTTGCCTATGTTCTTCAGATTAACGATCAGTTTAGATTTGGGTAAGGTTTTTATTATGATATGGTTCTGGTGGTCTGTTCTATCTGTCTCTATCTGTCTGTCTGTCTCTATCTGTCTGTCTGTCTGTCTGTATGTCTGTCTGTATGTCTGTCTGTCAGTCTGTCATCATCGTTGACGTCAGCATCATGCCGTGGTTCAATCCATATTTCCACTTTAGTCATTGACAGGTGTCATAACCATTATCATCCGAACATTGTTGTCGTCATCATCGTCGTCATCAAGGCTCCATCCATTCCTTCACTTCAGTTCTTCACAGGCATCATAACCACCATCATCATCGGAACTTCGTCGTCGTCATCATCGTCGTTATTATGGTTCTATCCATTCCTTCCCTCTCCCCCCCCCCCCCCCCCCCCCCCTCAGTTCTTCACAGACATCATAACCGCCATCATCATCAGAACATCGTCGTCATCATTGGAACTTCGTCGTCATCATCACCGTTGTCGTCATCATCATCGTCGTCATCATAATCATCGTCGTCATCATCGTTGTCGTCGTTATCATCGTCGTCGTCATCATCATCGCTGTCATCCCCCATTGCTCCATTTCATTCCTTCACAGGTATCGTGACCCTCGCATCATGGCTACCCTTATCACAGACCAGCGTAGTGATACATTCCAAGGACAGTTCTCCCAATACCTCCGCACTGTGGGACTACATTCATCACTATGAGTCCCAGGACCTGACGGATGTACGTCCAACTCTGGAACACGACATGGCCTGGCTGACCCTGAACGTCTCCGCCAGGTTCAGGGTTCAAGTCTGGGCCCAGTCTCATAACTGCTGGAAGGTATGCAAGTTGTGTGTGTGTGTGTGTGTGTGTGTGTGTGTGTGTGTTGTGTTGTGTTGTGTTGTGTTGTGTTGTGTTGTTGTTTAAATGTTTTTTGTGTGTGAATGGAGAAGTACAAAGAGAAAATATGAGTATTATGTGAATGAATGAATAGATATAATCATGCTTTCAGTCGCAGTTATATAGGCTTTGCTTTGAAAAGAGAAAGAAATTGGGAAAAAAAGAATCACTGTTAGGTGAACAGCTGCGCGTGCGCCGCGCGCGCGCGCGCCGCACACACACACACACACACACACACACACACACACACACACACACACACACACACACACACACACACACAGAGTCATTTGGTCACAGTTATCTTGCAATACAGTGATCTGCTCTGACAATGACATTTACCATCGCTGGTGACTAGGCCTACCTGAAGTTCCATCACTTTATCTCTCTCCAACTGTGCCAACATATGGTGTTAAAGACCGTAGTACACTGAAACAAATGCTCCATGAATATACTTGAGGTTGATGCTCAAATTCATCTTCACAGTTTAAAGAACTAGACAGCGTTCAACTCAGATTGGTTTCGACAGTAAAAAATAAAAACAAACTGCAGAAATGGCGGCACTTTACACCATTGCTGGCTTATATAGATTTTTCCGTTCCAGAAGAGTAAGCAAGTATTCAATCCAGTCATTCAAGCGTGCTCTCACTTCTCAGTCCTAATTAGGGTCAGTGCAGCAAGGCGGACAGCAAACAAGCGAATTTGTATTGAGCAGATGCAGACAAGAGATCATGACTAAAGTGAATATGATGTAGTGTTTCAGGAACGACAAAGACAACACATGCTGACTAAAGTGAATATGATATACTGTTTCAGGGATCAAAAGACAACACATGCTGACTAAAGCATATTATAATATATCGTTTCAGGGACGAAAAGACAACACATCCTGACTACAGTGAATATGATATACTGTTTCAGGGATCAAAAGACAACACATATTGACTAAAGTGTATTATAATATATCGTTTCATGGACGAAAAGACAACACATCCTGACTACAGTGAATATGATATACTGTTTCAGGGATCAAAAGACAACACATATTGACTAAAGTGTATTATAATATATCGTTTCATGGACGAAAAGACAACACATCCTGACTACTGTGAATATGATAAACTGTTTCACGAAAAGACGCCAGATGCTGACTAAAGTGAATCAGATAAACTGTTTCAGGAACGAAAAGACGCCAGATGCTGACTAAAGTGAATCAGATAAACTGTTTCAGGAACGAAAAGACGCCAGATGCTGACTAAAGTGAATCAGAAAACTGTTTCAGGAACGAAAAGACGACAGATGCTGACTAAAGTGAATCAGATATACTGTTTCAGGGACGAAAAGACGACAGATGCTGACTAAAGTGAATCAGATATACTGTTTCAGGGACGAAAAGACGACAGATGCTGACTAAAGTGAATGCAATCTACCCTTTCAGTGTCCCTTGAAATACGAAGGAGAGGTGCCGTCACTCAGCACCACCACCATTCTGGTAAACACCTCTTTTGCCTCAGACATCAAATTTGCCAGACAGCATCCCGGGGGATTTACCGAGGACATTTGTAGGTAAGCTTCACAATTTTGTCAGAGGGCAGGATTTAAAATGTCTGCTGCACAGAGACAGGCAGGCAGTCAGAGGGACGGAGAAGCAGACAGACAGACAGAGAAGCAGAGATATATGGACAGAAGACAGATAGACAAAAAATGTATGTGTCTGTATGATATATATATATATATATATATATATATATATATATATATATATATATATATATATATATATATATATATGTTTTTTGTTTTTGTGTGTGTGTGTGTGTAAAAACACCTATCCACTCTGACATTTGACATTCAGATGCAAAATGTCTGCAGATAACTTCTTTCTTATTCTTTGTGTCATCACTCTTTCATTTTTCAGTTGTCTCCGACAGCCATTGCCTCCGATTATCAAGATTCAGTTTGCAAAAAATATAAACACAATCACAACAACAACAACAAAAACATGGGTATCGACATCAAGAACAGTAACAACAACTTCAGTTCAATCACATTGAAATCGGACAACAGTCTTAAAACTATTTGATAACTGATGAACTGATTAACAACGGAGCACAGCATTGAAGCAATTCACACACAATAACAGAGGCAATAGCTACCCTACATCTGTAGGCCTGAACACTTAGGATTTAATTCCTAAACAGAGAATAGGAAAGGAGGTTGTCCATTTCTCTCGTCAGAAGCATACACCAAGGAAACCTGGTGATTAATTTTCATCACATGACATTGTCCCTATGCAGTATTATGACCTTAAAATGCAAACTAAAATTCCAACACACTAAAATCCTGTTCTGTTGTTATTTAACTGCCGTTCTGTTCAGCTGTTGTTTTGGGTGATACCTATTATTTGAGTGAACGGGAAATAATAACATTTTAAGATAAATGAATGTTCGTACGCAATTAAACCTGCTTTGGTAAGTGCAGAAGCCTTTGAATATGCTCTCTCTCTCTCTCTCTCTCTCTCTCTCTCTCTCTCTCTCTCTCTCTCTCTCTCTCTCTCTCTCTCTCTCTCTCTCTCTCTCTCTCTCTCGGTGACTTCCCTTGCTTGGCTACCAGCAGGACGGAATTTCAACACTGCGTTCATTAACTTACAGAGTTTGTACAAAACAGTGGACAGTATGCCAGTGGTAGGTTTGCCTTCTCGTCTGGAACATATTTTGAATGCCCTCCTGCAAGATATGTGCCTGTCATCATTTAAAATTGACGGTAGGGAGAGACAAACGGTGGTAGTTCTGCGCCTGTCAACAACAACATGTCAACCGCCAGTAACACACAGTCAGCCTGTTCAAAACGACAGTGTTGTGTACAGGAAGAAAAGTGCAGCACATGTGGCCAGGGACAAAAGAAGAACAGAGACTTACAATGCCTCTCGAGTACAAAGACAAGAGGTAAATGTTTCATCGCCATCTGGCCTGTTTCTCCCTACCCCTCCCAGTATAATTTATAAACAAGAAAATGCCACTAGCCCCGACATGTTAGCCAAGCCTGTTGACAGTCCTTGTTGTGAAGGCCAGACTGCACGTGCAGTGCGTTCTACCCACCCATTTCTGACAACACTGGCTGACGTCAACCCCCAGTCTGTGACAGTGCCCTACAGTGAATTGACGCTGGATGAACAGACTGTGCTGGATGGACAGACTTTGGAGTGTTACGAACACAGCGATGGTGGTGAAAGGGATGACAGCGGTTCTGAGGAATACGATGACAAACCTGCCACATCGTGTGTAACACTGACGTATGACAACACAGAGGCAGACGGGACAGAGGACTGGAGCACTGAAAAAGAAGACAGCCTAACTTCATCTACCGAACGATCCCAAGCCGCCCTTCCGTCAGATGAATATTTCCGGAAATTCCAGGAACGTTTGGAACAGTTAAATCGGAACATAGGCAGAGTCAGTGACAGTTCAAGAGTGAAGAAAAAAGATGGACATTTCGGCAAAACAGTTGAGAGCGAAAATAATGTTGACAAATCCATGGCACAGCACACATCTCTGCCACACAGATAATAATAGATCGGGAGTGATCACAATGACAGTGTTCAGTACTGTTTCCGTGTGGGTGTGACGATGATAATACAACTATCGAACATTTCCGAGATATGGTTTCCAATCGCGATGATTTGATGTGAATTGTTTATGGTTCGATTTTGATTGTTTTATTTGATTTCCTTCCCGATGTGAATGGGCTGTAAAGCTTACACATTAAAATAATTGTCATTGTCATTGTCTCTCTCTCTCTCTCTCTCTCTCTCTCTCTCTCTCCTCTCTCCTCTCTCTCTCTCTCTCTCTCTCTCTCTCTCTCTCTCTCTCTCTCTCTCTGGCCATTTCGATGACCATTTTTCCATAAGATTTTTGTCTTTATTTTGCTTTTTGTTCTTGTTGGATTGTTTGGGGTTTGGGTTGTTTTTGTTTTTTTTTTTTTTTTTTTTTTGGGGGGGGGGGGGGGGGGCGGGGGTTGATGTTGTTTTTACCAATGTGAACAATTTTACCAGTTTCACTCTACCTACCACAGACCTTGTACTTCTCTGACGAGTTCCTACCTTGAAGGGATTCATGACTTTTACTGCGAGGTGTTTTCGTAGTCTGTTTCTGTCTAACCCTTGCCGTACATACACACACACAGGCTGACAGTCTCTTTCCGGGAGCACGGGAGCTACTGGGTGTTTATAGACCACACCACCGCTCTGCAGCCCTCGCCTTGTTCACTGCTGCTGGCCAATGACCCCGCGCATCCCGATATGCGTGAGTTAGTTACGGGTGGAATCAATGACCTTTCTCTTTTTCTGCAGGTGGGGGTGGCCGGCTGGGGTGTATGGTGGTGGAGGAAAGGTCTTGGAGGTAGGGGGTGGGGTGGCTGGGTGAGGGAGAGATTTTGGAGGTGGGGATGGGGGTGGCTGGGTGTGGGGGTGGCTGGGGTGTCGTAGCAGTAATGAGGGAAAGGTCTTGGAGGTGGGGGTGGGGTGGCTAGGTGAGGGAAAGGTTTTGGAGATGGGGGTGGCTGGGTGAGGGAAAGGTCTTGGAGGTGGGAGTGGCTGGGTGAGGGAAAGGTTTTGGAGGTGGGGATGGGGGTGGCTGGGGGTAGGGGTGGCTGGGGTGTAGTAGTAGTAGTGAGGGAAAGGTCTTGGAGATGGGGGGTGGGGGTGGCTGGGTGAGAGGAAAGGTTGTAGTGTAACGTTCGGGTTGTAGTGGGGTTGGTAGGGAAGGGTGGGTTTGGGTGTGTGTGTGTGTGTGTGTGTGTGTGTGTGTGTGTGTGTGTGTGTGTGTGTGTGTGTGTGTGTGTGTGTTCCTACGCGTGGGTATGTGTATGTATATTTTTGAGGGCCATGTATGTTGACGTGTGTGTTTCTGTGTGTGTGTGTGTGTGTGTGTGTGTGTGTGTGTGTGTGTGTGTGTGTGTGTGTGTGTGTGTGTGTGTGTGTTGTGTGCCCACGCGCGCGCACGTGTGTGTGTGCGCGCGTGCACGTATGTGCGCACGTGTGTGTGTGTGTGTGTGTGTGTGTGTGTGTGTGTGTGTGTGTGTGTGTGCGCGTGTGTGCGAGTATGCACATGTTCATGCACGCACACACGTGTGTGAATGTCTCGCTTCTCTATTTTGATGTCTGACATGGTGTGACTCCATTTCAGCCATTCTGTTTGTTGGTCTGGGTCTGCTGGGGCTGGCGGCTTTTGTGGCCATGTCCTCCAAGTTGTACAGGTAGGAAACAAACCACCTGTGTCTAGTGTCAGCATGGTGTGTCTGTGTCTGTATGCTGTGTCTAGTGTCAACATGGTGTGTCTGTGTCTGTATGCTGTATCTAGTGTCTGCATGCTGTGTCTGTGTCTGTATGCTGTATCTAGTGTCTACATGCTGTGTCTGTGTCTATATGCTATGTCTGTGTCTATATGCTATGTCTGTGTCTATATGCTATGTCTGTGTCTATATGGTGTGTCTGTGTCTACATGCTGTGTCTGTGTTTATATGCTATGTCTGTGTCTATATGCTATGTCTGTGTCTATATGCTATGTCTGTGTCTATATGGTGTGTCTGTGTTTATATGGTGTGTCTGTGTCTATGTTCTATGTCTGTGTCTGTGTGCTATGTCTGTGTTTATATGCTGTGTCTGTGTTTATATGCTATGTCTGTGTCTACACAATGTGTCTGCGTTTATATGCGATGCCTGTGTCTATATGCTATGTATGTGTCTATATGCTATGTCTGTGTTTATATGCTGTCTGTGTTTATATGCTGTGTCTGTGTTTATATGCTATGTCTGTGTCTATATGCTATGTCTGTGTTTGTATGCTATGTCTGTGTCTATATGCTATGTCTGTGTCTATATGCTATGCCTGTGTCTATATATGGATTATGTCTGTGTCTGTATTCTGTGTCTGTGTTTATATGCTGTGTCTGTGTCTATATGCTATGTCTGTTTATATGCTATGTCTGTGTCTCTTTACTATGTATGTGTCTATATGCTATGTCTGTGTTTATATGCTATGTCTGTGTTTATATGCTATGTCTGTGTCTCTATGCTATGTATGTGTCTATATGCTATGTCTGTGTTTACATGTTATGTCTGTTTCTATATGTTATGCCTGTGTCTATATGATATGTCACGCACCCACGCACGCACGCACGCACGCACACCACGCACGCACACACACACACACACACACATTCACACACACACACACACCACTTCACACACACACATTCACACACACACACACACACACACACACACACACACACACACACACACACACACACACACACACACACACACAAAATGGTTTTTCTATCATTTTCTGTTGCAGTTGTCTACAAACCACAGTTCGTTCCCGGAAGAATGCCAACATCACAGATCCCAGCCACAGCCCTAACAGCAGTAACGCGGATATTGTCTGTAACACGGATATTGTAAGTAACATAGATATTGTAAGTAACACGGATATTGTAAGTAACATAGATATTGTATGTAACACGGATATTGTAAGTAACATAGATATTGTATGTAACACGGATATTGTAAGTAACATAGATATTGTATGTAACACGGATATTGTAAGTAACATAGATGTTGTAAGTAACATGGATATTGTAAGTAACACGGATATTGTAAGTAACATGGATATTGTAAGTAACACGGATATTGTAAATAGCATAGATATTGTAAGTAACACGGGTATTGTAAGTAACAGGATATTGTAAGTAACACGGATATTGGAAGTAACATGGATATTGAAAGTAGCACGGATACTGTAAGTAACATGGATATTGTAAGTAACACGGATATTGTAAGTAACATGGATATTGTAAGTAACAGGGATATTGTAAGTAACACGGATACTGTAAGTAACATGGATGTTGTAAGTAACATCAGTATTGTAAGTAACATGGATATTGTAACAGGGATATGTAAGTAACACGATACTGTAAGTAACGTGGATATTGTAAGTAACATCAGTATTGTATGTAACATGGATATTGTAAGTAACACGGATACTGTAAGTAACAGGGATATTGTAAGTAACATGGATATTGAAAGTACACGGATACTGTAAGTAACATGGATATTGTAAGTAACATCAGTATTGTAAGTAACATGGATATTGTAAGTAGCACGGATACTGTAAGTAACATGGATATTGTAAGTAACATCAGTATTGTAAGTAACATGGATATTGTAAGTAGCACGGATACTGTAAGTAACATGGATATTGTAAGTAACATCAGTATTGTATGTAACATCTGTATTGTATGTAACATGGATATTGTAAGTAACATCAGTATTGTAAGTAACATGGATATTGTAAGTAGCACGGATACTGTAAGTAACATAGTGTAAGTAACATGAATATTGTAAACACTCACTAGCATTGTTCCAGTTAGAAGTTTCACTGCTATCGACCACAACTGGAGAACCTACCGTTACATGTCTGTAGCACGTAGCCACTGTCAGAACACACACATACACACACAGGCACGCACGTACGCACACACGCATGCACGCACGCACGCACCACGCACGCACGCACGCAACCACACATACACACACATACACACACACACATACTCGAAATGAAAGAATAGATAAATAAATAACACACACACGCACGCACGCACGCACGCACGCACACACACACACACACACACATACACACACGACACACACGTACACACACACACAAACACACAACACACGTACACACGCGTGCGCGCGTGTGTGCGTGATCGTTGGGTCTGTGCATGATCTCATAATTACCTGGGGTTCTATTTTTTCCTGCAATCGTGAACGGGATAGGCCTACATAAAACTGTCGGCTGTCCAGCCCAATCCAAAAATGTAGTGTACATACGGAATGTAGCACAGTATAGTACAGTACAATACAATACAATACCCACAATTAAACAGAATCTAATACAAGTACACATGACACAACACATCACATTGAGCTTTACCCCAGCTAAATTCAACACTTTGCAATACACTACAATACAGTGCAATAGCATTCAGTCCAACACCCATATCACATTGAACTCTACCTCAGCTCAATGCAACACTACGCAATACACTACACTACACATAAAATACAATGCAATATCATTCATTACAACACCATTATATAACACAGCACGTTGAACTCTACCCCAGCCCATTGCAACACAACACAACACACTACAACACAGTGCAATATCATTCAGTCCAACACCCATATATCACACTGAGCTCTACCCCAGCTCAATGCAACACTACGCAATGCACTATAATACAGTGCAATACAATGTAATATCATTCAGTCCAACACCCATAATACAACCCATTGCCATTTCAGAACCTGGACAAAGATGTCCCCGGCGACGCGGAGAATGTGATGAATGGACCGGGAAACGCAGAACCCCCAGCTGAGAAAAAACAGCCCAGACTGAAGTCCCTGGACACGTTCAGAGGGTCAGTGGTCGGCAAGTGTTCCTGTAGGAAATTAAACAGACAACGGTGTTCACTTGTCTGCTCTATGTTATCAGAAGATTGTGTTCAAAAAACTCGGTCGCGTGTCGGGTCAGTTATATAGCCTTTTACTGATTTCTTCTCCTTCTTCTTCCTTCTTCTTCCTTGATTTTTTCCTTCCTTCTTTTCTTCTTGTTCTTCTTCTCCTTCCTTCTTCTTCTTCTTCTTCTTCTTCTTCTTCTTCTTCTTCTGTCTTTCTTCTTACACTTCTTCTTCTTGTTCCTCTCCTCCCTTCATTTTTCCTTCGTGTGCTGCTGTTTGGTCAAACAGTGATGAACAGAGATTTACAAAACTGCTGAACGCAACTCGGCAGAACTGGATGTTTTTTTTTACTAATGACATATAAGATAGGCTATTCCATTATCACTCGATATAAAAGAATGAATAAATACCTTGTTATTTTTTTTAAATTATCAAACATCAACTTCACAAACCGCGGGTTACATTACCAGCAGACCCATTAGTTACCTTTAGATCATGAATTTAAGCACTAACCGTTACCCCAGTGAGAAGCTATTGGAGGTTAATTCTACCCATTCAGTTTCGGTCGTTCATTTTCCAAAAGCTACCGACTGACTGATGCTGTATCCGCTACATCAATCAAAGAACTTGTAAAACCTGTGTGTAGCATATGCTGGGCATGTCTGTGTCTATCGCAGTTAATCACATCATATAAATTGCAAAAGCTTTTACGTGTCCATGCATCTTCTTCATACGATCTTTATACACACAGCTTTAACGCTCTGGCACATTAGCACATAATTCTCCCTGGAGATACTCTACTTGATCTTTTGTCACACTTAACTGGAATCTTCTCTTTGTTAGAGCAAAGCACACAGTACAGCAATGTTACGCTCATAAAGACCATTATTCATTTCATCGGAATCATTTTTCTGAACTTTGAACTCGTTACTTTGCGGGGAAAATCTATTTCAATTAACCGTGATAGCATCACGAGGACAATTCATCAGACAAGGAAAGCGCTGTATCATGTTGGGATATAAGGAATAATTACAGTATGTGGATTGTGAAGGATTGACTGGAGAATGACCAGTTGATACTTTACATTTTAGCATTAGTGAAGGACTAAAATTTGTCGAATTAAGTGGACGTGGGGGAGCGAGGACGAAGAGGAGATAGAGAGACAGAGAGAGAGAGAGAGATGTTAGATGGAGTGAGAGATATAAGAGAGATAGATAGAAGTATGAGTAGAGGAAGGCAAGGACAAGGAAGAATGAGCAAGGAACACATGGAAGCTATTTATTGAGGATAATAGTGAAACATCGTGGGCTTTTACACAGCCGCCTTAGGGATACATCAGATGAAAAGAACTAACAATAATTACGCAGTACAACACACAAGAATAAGGACACTAGATGTAAGTATAATCATCGTCAGAAGACAAAAAAAGAGAGAAGAGGAGAGAGAGAGAGAGAGAGAGAGAGAGAGAGAGAGAGAGAGAGAGAGAGAGAAAATACGAATGAGTACGCGTGCACTCACAAGTACGTGTGTAAGCTCGTCTTGAGTGTGTAGGAGGATGCGTACATGGAAACTGCTTATCATTTATGAATAGAAGGAATCTTTCACATGGTGAACAAAAATATTTAATGTTTTACCGTCAAAAATGCCCTTGGTAAGTCTGAACTCGCACACTGCAATGTGCAAAACAAACTTTTGATTGCTGCAAAATCTTATTCAAAGAGAAAGAAGAATGCAGACTTTTCGAAAGCCAGGGTACGATGTGAGATGATGATGATATGATATAATGATAATAATGATAAAATAATAATGATAATAATAATAATAAATAATATAATAATAATAATAATAATAATAATAATAATAATAATAATGATGATGAAATATATACACTTTCAGAACGACAGCGACGAATGCATACATGTGTCAGAACCATCAGCCGCTTCGGTGTTGATTAAAGAACCATCACTGACTCCCTCTTTTCAGAGAGACGGCGGGGGAAATGGCTGCAGCAGAGCAGATAAACATGCATAACGGCTTGTTGATAACGCTGCCGGGGGAAATGGGGGCTTGAGATTGTCAGAAGATGAAGACAGATTGCAGAAGGATGAATACGTTAAAGCATTCAGATGTTGATGGATTCACACCTTCAGCCGGTGACTTGATGACGCTGAGAGAGACAAAACATTCCTGTGTAGTACCAAAGACTGAGGAGGGAAGAGAGGATGAAGGAGAACGTGGGCGTATAGCTAAACCATACATTTTGCTTTGTTTGGGTTTTTTGGTAATTATTTTTTTGGGGTAGAAAAATGGTCAAATAAAGTGCAGAGAAAATTGTTCTGCGACAAAAAATTAATAAGAAAAATGAGAAAAGTTATCTTTGTACTTAGGTGAGTTTTTGCAGTTGTATCTAAAAGTACGTGTAACCTTATAAAAAAAAAATCGTAGATGATGATATGTTTGTATATGTGTACCTACCTAAAAGTGTGGTGTGTGTGTGTGTGTGTGTGTGTGTGTGGTGGTGTGTGGTGGTGGGTGGTGTGTGTGCATGCGTGGTGCGTGCGTGGTGATGGTGTGCGTGTTGTGATGGTGCGTGCATGCGTCGTGCGTGCGTGCATGCGTGCGTGTGTGTGTAGACTAAACATGGCGATGATGATCTTCGTCAATTACGGTGGCGGTGGTTACTGGATCTTTGAACACGCCACGTGGAATGGCTAACAGTCGCCGATTTAGTCTTTCCTTGGTATGTATGTATATGTATGTATGTATGTATGTATGTATGTATGTATGTATGTATGTAACAGATTTTTTTTGATAGCTTTCCTTCGATTTGTGTTCATTCCTGCCTATCTATCCTATTGTCTCTCTTCTTTCTTTAGTTCTGTCTCTGTCTCTCTCTTGTTCTGTTCTGTCTCCGTATATGTCCATCGTCTGTCTGTCTCTCTGTCTCTCACTATCTCTCCTGTCTATAATATATATATAGAGAGAGAGAGAGAGAGAGAGAAGATATAGATATAAATTATTTATATATGATATATATCATATTAGATATAGATATAGATACATACATATAGACATACATACACACGCGCGCCGCACACACACACACACACACACACACACACACACACACACACACACACACACACACCACACACACAACTACTACACAACACACACAACAAACAACACACACACACACTACACTCACTACACACAAACACACACAACACACCCACACACACACACACACACACACCACACACACACACACACACACACACACACACACACACACACACACACAACACACACCACACACACACCACACACACACACATACACACACACACACACACACACACACACACACACACACACACACACACACACACACACACACACCACACCACACCACACCACCCCACACACACACACACACACACACACACACACACACACACACACACACACACAACACACGTAGGTTAAGAAACTCTGTGTGACTGACTGGCCAGGTTCATCTTCGTTATGGGCACATCGATGACGTTCTCCTTCAAGGGCATGTACCGCCGTCAGATGACGTCACTTGCCATCGTCATCAAGATCGTCACCAGGAGCGCCAAGCTGTTCCTGCTGGGTATCGTCCTCAATACTAGCTGGGGCCGTGAGTCACTTCATTCACTACGTCCATCCATCCCTCACACACACCACACACACACACACACACACACACACACCACACACACACACCACACACACACATACACGCACACACGCACGCATGCACACACGCATGCACGCACGCACACGCATGCACGCACGCACACACACATACATACGCATGTACGCACGCATGACACACACACACATACATATGCACACACACACACACACACAGACGCATGCACGCACACACATACATACGCACACACACACGCACACAACACACACACACACACACACACACACACACACACACACACACACACACACACACACACACACACACACACACACTGTAAGAAAAAGGAGGCATGATTTTCAACCAGCTGCAGAAACTAAGTCACTAAAATTGAGTTATGCTGGGTCTGTTTGTGTTTCCTTAACCCACCTACCTCAAGTACACATAAAGGTAAAGGTGCCCCATAACCTAGATGGTCGTAGGGGAGTGAGGCATCGGAGAACTCAGCTTCTCTAGGGGCCATCTAATTAAGGCGGTGCCCATCTCCTCTCCCTCGCTGCTTTACCTTCCCTGGCCCTAAAGAGGGCAGGTATCCATTTACAGCTGGGTGGACTTGGGAACTGTACTGAAACCAAGGCGCACAAACGGTCATCCATCCAATTGGTAACCACGCTCGATGCTACTTAACCTTAGCTTGGGGAAAGCGAGCGCTCTGACCACTGAACTATCCCGTCCTCAAGTGCACATTACGGGATCTTTAACGTGTATGTTTGCTTTGCCCCGTGTATTAAGACTTGGAGGATGTATAAATTGCTGATGTGGCCTCAGATAAACCTTGATGGGTAGGTAGGCCTGTAGGTAGAAAAGTGTGAGTGAAAGTAGACCAGCCAAGGTTTCGGGTAAACAACCCTTTTTCAAAGTTCATCGTTGGAGTGGAGGGCAAGAGTGCATCAGGGGACAGACAGACAAAGTGAGGGAAGCGGTGTTTAAGCTGTAACAGCAGGGGTGTCAGGAAAGAGGTGAACGATAACCAGGTTAGCTTAGAGCAGGAGGAGAATCTTGACAGAAAGACCAAAGGTCAGTGAAGAAAGCAGTCATAGGAAGGGAAGGAGGGGAGGGGAAAAGGAGAGGGGGAAAAGAGCAGAAAGAAAAAAAAGAGAAAGTGTGGGTCCAAGGCAATCTTAGGTAGCGGGAGATACTTTGAGGTGTTGAGTCCTGCTAGAGAATGATTGCCAAGAAGGACTGACTCCATGCATTGTCTGCATTTCTATGCTGATAACTATAGAGTTTCTTGCCTAGGTAAGGCTGTGGGTGCCAAGGAAGGACTGACTCCATGCATTGTCTGCATTTCTATGCTGATAACTATAGAGTTCTTGCCTAGGTAAGGCTGTGGCATGCTGTGGTAGGTGCTCTTGTGTTTAGGCAATCAACTTTACCTAGCTGAATGATCTACATGTACAACGCTTTCTGGATGCTGCCATCGACTTAAAACATGAATCAAGGATCTTTAACGGGCATGTTTGTTCTGTTGCTTGCAAGCAAACTCAGAGGAGAGTAAGGCATTGACCTTATTAAGTACGTGAATAGATAAACTGAAAACAAAAAAACAACAAAAAGAAGGTTGTAAAAATCCCCACCATCGATCCCCTAGACGCCTACTGAGGCTGAATGCCACATGATGCATGCCTCAAATCAGTTCAATCGGTTAGGTCCAACGCTTCTTGCGGCATGTAATGATAGCTTGTTGAAACAGACTACCCATTTAAAGGGTTCTCTTTCGGCTTTGTGGGTTAAAAAAAAAAAGTCCATCAGGGTTTATAATCCACTTCTACCTACGCATGTGGCAACTACAGTTCATTATCCACACGGTGGAAAAACTGCTTTTCACCCTCAGTCGTTCTTTTGAAAACGAGTCTTCCAGCCAGCTAATGTCAGCTTGAAAATCGATTGCTGTTGCGGCCTGCATACCTGGTTTCCTAGTCACAGAATTCGTACATAAAGATAAAGCTACGTGCTCCTGGCGCATAATAAATTGAGCTACATTTTTTTGGTGTATATGCTAGGTAATTTAAAGTTAAGTTAGTTACATATTTGTGGCGTATATGCTAGGTATCTTAAAGTTGTTTCTCAACATAATATTATATAAGAT
Source organism: Stramonita haemastoma (assembly GCA_030674155.1). NCBI lineage: Eukaryota > Metazoa > Mollusca > Gastropoda > Neogastropoda > Muricidae > Stramonita > Stramonita haemastoma. The sequence goes on from CM060319.1 coordinate 7,180,546, forward strand.
CATTGCACGACTTCGTTGTATTTGTTGATACTTAGTTTGGACAGAAAGTGCGGGGTTTGTGTCTCGACTTAGACTCTGGTTTCTAACTTTCTGTTCATCCCCTGTTCAGTTAAGTATAAGTAACGTTGGGTTTTTTTGGTTTTTTTTTTTTTTGTATTTTGTACCACTTTATGCCACAGCAGATTTCTCTGCGTGAAATTCGGGCTGATCTCCCCGAGGAGAGCGCGTCGCCACAAGTGCAGCACGTACCCATTTTTTTTTCCTTTTACCTGTATGCAACTGTATTTTGTTTCCCTATCAGAGTGGCTTTTTTCTACAGAATTTTGCCAGGGTCAACCCCCTTGTTGCCATGGGTTCTTTTACGTGCGTTAAATAGTGATGTGTAACACACGGGACCGCGGTTTATCGTCTCGTCCGAAAGACTGTGTAATTTCTATCCACAGTTTTCGAAGGCTTTCAATTGATAGATAATGTACCAACCATGCCTTTGAGATTTGTTCCTTAGAATAAATAGGGGGAAATCACACAGATAGCTTCTCCTTAAACTGGAAATCTTCACTGAGAATTAATTCAATCACAAGAACAGACAGCTTTCTTATGCATTATTTTTAATTTTTAAAAAAAAACAACCATTCAAAAACAACAAGTGGAAGGAAAACACTTTCATGATTGCTTTGAAGTTGTCACAAAAGAACGCAGTGATAGAAACGTATATTATCATGTAAACTGTCAAGTTCAAAAGGGGTTGGTAAAGTGTACTAGCTATGCAGGTATGAAGAGTGACCTTGTGAATTATAGCTTTAGCCATGTTTGAAGAGACAGTGTATGATGAATGGATGATAAGATTGCTATTTCAACCTAGTATTAACTCGGTATCCGTATACCTTTTAACCTACATCAATCATTCGTGCAGTCTATCTGGAGTCTTGTCAGTCTGCTTGCCTGTCTGTTCGCCAGCTTGCCTAACCGTTTCATTCGGATGAGACTTTAAACCGAGGCCCCGTGTGCGAACGCACGCAGAACATCTTGCGCACACGTTAAATCCTGTTCCGCTTTCGTAAGAGTAGGCCATCGTGTGCCGGTGGAACAGATGACAATATTTACAAAACTGCATACACACGGGGACCGGATGAAAAAAAGCACATGATTGCTTATTCTGTTATCCTCGATATAAAAGAATAAAATAAAAATAAAAATTCTTATCGTGTATGTCGAGACACAGACGCACGCACGCACGCACGTACGCACGCGCGCGTGCGCGCGCGCGCACGCACACACACACACACACACACACACACACACAACACACACACACACACACACACACACACACACAGAGGCTAAGCCTGTGTGTGTCTCTTGTCTGTGTCTGCATTTCTCTGGGTCTGTGTCTGTGAGTCCGTGCCTGTGTATGACAGTGTCTCTGAGTGTGTCTTTGTGTGTGCAGTATATACCTGTGTCTGTGTGTGTGTGGTGCTCATGTGTGTCTGTATGTCTGTAATAGTAGTATCTTCAGTTTAACGTCTGTTCATATCAAGTGATTTTAGCTACCCCCCCCCCCCCCCCAAACAAACACACACACACACACACACACACACACACACACACACACACACACACACACACACACACACACACACACACACACACACACAACCAAACAACACAAAAACAAACAAACAAAAACAAAAAACCGAACAATCAAACCAAAAAATATGCATGTTTCTCTGTGCCTCTGTGTGTGTAAAATGACGATGGTCTATGTACCCATTTTCAGCGGTGGAGCTGAGTGAATTACGTATTCCGGGTGTGCTGCAGCGTTTCGCTCTGACTTACCTGGTCACTGCACTCATCAGACTGCTCTTTTACACACAGAAAGACACCTACCAGGTATTGCTTTGATAATTTACAGGTGTGTGTGTGTGTGTGTGTGTGTGTGTGTGTGTGTGTGTGTGTGTGTGTGTGTGTGTGTGTGTGTGTGTGTGTGTGTATGCGTGCGTGAGTGCGTGTATGTGCGCGCCTTCATGTCTGTTTGCGTGTACGCATGCACACGTGCCCATGTAAGAACGCAAATCAAGCGCAAATACTTGCCCTTACAATCTGTGTTCTGCGCGTGTTCTGTGTGGTCAAATCTTTGTACTAAGGATCCAAAGTATCTTATCTTCTTGGTTTCCTGTAAAACCACTTTATTTCATCTCTAATTTCATAGGGTAGCCTATATGTCTGTGTAAATGTGTGCTTACATGTCATGTTTGACACTTATCTTCTTCAACAAATCTTGGCACTAATGACCCAATTACGATTATTCTCGCAGTTGTCTAGAAAAACACATTATTACTTCATCTGAAAACATCTTACGCGTACGTTCAAACTTCTTCCACCTTTTGGAAGAGTAGGCCTTTTAGACTGTGGGAAAGGATGACAAAATTGGTAAAATTTTGGAATTGGATGTGAAGAAAACCAAAATGTTAAAAGCATATGAGTCCATCTTACATTATCCTCGAAAAAAAAAAAATCCTCAGCTAGAGCTCCGAGGTTCACCAATGGCGAAGTTTTGCGAAAACGACCGTTCGTGTAGGGGGGGGGGGGGGGGGGGGGGGGGGTGGGGGGGGGGGGGGGGGGGGGGGGGGGGGGGGCGGAGGGGTTGCCCACCACAGAAGGTAGCCGCATCCCGACTTTGGGGAATCTTGGAAATAAAATGCTAGATAAATGACTGCAGACGGGATAGTCTAGTGGTCAGAACATTGCGCTCGCAATTTGACGACCCGAGTTCGATTCCCGTTGGAGGGGATTTTTCCCCTGGAGTTAACATCAGTGCTGACTCCACTCTCCCTAAACTTCTTTCGGATGAGACTTTAAACCGAGGCCCCGTGTACGGCAGCACGCAGAACATCTTGCGCACACGTTAAATCCTGTTCCGCTCTTCGTAAGAGTAGGCCATTGTGTGTGGGTGGGAACAGAAGACAAGATTTACAATACTGCATACACACGGGGACTGGATGAAAAAAAGCACATGAATGCTTATTCCATTATCCTCGATATAAAAGAATTTAACCAAAATCTGCAATGCCATGTTTTTTGCAGAAACGTCGGTGGGCAGTGGTGCGTGACGTGGTTCTGTCTCTTCCTGAGTGGGGCATTCACCTGGCCCTTCTAGCCCTCAACCTGGGCCTCACCTTTGCCCTGCCTGTACCTGGCTGTCCCACGTGAGTCACCAACACTTCTTATGTGGGGGGGGGGGGGGGGGGGGCGGGATAGCCTAGTGGTCAGAACATTGCGTTCACAATCTGACGATCCGGGTTCGATTCCGGTTCGAGGAGATTTTTCTCCTGGAGTTAACGTCGGTGCTGACTCCATTCTCCCCAAAAGTCCTTCGGATGAGACTTTAAACCGAGGCCCCGTGTGCGAACGCACGCAGAACATCTTGCGCACATGTTAAATCCTGTTCCATTTTCGTAAGAGTAGGCCATTGTGTGCCGGTGGGAACAGATGACATTTACAAAACTGCATACACACGGGGACTGGATGTAAAAAAGCACAAGAGTGCTTATTCCATTATCCTCGAAATAAAAGAATTGAGAAGTTGGTACCTACATTGTCTTTCCTCACTACTTTTTCCTCAATTAGAAATAAAAGAATAAATCAAATCTCTCTCTCTCATTTTCTCTCTCTCTCTCTCTCTCTCTCTCTCTCTCTCTCTCTCTCTCTCTTCTCTCTCTCTCTCTCTCTCTCTCTCTCTCTCTCTCTCTCCCCTCCATCCCTCATACACACACACACACACACACACACACACACACACACACACACACACACCACACACACACACACACACACACACACACACACACACACACACACACTTACTTTTCAAACCTTTCACAACACATCACCAGCACAGCAACGTGAACACAAAAAAGTCGATCTCCCCCCCCAAAAAAAAAAAAAAAACACACACACAACAAAAATTTCTCCTTGACAACATTTCTCATGTGAGGGGGTGGTTTGGGCAGAGGCTACACCGGTCCAGGAGGACGAAGCGAAGGGGGTGCCTACTTCAACTGCACGGGAGGGGCAGCACGCTACGTGGACGTTCTGGTGCTGGGAGAAGGGCACATCTATCAACACCCCACCCACAGGTCGGTCCGCCAGACAGAATGAGCTAACCTATAGCCTAACCTAACCTCTCTGCACTGGGGGTGGCTGGCTTGCTTGCTTTGTAGTGCAGTGGTCACCTGCTGGGAAGATGGGCTCATCTCCTGCAATCTTCACCCTCGTGGTTATTGCCCTTGTTACGTGGTTGGATGGATGGTGGGTTAGGTCATAGCCTAGGGGGTGTTTGTTTGTTCTGGGGTTTTTTGTTGTTGTTGTTGTGTTGTTGTTTTTTGGGGGGAACTAGATGTTGAAGAGTTGGTTGGAAAAGTAGAGAGAGAGATGAGCTGCGCTCTGTGGGTTGATTAGTTGATGTTGTTTTAAGTGGATTGGATTGGATTGCATTGGGTGATGTGTGATTATGGTGGTTGTAGTTGAGGTCAATGTATGGTGGACTTGTTGACGTCAGAGTTGGATTCAGTTCAATTCAAACATTTTATTATCTCAAAAACAGAGAAATTCTTGGGATGGTTAGACATCAGAGTATGTTTGACTGGTTGATGCCAGAATTGATTCTGACGGATTGGCTAACGGCAGAATATGATCGATCAGTTGACAAATAATGATGGCATATAGGTATAGGCTATGTTAGAGAATAGTAGATACCGTGCTTCAAAAGTCGATGAATAGGCTGATGTCAGTGGCGATTTGGTGACGTCAGTGTATTGTGGGTTGGTCACGTCAGTGTGTGGTGGGTCGGTGACATCAGTGTATTGTGGATTGGGTGGTGTCATTGTATGGTGGATTTGGTTGACGTCAGTGTATGGTGGGTTGGTTGACGCCAGTATGTTGGGGATTCGTTGACGTCAGTGTATGGAGGATATGTTGACGTCAGTGTATGGAGGATTGGTTGACGTCAGTGTATGGAGGATTGGTTGACGTCGGTGCATGGCAAATTTGTTCACGTCAGTGGATGGTGAATTTGTTGACATCAGTACATGGTGGATTTGTCGACGTCAGTGTATGGTGGGTTTGTTGACGTCAGTGTATGGTGGATTTGTTGACACCAGTGTATAGTGGTTTGGATGACGTCATTGGGGGTTGAATGACGTTAGTGTATGGAGGTTTGAATGACGTCAATGTATGGCAGTTTGGGTGACGTCAATGTATGGTGTTTGGATGACGTCAGTGTATGGCGGGCTGAAGGCAGACCAGCCTGGAGCAAACTGCCAATCAATGCATCCCACGTGCCCCAATCCCTTCACATGCACGCGCGCGCACACACACACACACACACACACACACACACACACACACACACACACACACACACACACACACACACACACACACACATTGTATCTCACACACACACCCCACCACACACACACACACGCACGCACGCACGCACGCACGCACGCACGCACGCACGCACGCACGCACGCACACACACACACACACACACACACACACACACACAAAACACATCTAAGTCAAAGGACTGATGATGGTGATGATAAATAATAGGAAGAATGATACTACTACTACTACTACTACCACTACTTTTAATACCACTACTACTACTACTACTACTACTACTACTACTACTACTACTACTACTACTAATGATAATAATAATAATAATAATAATAATAATAATAATAATAATAATAATAATAATAATGATGTATGAAACTTTAAATAGCGCCGAATCTTATGGAGCAACAAATCAAAGCGCTTATATGACTTACTGTGATAAGAAAACGTTTGTGGTTTGTCATTTTCATCGTAATTATACAATGGACAGGATAGCTCAGTGATCAGAGCGCTCGCTTTCCCCAGCCAAGGTTAAGCAGCGTGGTTGCCAATTGGATGGGTGACCGTTTGCGCGCCTTGGCTTCAGTACAGTTCACACAGCTGTAAATGGGTACCTGCCCTCTATAGGATCAGGGAAGGTAAAGCAGCGAGGGAGAGGAGATGGGCACCTCCCTCAACATGCTGGCCCCTAGAGAAGCCGAGGTCTCTGACGTCTCGCTCCCCTACGACCACACAGGTTATGGGACACCTTTGACTTACTTGACTTATGCCTGTGGATTCCCTTGGGAACATAGGGCCACAACAACACTCCTCCAACGGACTCGGTTCTGGGAGATCCTCTTCAGCTCGGCCCATGTCATTCCGGCTGCTTTCGTCTCTGCTTCAATGCTTCTGCGCCAGGTCTGTTTTGGTCGGCCTACTTTCCGCTTCCCTTGTGGATTCCAGTCAAGGGCCTGCCTGGTGACATCTGAAGCAGGCTTGCGGAGCGTATGGCCAATCCATCCCCATTTCCTTTTCTTGATCTCCGTGTCAATTGGAGCGTGTCTGGTCCTGTCCCATAGTTCTTCGTTTGAGACTACTTCTGGCCACCTGATACCAAGGATGTTCCTAAGACATCTGTTGGTAAATGTCTGGAGTTTGTGGGTGTTGGTCTTTGTCACCCGCCAGGTTTCTGAGCCATACAGTAGGACCGACTTGACATTGGTGTTGAATATCCGGATCTTGTTGTGGAGTGAGAGGGATGTTGATCTCCAGATTGGGCGAAGGGTGTTGAAGGCATGACGTGCTTTATTTATTCGGCACTTGATGTCTTCGTCCGTTCCCCCATCTTTACTAACGACATGGGACACCTTTACCTTTACCTTACAGCTGGAGTCTGACGACTGAATCTCTGTGTTTGTCTTTGTCCAGGAGGTGTACGACAGTGTGGTGGCGTATGACCCGGAAGGCATTCTGGGCACCCTGACCTCCATCTTCCTCTGCTTTCTGGGCATTCAGGTTGGTCAATATGGCACACTGCTGTTCATGGGCACAGGAAAGTGTACACACAGGCACACAAGCATCACACGCACTTATCAACATGCATGCACGCGCACGCATGCACACGCATGCACGCACGCATGCACGCGCGCGCACACGCACGCACGCACGCACGCGCGCACACACACACTCACACACACACACACACACACACACACACACACACACACACACACACACACACACACACACACACACACACGACAAAATTAACGAAACCGCATGCACACGGGGACTGAATAGAAAAGGCCACATGAGTGTTCTTCATTATCCTCGAATTAAAAAAATGTTCATAAAAACTGAAATTTAAAACTAAGACAGACAATGCAGACAAGACACAGAGAGAGAGAGAGAGAGAGAGAGAGAGAGAGAGAGAGAGAGAGAGAGAGAGAGAGAGAGAGAGAGAGAGAGAATCTTAATGGGACAGTGGGATAGGGACTGGGCACAAAACATAGATTCCAGAGAGAGAGAGAGGGAGAGAGAGAGAGAGAGAGAGAGAGGAGAGAGAGAGAGAGAGAGAGAGAGAGAGAGAGAGAGAGAGAGAGAGAGAGAATGAATCCTAATGGGATAGTGGGATAGGGACTGGGCACAAAACATAGATTCCAGAGAGAGAGAGAGAGAGAGGAGAGAGAGAGAGAGAGAGATCATTATGTTTGCCATAAACACATGTATAAACTATAATTATTCCTTCCTTTTCTGACAGAGTGGCAACATCCTCAGCTTCTTCCGAGGACACAGAAGTCGCATGCTTCGCTGGCTGATCTGGGCAGTCATCACGGTCAGTCACTGTCGGCTACACTTCACGCTTACTTCACCTTGGCTTGTGTGGAATGTTCTCTTCCCAAACAGGGGTCTTGGCATTCGTCATGTCTCTATCTAAGTCCTCAAGATTTACTTGGTCAGCGGCTAGAACGGGGGCGGGATAGCTCAGTGGTCAGAGCACTCGCTTTCCCCCAGTCTAGTTAAGCAGCGTCGAGCGTGGTTACCAGTTGGATGGGTGACCGTTTGCGCGCCTTGGCTTCAGCACAGTCCCCCCAGTTCACCCGGCTGGAAATGGGCACCTGCCCTCTTTAGGGCCAGGGAAGGCAACGCAGCGAGGGAGAGGAGGTGGGCGCTGCCCTCAATGTAGCTGGCCCCTAGAGAAGCTGAGGTCTCTGATGCCTCGCCCCCCTACGACCGCCTAGGTTATGGGACACCTACCTTGGCTAGAAACCCTATCTTTGCTTTCGGAAATGAGGTTCAAATGTGAAAGATCGTATAGAATACTAGATTGAGAAGCATGTGCATGAATACATGCAGTTTTTCTGAAGTCAGAATCGGTTACCTTCGTGGTGAGCAAAAACGGTCGCGTATGCAAAATCTCAGCCATTGGTAAACCTCTGAGATCTAGCCGAGGAACACTCCGAGAAACAAAATTAATATATGTATGAATGTATGTATCTTTACAATTAAGCGCTTCCATAGCCATATTCTAATGGTGAGACCAGGGGACGCGATTGCCTGGTGGTTAGAGTGATGCGTGTTGGTGCTTGTGATCTGCTGACCTAAGTTCGATTCCTGTTCAAGAGGACTCTTGGGTTAAGATGACTCGTGTAAAATAAAAGAGAGAGAGAGAGAGAGAGAGAGAGAGACAGAGAGAGAATGGTTTTGTATTCTTATGATATGGTTTTTTCAGTCTGCAGAATGACTGTTGACTGTCATGTGGTGTTTTATTTCAGGGTGTGCCTGCAGCCATTCTGTGCAAGTGCAGTCAAAATGACGGATGGATTCTGTCACAAACTTGTAGTTATTTATTTATTTTTATTATTATTTTTATTATCCTTTATATCGAGATAACAATAAGCATATGTGTTTTATCGGTCCCTGTGATGCATTTGTAATATGTCATTGTTCCACGACAGATGCAGTATCAGCCACTGTGGCACACTCACTTAAACTCATGTGTTGTAACAGCTCAGGTCTGTCTGAGAATAGTAAAGATAGCGAAACAGGCTGTTCTTTTTTCTTAGATGCAGGACTGGCCTAGGTTTGTGAGAAAAGCCACACGCATAAAGAAGCTTTTCCTCGGCTACAGCTTCAAGATTCACCAATGATGAGATTTTTGTGTGTGCGACTTTTTTTTTTGCTTTTTTTTTTTGTGGGGGGGGGGGGGGTGGGGTTGTTGTATCCCCACTCTATTTAGGATAGCTGCATTCTGGCTACAGAGTTAGGTTGGGAATTAACTACTCAATTTTGCTAGGGCTATCGGAAGGTAGCCTCCCTGCTCTTTACGATTTGCAACTGTCGTGGGCTCTTTTGAGGTACATGAATCCGTAAGTAGCCTACACCTACACGGGTTTCTGGACTGCTTTAAAACCTCATCTGAAAGACTTGACATTTTTCCCGTCAAACTAGATAGGAAGGAAAAGACTAGGAATTGAACCCAGAACCTGATGTTTAATTGTTAGGCAGGTGAACGTCTAAACCGTGTGGAAGAGTTGAAACGTGAATGAAATGCAGAGCACCGTGTGTGGCAGGTCTCTAACTTTGTGCTGACCAACGTGATTGAAATAGGAAACATGTATGTGGACAGGTCCCTAAGTTTTGTGCTGACAAACGTGATTGAAATGAAGAAACTGTGCGTGTGGAAGGTCCCTAAGTTTTGTGCTGACAAACTTGATTGAAATACATAATCTGTGTGTGGAGTCCTAGCTTTGTGCTGACAAACGTGATTGAAATACAGAACTGTGTGTGTGGCAGGTCCCTAAGCTTTGTGCTGACCAACATGATTGAATGAAGAAACTGTGGTGTGGCAGGTCCCTAAGCTTTGTGCTGACCAACCAGTGATTGTGAATAAACTATGATGTGGTGTGGGAGGTCTAAGCTTTTCTGACCAACGCAAGGCCTGGTCTTTGTTCTGCTACCATATTCTCTTACCTCGTCATTGACCTGCCGGGCTGGTGGGTTGGACAGCCTTTCATCTACCCAGGTATAGTGCTCTTGTTATCATCACTATTTCATCTACCCAGGTATAGTGCTCTTGTTATCATCACTATTTCATCTACCCAGGTATAGTGCTCTTGTTATCATCACTATTTCATCTACCCAGGTATAGTGCTCTTGTTATCATCACTATTTCATCTATCCAGGTATAGTGCTCTTGTTATCATCACTACTGTTATTGTCATTATCTATTATCAGTGTGAAAAGAAGAGTCCAATCCAATCCAGCACACGCATGCAGAAGAATGAATAAGCTCGTTAAAGATCAAGTAATTTGGGTCAGCCTTCGTAGGATTACAGAAATGTGAACAAACCAGTATGCACGCCTTGTGTTTGTTTGTTTTTTCCTGAATGGATTTATGTACCAAATAAACACTCACAGGGTTCGTCGTAAATGTACTGAGGTTACCAAAGAGTATACACGGTGCATATTATCTTCTTTGCTTTTGTATTAAACAATGTGGCCAATATTTAAGTTTGGAGTTTGTTTGAGCTTTTTTCATATTCATATCTATATTTCTGTATGCGATCACAAGTGTGTACTTTTTTTTTTCATTTTTCTAAGGTCTATTATGTAATGAAGCATGTTCAGTACAGCATGTGGATGTGGGCATGCGCATGTTTATTATTTTTTTTAAATATATTTTGTTCCTCGCCTAGAGCTCTGAAGTCAGATTTTTGCGTATTCGACCGCCCCCCCCCCCCCCCCCCCCCCCCCCCCCCCCCCCCCCCCCCCCCCCCCCCTATTTAGGTAGATGCACTACTGCTTTGGGGAGAGCTGATGATAAGAACACCTGTGAAGAACAGCAAAACCGACTTTTCCATGGGTGCTTGCACCCACACCAGCTTATCCCTAAAGGCTGTATTGCCATGAGGACGTAAAACTCGCCCTTTTCGTACTTTGGGGATACATGTTGATGATATGATGTATGTGCACTGCCTCTTTACCGTGACAGGTATGAACAGCATTGTGGTGTACTTCTGTCACGCCATCTTCTGGCGCGTGCTGCCCATCACCTGGGAGGTGGAGCCCTGCACTGGACGCTGCTGCTGCAGGACGTGTGGGGCACCGCCTTCTGGGTCATCGTCGCCTACATCCTCTACCGCAAAAAAATCTTCATCGCTCTGTGAAGTGTCGCCTCCATTTGGTGGTGAACTTAGGTCAGAAAGAATGCAGTTTTTCTTTCACCTTGGTTGGTTTGTCGGGTCATGTTGAAATCCTTGTAATGGCTTCTGCATGTTAACTTTTAATTCTTTAATTTTTTGTGTGGTATGTGATGTGTGTGTGCATATCATCATGTTAATTGCATTCCTGTCCAGTCATTTGTATGTGTGCACTTGCATGCATGCACGTATGTGTGTGTGTGGGGATGTGTGTGAATGGTTTATTTGGTCTTATAATGTCAGAAAACCATCTTGGCTTATATGTTAGACAAACAACATTCCTTCCTATTCCGGTTACTTTGATTTTTATTCAACATTAAAATGCTTCAAGTTAAGCCACAGTTTGTGAGAACCGAGTGCATGCAGAGTTTACCTTGCCTCCTCAGTTGACTCTTCTTTTGTGTTTGTTATTTGTAACATGCTAACAACATAAGCATATGAAATATCATGTTCAAATACTTTTCTTGGGTTAGGGGGTAGGGGTAGGATGGTCTAGCAGTGAGAGTGTTGAGCTCACCATCTGTGGGCACGGGTAAGAGCTCCCATGATACGCATGTTTGTGGGGATTTTTCCCCTGGTGTTAACATCAGTGGCAACTCCACAAGTCCTTCAGATGAGACTGTAAATCAAGGTCCTGTTTGCAAATATGTGCAGAGCATCTTGTGTAACTATATGTTACAAACCTTTTCTGCCTTTTGGAAGAGGCTATTTCGTGCTGGTAGAAAAGGGTGATCTAATTTTTTGAAAAAAACAAAACTGCACACTGGCGCCCTGTGTAGACAGACATCATCCCGAAGTAGGTTTGTGACCACCTCAGCGGTGGGTAGTCTCATACGCAAAACTCACCTTGGTGAACCTGGAGGTGGTCAAACAGGAAACAAAAATTTTGGAAGTAGTATTACAGCCTCATAGTCTTCCTTTCATGTATCATTCTGCCTGTGTGCTTGTCCTGTGTGCATTTTATCATTATCGCTTGTACTATTCTTATGACATGACGTGACAATGTTTTTTCCTGTGTTCTTTATGCAAATCAGTCTTTGACATTGATAGATGAGAGAGATTTTCAATTATTTTTAGTAGTTGTAATGTTTGCTTCAATGTCTCTGCATATGAACATGTGTGTGACAAATGGGACTGGCAGGTTATGCATACCTTTCTTGACACAACTTGTATTCTTTCATGATCTTGACACAAGAAAAGAGTTTGCAGGTGAATCATGTTTCTGATTTAGTTATAGTCTGAGTGGTTCAAGGTCTACAATCAGTCATTGGACAAAGTAAGAGATGTACATGGTATAACTACAAAACCTTGGAGAGATCAGGTCAAATACAAGATATCTTGGATGTTTCTGTTCTCATTGGTGACTCTGTGTGTGTGTGTGTGTGTGTGTGTGTGTGTGTGTGTGTGTGTGTGTGTGTGTGTGTGTGGATTTTATAGTAGTTGTATGTTTAAAGTCTGTTCGCATTTAAAGTGTGTGCATTACTGCATCAATGTGTGTGCATGTTGAGGAGTGCATAGGTGTGCACATGGAGATGAGTGAGAAAGAGACAGAAATTCAGTTTAAAATGGAGAACATACCTTTGAATAACATCAGATTAACTCAAAAGACTGGTAATATTGGACATTTTGTTTTTAAGAACGGATCACGTTTATACAATCCAAGTACCAGAAGATACATTTCAAAACTCTCCCTCTCTCACTTACAAACAAAAGAATGCAGATGTTATAATATGTGCATAGCTGTTTGGCCATTTGTTGTTAAAAAAAAAACAACAAAGCTACACAACTCACCTTATGAAATTCAGTTTATAATCCATACTGTGATGGCAGTCTTGTTTTACTCCATCACAAAAACTACAAAAAGGTGCCATTCCGAAAGATGTTACATTTATCCTGTCTTAAGAAAATTTAAAAAAAAACAAAAAAAACACATTTATCCCGTCTTAATTTAATCCACGACTGTTTCAAAAATGGTGATTTATACTTTTTAATTTCTAATTTCTCCCGTAAATTTCCTTTTCTATTGTTTCTGTCCAGGACAAATGATCACATTTTTGTGCCAAAAACAAGTTCCACAATTTTATCAAATCAAATTAACAGCAAAGACAGAGGCAAGGGTTCACAAAGAGCCCAAAAATCTGAAAGAAAAAACAAATTAAAAAAACAACTCCTGACGATTTTTTTCAAAATATTTATTCAATTTATGGCAGTTGATGAACATTGACCTTAGTGACAACATAGATGAAAAGTGTAAAATGAATTCCATATTACAGCATGTATTTACAGTCTTAAGGAAATATCTGTACAATAATTACAAAACCTGTCAAACCCATTGGACAGTTTTCAAGGGTTGTCGTTTTTCAACTTATTGCCTTCAACAGAGACATACCAAAAGATTCAAATCAGTGATAGACATGTAAAAAAAAAAAAGATCCCAAAACACTGATTACAACAGTAAACTCAATTTAAAAAAAAAAAAGAAGACCCCCCCCACCTCCACCCCTCAATAACAAAACTAAAAAAATGAGACACACAAAGAAACAATATGGCTGTGGATATCAGTGACAGTCATAACAACACTGCTGTACATTTTGTCTGTGGAGATTCTCTTTAGGGAACACTGTTTCTGTGCTCTGTGATAACTCACTCACAGTGCAACTGTTCAGCAGTTGAAAAGTAACAGAGCTAACATGAACATCAATTCATCACACTTAACAAACACCTTTTTTTTTTTTTTAAACTGTTGTCTCAACTTAAACTGGACATTTGACGAACAGTATTCATAACACAATCACAACCTGTAGTAGTTTTATTTGAACCAGTGATTTAAAAGTTTCCAACAACTCTTTATGAAGACTGCCGAGTAAGGTGGGATTAGAGATAATCTTATTTCCTGTAAGTGTGAACAAATGCTCTGGCCCCTAAGCTATGGAAGCTTGAAAACAGGTCTAAGTACGCATGTAATGCATGGGCCATCCTATGTTTGTCATTACCCAGTCATCCTCTAGGTATGTATGTAATGCATGGACCATCCTATGTTTGTCATTACCCAGTCATCCTCTAAGTACACATGTAATGCAGGGACCATCCTATGTTTGTCATTACCCAGTCATCCTTTAAGTATGTATGTAATGTATGGACCATCCTATGTTTGTCATTACCCAGTCATCCTCTAAGTATGTATGTAATGTATGGACCATCCTGCTAGGCCAAATTTTGTCAGTACCCAGTCATTCTCTACCTTCCACTTCATGACTGGCTGAAATAGCAGTATGGGTGCTGTGGACCCTGCAGGTTTTCATCCCCATGTTGCATATATGAGAAGACTGAAGCATTCATGGCATCCTCATACCTTCTGTCATGCCCCAAGTCATCACAAAGAACAACAGGAGATAAGTAGATGCATCCCTTTGTGAAGAGCACCTGGTGGAATCTAGGCATTTCTGCAGTATAGCACCAGAACAATTCAAGCTTTGTCAGTTTGTCCTGCAGGGAGAAAAAACACTATCTACCACCCCCTTCTGCTATGATGCAGTCTGCTCAGTATGTGGGCTAGACAGAAAAAAAGTCTTCAGATCCATGTACTGTTTAAACAGATCACATATTAAAACACACGCACACATGGTTAACACCAGCAAACACACATTGCTAGTCAAGTAATACATGCCTGATGAACAAATTCTGAGAAAAGGTTTGTACAGAACTTTTGGAAGAAAATTTAACAATTTCTTTTCATTTTGTAATGATCTTCAATGGACTTTGTTTTTAATATAAAGGTTTTATTTCATTTTGTTTATAGCCCTTTCAACAACACAAGGACATATCAGGGCTGTCATTCTATTCAATATCAGCAGATATACACAGGGCTCAAAGCTCTGTGTGTGTGTGTGTGTACAACAGTGTCTAACAGTTTAGTATGTATATGTAACATAAACCCACCCATGTCCCAACAATCAAAGAAGAAAAAGCTCATTAACATTTGTCTCAGGGTAAATGGCTGACTATAATTACCATCAGTCATGTAAAAGTCAGAATTTCCAGAGCCTTAAGATAAGTATGTGGGTGTGAAAGAAGAGAAACAGAACATCTTATGTGGGAGGAAACTAGAAAGAGAAACCAAGGTATGAAACAAAAAGGAGGAGCAAGAGAGAAAGGACACAGGAATCAATGGAGACAAATCAGCCCCATTACTTCCCTTGGCAGTGAAAAAATAACAAAATGGAAGGAAACCACTTTTTCTAGACACTACAGCGCAGTATTACCACACATCAGTTAGGAAAAAGGACCAACAGCACTGAGTGAACAAACATAAACATACACTTTTTTTTTTGTTCCTCTGCTAGAGCTCCGAAGTTCACTAACTGTGGAGTTTTGCTTGTGCAACCGTTTTTACGCTGAGTATGTTGGGGTTTCCATATCCCCAAAAATGCTGACATGAATTATGAGATCTTTAACAAGCATATTTGATCTTCTGCATGTGCATAAAATTATACACAAAGGGAATTAAGGCACTGACAGGTCTGCACTTGGAAGTTTACCTAAAAGATTGTAAAAATACCCACCCTTTTAATTCACAAAACACCGCCAAAATTCCAACCACGACTTCATGGACCCATGGTATTGAAGCCACACAGTCTTAACCACTTGGCTGTGGCATCTGTCATATACACCCAAAATATCATGGAGGACGGGAGAATAAATTACACGGAAGACATTTAAACAAAGAAAATTTTAAGATAGACTGCCTTTGCTCAAAGACGCAACAAACTACTACTTTTTCCTCGATGAATGCTGCCAGGGGCTCAATGATGAAAATGAAAGTCATTCACCCAAAGTCTCCACTTAGCCTATGTCAGTCTCCGCAAATGGTTTCCCTGCCTACACTACAATGCTGTTAGCCTATGTCAGTCTCTACAAATGGTTTCCCTGCCCACACTACAATAATGTTCATATTCATCCACCCTTTCCTCTCCCTGCCCCAACAGTTTAACTGGAGAACAGTTTTTACCAAAAAAATGGATCTTGTTACAAGGCCATACCAATGAAATCTGATATCAACAGATCTTTGTACAAACCAATAAACTGTATCGCCATTTAACACTCTTGCTTACTGGTGATATGCATAGTGCATCCTACAGTAAACTTATGAAAGTAGCCCTAACCTACATACCTTAGTAATCCATCTTCAGACCATGCAGTCGAATGCGCCTGCTCTTAGATGTATACTTCCAGCATTGTGCGTTAGAAGGGGTAATGTTTAGGGGAGGTTTGTTCCTCAGCTAAAGCTCCAAGGTTCGCCAGTGATAAGATTCTGCATATGCGACCAGTTTTGCCCACGATGATGATAGCCACATTCCGACTTTGGGGATAGAAGTGGTGATAATATCTCAAGTACAGTGGATGAAGATGTTAACAGTCTGGGAATATAATTCAACTTTGCCATCAGGCCACTGTAACGTGTAGGTGTGATATCCACTTTGAAACACAGAATGCTGCCTCATCATTCAGATGGAAAGTTTCCTATGAATATGCAGGTTCCAAATCTTTTGAACATGAATTGATGAAATACCTCAGGCATGAAGTAGACAAGAATAACAAAGGGCATGAAATGAGGGGATTTTAACTTCATAACCTTTTGTGAAGCTAATAACGTTGTTACCATTCCCAGAAGGATTTGAAACAATATTCTGCAGCTGTAGTCTATCCTTTTCACAGTACAATTATCCAGTCTGATGGAATCAATTCATGGAAATAATATTTACACCAAGTAAACTTGTCAGTTAATACTGGAAGATTGATCCTCTCTTACTGCTTTCCCTTACCAGGTAACTGCATTGTCTTGGTCTTCTGAGCTTGTCACTCTGATAAGGTCTGTCCACTGAACTCAGCCAACACATTCCAACTTCAAAGCAGCTGTTTCATTGTACAGGTTGCCTAAGGGTCATTAGGCTGATTGCATCAACTGCTCCAGATCAGCATCATAGATCTACAGAACAGAACGTTGAGAAGGTTAGGAAGTGGGTGGGGTGCCCCAAGCTCTCTTTTCTCTCTGTCTCTGTGGAAAGTGCATCACAGATGATACCACACCCACCCAGTGTACGAGAAAAGTTAAGTCACCTCTACTGAAACCAGAGTCAACACACACACAACTGAATCAGTGGGAGCACCAACAACATTAATCAATGCCTTCTGTCACTACTACTGCACATGCCCCTTCTCTGAGGACCGTCAGTGGCAGTGGTCCCTCTGCACCATTTGTCAACACCCATTTCTTGGTATCTGCCCAACCAGCACCTCTCCAGCACCCATCTTTTGAATGAAGAACTCAGAGGGCAGTGTTCAACACTGGTTCTCTTGGGTTCCTTCAGGCACTCTACAGCCTGAGGCAGCTAGCTATCAACTGGCAGAGGCATTTCTCTGTGCTGGAGGAGTCCACTTGAGGCAAGGCTGGGTCGATGGTCCTGTGGGATCCCTCTCCAGACTTTTTGGTCTGCTTTTCCAGGTACTCATCGATCAGATCCTGTTAAAAACAGTCATGGGAATTAGGCCTTGCCATGTTCTGCTTATATGGCATAAACTATAAGGTGGTTGTTGTGTTTGTGGTGCTGTGTGTTGTGTGTGTGTGTTGTAGTGTGGTTGGCTGTTATGCTGGTGCATGCTTAATTCATATAGGTATGAATATCTAGGACATAGTACATGTGCATATACTGGACCTGCTGACTGTTAACGTTGGTTTGTGACCCCATATAATTAGACATGAATTTCAATGAAAGCACTGATTCAAAATATCTACTGCATATCTATAGATCTTTCTGTGGATCCTCTCCTCAGCTAAACTACTTCAGTCAGAACAGCATGAACAGGAGATGGCTACCTGCCTCTAAAATAAACTACTCTGAAAATAAGAATACGCTTCGAAAATTATGAGTGACCCGACGCTACCACTGTAAATATTATTCTAAATATTCTTCCCATTTATCAACTCTACAACAGACTCTTCTAAATATGCCAGATAGAATTACAGAGAGAAACCAAAAATGGAATGTAATGGTGAACAATACTGACACTGCAATAACCCTATCACTAATCTCCCCCATGGACCACCCAGAGCAAAGGATTTTCAGGTAACATATATCGACACTGGCAGTATCATTTCACATTTAGGGGGGGAAGAACAGCCTAGTGGTTGCAGCACTGATATTGTGATCTGACAGTGCTAGTTCAACCCACCACTGAGACACCTATTCAAGGGAATTTTAGGGAAAGGAATTTTCACATGGAGTTACATTACAACAATTCCACTCCACCAAAAGTTTATTATGCCACCGTGATGGTATGTTAGGCGTGTACTCGTGAATCTAAATTGTTCTCCCGCTATTCTGCGTATGGCGTTGTGCCTTGAAAAAGGCACAAAGGTATTTTAGTCACCCCACAGTTGTAAATGTGGCTACCTAACTTGTAATGGGGGGTCAAACACTTGCTAAAGACTGGTGACCTACTCATGTAGTCAGGAACTCACAGTCAGCTTCAATCCTCATTGCAAAAACCAAAGGGTAAGCACGGCTGAGAGAAGCTTAGTGGATCTACAGACTTTAATCTTTACTAAAAGTTTTTCGAATACATTAAAACCAGGCCCCAATGTGATGTAAATGTCGGCAGACACCTGTTGTCTTACAAGACTTGTTTGCCTTTCTGACGAAGAGGCCCAGTGGATGACTGACATCATTGAATTGAAGCAGTTCCTGTGACAATGGTGCTGTGTTTAGATCATCCCCAGAGTTGAAATGTGGCTACCTTAATGGTGGGCAAACAGCACATATGCTAAATCTCACCATTGGTGAACCTTGGAACTCTTAGTCCAGGAACAACAAACAAAACAACAAATTTCACATCTCCTTCATTGTCATAAAATACTCCACAAATGGAGTTAATACCTGTTGAGACTAACTGTAAATGAAAATAACTACAAGATTATGCTGAAAAGTATTCTTTCACACAAATATGACTTTTTCAATACATTACAAGTAACGCTCAACTGTGATGACTAAATGTCGGCAGAGCCCACCTGTTTCTTGAGCACCAGATGTTTGCCTTTCCAGTACTTGAGCATGCCCAGTGCCTGCAGGGTGCTGACTATGTCATTGGCATTGATGGCAGTTTCCTGGCTGACGTCTGCAATGTTACAGATACACAGTTAGCCGTAAATCAGCAATGACAGACAGGATATTTGAAATGCACATCCCCACTGAGTTAATCGTCAACTCTGGCAAGCTTGAATATCAGTCAGCCCTCTTCTCAACCAAATTAAAGACCTTTAGTTCTTGAAGCACATTTTCTAGGACCCATTCAAAACTGTCTCAGCAGATAAAGCTGGCATTTCAGCCTGGCCTGTTTATTTGCGGAGAAATGATTTATGCAATGGAGAAAATCCTGTGCCTGTCTAAACAGGCTCAAAAGCACTCATCTACAGTAAATCTGCAGATTTCCGTACAATATAATAAACATGATATAATTACTGCACCTTATGCAACTGCAAATGCTTTTGGACAAATATAACTTTTGTCCAAAGACTTTAAACAACTGACAGCATATTAATGGACAAGAATATAAATAAGCTTACACTAACAGATTCATTATACCATGTATATGTTTCTCAAAATCATTTCTTCAAACAAAAAACTACTTCTGTCAGGTGATTTTCAAGGCACCATTTGAATTCTAGGTTTGACAACACCACCAGCATCCATTCAACTGAATTTTTAAGAAAATTTAAATATGAAGGCAAACATGCTGACCCTAACAATGTAACAGCTCTCACAAAGTCTGAACTTTTGTTATGTTCAGAAATCACAGTGGTTTGCCCAAAGAGGCTGTCTGGACTGCTGACCTTTGATACAGATTTCTGCATCTTTGTACTTGTGAAGGTAGCGAAGCAGCACATCCTTCCAGTAGCTGCGGTAAGACAGCAGACCAAGGTCAGACAGAGGTCGTTCTGGAGACCCCACCTTGGACTCCACTTTGCTCAACAAGTAGCCTGTAGATGGGAATGACAATGAGGAGGGATTCATTGTAGTGTAGCATGCCTCTTTCTATTGGAGCCCTTACAACAAATACACTCATATCAATATAAAATCTAACAAATATACTCACATCAATATAAAATCTAACAAATGTACTCACATCAATATAAAAGTGAACAAATACACTTACATCAATATAAAATCTAATGATACACTCACATGAATTCAGAATCTAATAGTAACACAACGCACAAAACACACACAAACAACACACACAACACACACAACACACCACTCACACACAGCAGATAAGCACAAAAGTAGATATATACACACATGCACAAACACATGCGCATGCACACACACACAATCATGGACAAGTACTGCCTTAAAATAAATCAGATCTGTGTACACCTTGTAAAACCTATGAAGAGTTTCCGCAGTAAAAATGAACAGTTTTAAGCCCTAGCAAGGAATTCCTGTAGTTTTCCCCTGTCCACAATATACCACACCATACCTAAAAACAAACCAGCGTTAAACTTTCTAGAACAATGTCTCCTGCACAAGTGAAAAGAAGCAAAACTAAACACATAGTTAAAATTTCTCCTTTCCAAACTTGAGGACTACACATCTACCTCTTTATTAGTCCTGCAGCCTCTCAGCTGCTTTAATGCGTTATTGCAGGGGGGGGGGGGGGGGGGGGTGGTGGAATAGCCAGCTAGTTGATGATCGTAGTTGATCTATGATGCGTTCGTGGGATATTTTTCCCCTCTGAAGTTAACATCAGTAGAGACTCCACTCCCCTGAAAATCCTCTGGATGATTATAAACTGAGGTTCTGTGTGCAACAGCACACTGATTGTAAATGAGGGTCACCACCTCTTCAATGTGCATCTTGGAGACAAGCTCCGTACCTCAGCTGCTGGTAGTATACCCTACTTTGTGAGTAAGAGTTCATGTACAACATACAATGGACCTGAAGTGGCATCACTTAAAGCCACAAAAGTGATCGAACAATGAAAGGCCTGATCTGGGCGGTGGTCTGACAAAAGCCTAACTCTGATAATACAGCTTTGTAGAATGCCGGCTCTGAGAGTGTGACAGACCATGCGTGTCCAGGTGGGGGTATGTTTGCAGAGATCAAGATTTATACAATATGAGGGTTAAGGGTTATACGTGATAAGAAATAACACTGAGACAGCAAAGCACAAGAAAAGAGGGACAAAAGGGGGGAAAGGGGAGGGGGGAGGGGGGGGCAGTATCAAAAGGGCTAATTCAGGACTTGTCCATTGCATACCAATACATGAAAAAAATTGTTTTTTAAAAGAAAAGGTTCAGTCTTTTATCTGAATCAATTATCAAACTCTAAACACACCCAAACCATTTGGCAAACTTACTGAAGTCGATCAACATCTTGCCGTACCCCTGTCGCATGTACTGTGGTAACGTCAGCAGACAGGACACGTTGTAGTTGAGAAATGAATTCTTTTCCTGAAATTTGAAATTAAAAACACAAACATTTAACAAAATCATTTGCACCATCTTTATTTGCATGTTGTCGCTATCTCTTTTCCTTCCTTTTTTTCTACACATAATTCACTCTTAACCTAATATGCAGAGCTGTGCAACATGGAGCTGTCTTTTCAGTTTGTATATATTTACATTCCAAATACACATGTAACACTTTGCAGTTCAGACAGGGAAAAAAAAGCCAAAGCAAAGTAAAGCAAGATAAAATCACCAGGAGTAAACAACCCTCACCCCCCAAAAAACAAAAACCATTGTTCACTTGTACTTTTCAGAATATTTTTCTGTATAGCTGCTATTCTGGAAAAGAATCATGTTAAGTGTAATCTCCACAAAATCTCTCATGTTCATACACAGGCATCCATGCACCCCCAAACACACAGACAGCAACTCACTGAAGGAATAATAACCAACCTTAGAGAAATAGCCCACAATGTGACAGCCTGAGTGGTCATTCTCTGTCATGACATAGAAGAGGAAAGGCTCCACATCAAAGTACAGTGTTTTGTGGTCCAGGAACAACTTGGCAAGTAGACACAGGTTTTGGCAGTACACCTGAACACACACATTTCTCCAACCGTCAAAAATACAGCTCCATCCACCCTCTGAACTCATGAACTTACAGTTGGGTTTTTTCCCACTGAATTTAGGAAAAGAAGTTAAAGGTTTGAAGATGTTAAACAGATATAACAACAGGTAATTTTAGTAGATGCTCATTCAAATGAGCATAAGAACAGTTGTGTTTTTTTACAGCTGGCAGCAGAAAAAGGGCTTCCAGTGGATGCGGCAACCAATCTTCACTTTACTGAATGGAACTTAGTGTTCTGTTTGGCAATGCAACTGAGCAAAAACAGAGATCAACATAGCACTCATATATAAACAATCTGCAATTGCAAACCCTTCCCCATAACTCAGCAAAATTTGAAATTCAAATAATTTCTTTAAAAACTTTCAGTGCTGTTCAAACTACACAATTGTTTCAGTCACAAATTTGTATCATAATATGAGAAAAAAAAAAAGTATCATAATATAAGAATGATCATATGTGCTGGGCACACAACCCAGGGTTCGCGCTTGGATTTTTTAAAAACCGGTACTGCGAGTTGCCATTTCAGAGATATCTTGACCAACTCCCCCAAAATCGGTCCCCAGAAAATAAAATCCGGTACGTACTGTGAACAAAATGAAACTATTCAGTGAGGGGTGGGGGAGGGGGGGGGGGGGTTGTTCAGCAGCAAAACTAAATCTAAATTGAACGCAAATCTCTCAGAGACTTTGACTGCCGTGCCGCTGCCACTCGCTTCTTGGGCACGAAGCCATGCAGGAAATAGATTTTTTTCTAGCGCCTGTGCCACTGTCTGTGTCAGTCTGTTGTTTTGCACGACATCATTCGTGTGACTTAGGCCTATATTCTTCTTTCTTGTTTCTATCCTTAGCGCTCATCTAGATCTTTCGTTCAATTTAGATTTGTTTTCGACTCTTCTCTCTCAAAGCAACGCACAAATTCATAGTCATAGACCCTCCGCTTTTCGCTTTTCGTTAGAGTAGGCCATCGTGTGCCGGTGGGAACAGATGACATTTACAAAACTGCATACACACGGGGACTGGATGTAAAAAAGCACAGGAGTGCTTATTCCATTATCCTCAATATAAAAGATTAAAAGAATAAAGAATAAATCAATCTAGGCCCCATTTACTCATTGTGAATGGAAGTCACTGTCATGCCGAGAAGAGCGCGAAGCTCTGTTCTTTCACAGTAAAGCTTGCTGTTCTGCGTGCTAGGCTAATGAGGCTGGCGCCAAAGATAAGAGTTCGTCGGAAGGGGGTGGAAAGGGGTAGGTGCGTAAGCACAGTACAGGCGTATGACAGACTGTCAGAAAATGTCACTTCAGACTTTTTTTTTTGAGACGGAAATCTAATCGGTCACAGGCAAACAGAATCGGTACGCGGTACCGGCTGCTTCGAAAATTTTCGGTATTCCCTGTTTACAATCGGTAAAATACCGACAATTACCGGTTACCGCAAACCCTGACAACCCATTGGTAATGCTCAAGTATCATTTATGTACAGGAGGTGGAAGAGAATAAAAGGGATGTACCTTGTTCTTTTTGCCATCAACTTCAAAAACAGAAATATTGTTCTTCCTGTAGATTTCATCCCCGGGAGGGTGTCTCCACACACATTTGGCCTGCACACAGAACAATGTCAACTGACTGCAACATCTTTGACTGAAACCAGTCTCTTATTAACTCTTGTAACCAAATTACAGGCATTTGTGATCATAAAAGATGACTTCTTAAGTGCTTTAATATGGGACGGGATAGCTCAGTAGTCACAGCACTCACTCTCCCTAAGCAAACGTTAAGCAGTGTTGAGTAGTCACAGCACTCACTCTCCCTAAGCAAACGTTAAGCAGTGTTGAGTGACTGTTCAAGCACCTTGGGTTCAGCAAAGTCCACAGTTAACCCAGCTGTACAAGGGTATCTGTCTTCTTTTAGGACAGAGAAGGCAAAGCAGCACAAAGAGGAGATGGACGCCACCCTCATATGCTGGCCTCTAGAGAAGCTGAGGTCTTTGATACCTAGCTCCCTGATAACGACATAGGTTATGGATACACCATTACTTTTTAAAAATTCAGAAACATATGCAAAAACTAAACTGATCATTGATAAATCAAGTTTTCAATAACACTTACCATGCACATACCTATGCTCACTTACAGCAGTACCATTGAATCCATCAGCATCTGGTATTAAACAAAAAAAATCACTACTCTCATTTTTGAACAATTTCCTTCCATATCTTTGCAATTCAAACACATTGATGAAAAAAAAGAATTGACATACTTCTTTTAAAAGTACTATCAAGTAGAATTCTCCCCCATGCCCCGTTTTTTAGGAGTGATGTGTTTCTTCTTGTAACAGTATTTACCACTACAATTTCTTTGGTAAGGACACAAAAAACACTCAAAGCAATTCGCACAAAATCTTACCAAATGTCGACGCAATATGGTGGCTGTTTTCATGTACTTGAGACAAAATTCGCAGAGGTATATCTTAGGCAGACGTGCATACTCTTCAGGATAAGGGGAGGAGTACCAGGTGGCAATTTCAAAGCGACCTATCTCCATCTTCTTGATGCGGTACTCCTGCACGTCAAACTTCTGGTAGTGCTGCGTCATCTGATGTTCCTGTACACACAGAGACAAGAAGAAATGACTGCTGGCTTTATTCCGCACTGTATTTAGCTATGGTCGCAAGTGTCTAGCAAGAAGTTAAAGACTGAAAAGAGAATCATAGAGAACTCAAATTTTCTCAACATACATCCATGCAAAGACCCTGTTCAAGTAACGACTTTGTTTCTAAACTTTTAACCAAGCAAGTAATAGAAACTTTTAACAGAATTTCATTTATTTTTTTAAAACCTTCAAACGTCTGTTACACAATTATCAGAATTTCACAGGAAGTGTATATCAATGAAGTGACCAACTACTTCAAAGGTGAAAATGTGAAAGGTGCTATTTCATTATCCATTTCAAGTAATTCCCAATGAGAGCAAAATGAATGACATCAATGGGATCCTGAGTTTACAGAACAAAAGTCCAAAATACCCAAAGCAAAACCCAACAACAAACTGTGAAAGCGCACCAGCAAGCCAGCCAGGCAGCCAGTTCCCAGCACTAGCAGGCAGAACTCACCAGCAGCTCACAGGCGCGGGCCTGAGCCTCCTTGAAGAGCTCCAGGTCATAGTCTGAGGCCAGCCCCTCCAGGAGAGGCTGCCGCGTCATGTGGTGAGTCTCCCGATGGTAGTCATGCTTCTCTTTCATCTCCACTGAGAACTCCAGCAGATGCTGTCTGGCTGCACGCATTCTCTCCACCTTCAGCTTCTGTTCTTCGCTCTGCATCTGAAGGAAACAAGACCGCCCACTTAGACTCTCTGATTTTTGTTCTGAATGTCAAAAAAGAGCTGACAAAAATCAAAGTTTTCTTCTCGATGATGGACAGTGTGGATACTTTTTTTTTTCTAAAATATTTCTGTTCCATGAGGAAATTTTAAAAATACCACTGCATTCTCATACACAGTTATTTCACAGCAAAAATAAAGTAAAATATGACAAATTTACAAAGTTACTGCAGACTGACTACCCTTTCAACAAATAAAAAAAACATTTTCTATGCCTAAGTATTCATCCTTTCTTTTCTGCAATAAATCCCTGCTCTAAAAGCACTTACACATTCTGAAAGTTGTCAGTTACCACTACAATCATAATGCAAACATACTACTAATAATAGCTGACTTACACAGTATACATCCAAGGCTGAATTGACCCAGTAAACTTCATAATTCATAAAAATCATTCTCTATGACAAATTAGATTTGTGATCTGGGTTCCATGTCTCAAGCCTTTTCAAAAGAATACTATGGCAAGCTATGCATCCACGCAAACAACTGCTCATCTTACCTGATACCTCAATCCCCTCCTGTCGTTCAGCTCAGCTTCAATCTTTTTCTTTTCCTGAAGTGACTTCAAGCGAACATCATATCGTCTCTGCCAGCCAAACCAAAAACAGTATGTAAAGCTAACCCTACAGTTGGTAAAACTTTCCCTATGGGATCAATGATTCCACAGAACTCTTCCTGTTACTGTGTATCCATTCTCATTCAACAGCAGGCCTGGTTAACGTATGATCTTTAAGTTAAAAGTATAATTGACAAGATTTCTTCTTCAGTTAGGAATCTTCTCTCTCTCTCACACAACATACACAAACACAAACATATCACAAA
This sequence comes from Stramonita haemastoma, assembly GCA_030674155.1. Lineage (NCBI taxonomy): Eukaryota > Metazoa > Mollusca > Gastropoda > Neogastropoda > Muricidae > Stramonita > Stramonita haemastoma. Next base: position 7,206,967 of record CM060319.1, read on the forward strand.
AGGAGTCAGTATTTTCCAAGATATTAATTAAGAAGATGTGAGGTAAAGAATCCACACTTACCTTACACTCTTCAGCAGTAGTGTTGTGATATAAAGGACATGATGTCAGAGTGCGGTGAGATTCATGACGACCACTCAAATGACCTGTAAGCACGCAATGCTTCATAAATTATTAACTGACAAACAAAAATCATGGATATTATGTTTTAATGCAAAGAAGACTGCAGGCTTTATTGTGCAGATAAGCACAGGCCCTGTGTTTAATCTCACTCCTACATGCAATGAACTATGCTGTTAAATACCACCATATGCTCGCTTTCTGATGTTTTCTTTTGTTTTTTAAATCTGAAACGTCAAGAGAAACCTGTCCAAAACCTCAAACAATAGCAGACATTTTAAGCTGTCTTTTACTCTTTTATTTTCATGACATCTTATAAATTGACGTGATGGGAAAACTTCAATATCAACTCACTGAGCTTTGCACAACAATTATGTAATGTTGACAGTGAATTTTTCTGCCCAGATTTAAACTGTTAACAATTAACTTTGCTACTCCACTGTTTCTATCTCTACACTTATAACCACCATTTTCTCTCCAGCTTTTCCCTTTCCAACAAGACACTCAAACAGCAGGTTTCAGTACACAGGCAAAATTGTCTTTCCCCTTTTTTTCACTTTTTTTTTACTACTATTTTCAATACATCAATCAAGTTTATCAGCACAGGGCTTGGTATTGAAGTCCTGCTTGTGGTGAACTGCAGACACCACTGACCAACTCAAATGGCACCCCCACTGCACACTCCACCCAACACAAAATTCATTCATCAACGCACAGCTTTGAGGAAGCATCTCTAACTAAACTGATTTTGTTTGGAAATTTCTTCACATTACTTGTCACCATTCTGGCACAAAAAGATGACTGAAAAGCAATGGAACATGAAAAAAAGGACAATATCACTATTCTGGAACACAATAATCACACACACTATACCAAAAGAAGCAGAAGACAGACAGTGTACTACACCTTTGGAGTCACAGCCTGGCAGTGGACAGTGGGCTGTGCTTTCATTGTAGTCAGCCTTAGGCAGGGCTCTCTTCTCTGCAAACGTCCAGTCCTTCAGGTCTGCCTTGTCCACCTCCTCCCCTTCCCCATTCTGCTCAGGTGCGGAGACAGGTTTCCCCAGCTTCCCCTTCCTCTTCTTCTCTGGAGGCATCTTCAGCGACTGCTCCCCTTCCGACTCTGATCCCGACCCTGGCGGCTCTTTGCGCTTTTTTGGGTGTGACTGGGGGTGGGATTGGGGTCACTGTGGTTGGGGGAAAAAATGTGTTAATACCTGGTCCCTGCAGTTTGGCAATGATACACAATGAATGAATGAATGCATTTGGGGAATCATTCTACACTACTCAGTAATAGTTACTTAGATTATGAGAATGGTCAGTCACAGAAACAAGGTTACAATGTAAATAAAGCAAGATTTAATAGGATAAAACCCTGACAGTTCTAAAACACATAACTCTGGAGGTGATCCACTTGAAGCAATTACAGACAACTTCTTTTACTTGCATTTGTACAGTCTGAGAAATTTAAATTAATGTACATTTTGTGAGATCTTAACTCAATATGACCTTAACTACAAAAAAACAGAGCAGCAAAATGATAATGAAAAGAAATCACAGATATTAGAGATAAGTGATATGAAACTGGAAAAAAAGAAGAAAAAAACTGAGGTTATTGTTGACCCAAAATGACACAGTAAATCATGTTTCCTCACATACAATTTACTGCTATCAGCTAAAATTAGTTTGGACGGAGAAAAAATGGTATATAGTGAGGAAAGGTCTTGATAAAAAGTTTGAATTATACTGATTATAGAGTCCATAAAAATCTCCACACCCATAAAAGTGATCGCAATGTTGATCACACACACAACATGCTCACGCAGACATGACGCGAAAACACACACACACACACACACACACACACATCACACACACACACACACACACACACACACACACACACCACCCACGCACGCACACACACACCACAGATACCATAATTAAAACAAACTCAACCTATGCCACAGTTTCTGCAAGAAGTCAAGTTAAACTGGATGAACAACTACTGAAGTAAATAAATAAGAAATGAGGCAAAAACAGTCCAGTGAAAAGGAAGATTCAAACAAACTTAGCAGAATTACGCTATTTATGCTGACACTAACTAAGTGACAGATCCCCAGCATCCCCACCGCACAATCTCTTGGTTGAAAATGTTTACAGTAACACTTGATTTTCTTGTAGCAGCATTATTCATGACACAAGCACATGTATGTTAGTGCCACACCTGTAGCTTGCCTACCCACCAGGGTATTTTTTTTCTGTAGGTTTTGTTCACAGCTGTTCCTCAACAACACAGATTGCAACACACATGCCATCTGATGCACACAAAACCAAAGCGAAGAATACCTGAACAATGCTTCCCAGCAGCTCTCCGTGTCTCTTTCTCTGTGACTTTGTGTGTGTGCATGTGCATGCATACTTGAGAGAGAAAATAAAACTTTTGTGCATACGCAGAAAAGAAAGAGAGACACCGAGAGATAGTGTGCGCACAGTGAGAGAGTAGAGTCAACATTTTCCTTGTCTGTATTGGTGTTTCTCATGCATAATGCCCATGTTTGCTTTTGCATACTTGCTCTTATTTGAAAACAAAATGAAAAAAGTATTGGTGTTCTCATGCATAATGCCATGTTTGCTTTTGCATACTTGCTCTTATTGAAGACAAAAATGAAAAAAGTCATAAACTGACAAGTGATGTAGCACAAATCAATTCACATCCACATGTACAAAAAAACCCAACCCAGCAACAACAGTACTTCGATGATGATTTTTCATGTTGCTTTTCACCAGAAAGACGGACAACAGTTCAAACAAAACAATGATAATAGCAACAGAATTCAATTAAGTACATAAAACTTCTTCTTTTTTTTATAGATCTACAATAACAAAATGTGAATAAGTAAACTACTTGTGACTGTAGGCAGCATTATACATGGCACATCTAGCTACATATGTGCCACACCGATAGCATGCCTTACACCCCTTTGGGGATTTTTTTCTGTAGGTTTTGATCACAGCTGTTTCTCCTCAGCAAGCATTGCAACAAGTGCAACCTGAACTGTGTGCAAAACCAAAGTGACAAGGACTGAGTGCTACACATTCCATTTTATAAACTGCTGAAACTATAGTGAATTAAAGTCATTAATACATATGAACCCCAAAACAAATATTTATAAACCTGTCTTTTCATATAATAATATAACTGGAAACACAATGAAGACATGTCAAAATCTAAATCTGCTTTTGCTTCTTGCCCCAAAAATTAAAATGCCAGAATATTATTAGCAAAATAAACAATGAAAACTGCCAAAAACCCATACTCCACAAGAACTCTTCCTAAAAACACCAACAACAACCAACCCATCACCCAACTCTGAACAGAACAATACACAGTAACAGATGTCCATACTTTTAAATAAAAAATGAACAGTGATCTGATATAAAGCATCCATTTTTACAGTCTAGAGAAGTCATTGTAAGAATGTAGAACAGTTGCAGATTCAATCCCCATGAGCCCAACCTTTTCTCCTCATCTACTAGACCGAGTGGGAGTGTTGGTGCCGCTAGTCTTTCAGTTGAGTAGATGAATCAAGGTCCCATGTGCAATATATCCATTTAGCACATATAGAAAGAACCCACAGCAACAAGAGACTTTCACCATGGCAAAATTCTGTAGAAAAAGCCACCTGTAAGGAAAATAATTTGATAAATGCAAAAATGGGATAAATAAAAAGAAGGGAGGTGCAGTCCTAAGGTAAAATGTGCACACACCAATAACACTAAAAACTGTAATGGAATTATGCTTAGTAACTAAATTTTTTTCAGAATATCCTCAAGCCGTAGTCAAGGTAAACACTGAAACTTCACTTTCAGTATCTGAGTCTCCCCTGCTGAGATAGAAATAAGAAAGAGAGAGAGACACACAGTGACACATAACAGTGACACATAAAACAGTGACACACACACACACACACACACACACACACACACACACACACACACACACACACACACACACACACACACCAGAACAGATGTAAAACATTTGTAAATTCCTTCCTCACTGACAGAAAGCAAAAGAAAAAAAAGTACTCAGCTATTGAGATGTATTCACAAATTTAACAAACAGTGTGACAATATTAAAAATGACAACAACTAAGTCACATTCAAGATAAACAGCATGATTATGACTAAGACAAAGGTAAAAGAGTAGTTAAAACAACAAATCCACATGATACATTTCTCTCAAATAAATTAATCAAAAGGAGCCCCAGGCTCTTTAACAATGGAAACATGCCATGCACTGTAGGCAGCAACTACATGGCACATCTTGCTAAATCTGTGCCATAGCTATAGCTTGCCTTTCACCTACAGGATTTTTCCTGTAGGTTTTGATCACAGCTGTTTATCCACAGCAACATTGCAACAAATCTGCAATGTGAACAGCTTACAAAACCAATTGCAGACAAAAGTGATGAGAACCCTGAACATTTTAAACATTATTTTAGCATTTACTGGGATTTCTAGACAAAAACCTTCACTAGAACGATTGCCCAAGTTGAATCATCAAAGTAATCTTACTCTATTTTGGAAAAAGCCACATGACAGTGCAACTTTGAGCAATTAATGATTAGAAAAGACTATCATTTGTGGTTCAGAAATAAAACCTTGAACATTTATGTTTCAAAAAATGATCACCATAATGATACATACGTACACTTCCCCATCTCAGTATCTAAATCATAAGATTTAGGGATCAGGCTCAGAGAAAATTTGGGGGGGGGGGCTCTACAACCCTAAAAAAACATTACAATCATTCATACTTCATGACAATTTCCATGATTCATACTTAAACCAAATTAGCTCATCTCAGTAATAGATTTATCTGCAATGTTTTATGTTGGACACTATGCTTGCTCTCTGTGGGACTAAACCATAATTTCTTTTGAAATGGTCCAACCTTTCATGCCTGCAGCTGATCGCCGAGTGATTCGTGTGGCAGCTGGGGCTTCATCTTCACTTTCAGCACCACCATGGGAATGATCACTTTCTTCAGAAACTGCATCGGTGGAGCTGTTTTCTGAAGAAGTAAACAACACACACTTTTAAAAAATAAAACAAATGAAATATACAACAAGAGAATCAACAAAGGTCATGATTTCACAACATCATCATAATACTTTTAATAGACACATGTTGATCCCATGCTGTGGTGATGCACATAAGTTAATGCCTCGAGGATTTTTTTTTAATGAAACACTAACAAATTGATTTGCAAACTCATTTGATTAGAAAAGTTCACCATAACATCATAATAATTAATATTAATAATTTAATATTCTATAAGAGTACTAAATTGAACCAATAAAATAAAACTTTTTGTGATCTCTGTTTAAAGTTTTAAACAAAATGCCAGAACTTAAAACCTTTGACCTTAAGTAATTAAATTTATACTGTTATAGTTATACTGTATTATAGTAAGTAAGTAACCATGACATACATCACACACATCTCGCATTATCAAACATTCAAAAAAAGATAGAGTCTAGCATCATTCCTTTATAAAAGCCCAAGGTTTAAAATCGTTGATAACAAAACTATGACCTAATTAAAGTGTATATATATCATGCTAAATTTGGAGGCTTTCAAGTTTCATTCATTTAACAAAAATTATAGAATTGTTTGCCCTACGCTGACTTTACATAATTTATAATTTCTTAGTTTCAGTTTCACTCCTCTCAAGCTGACATTGGGACAGCTGAAGGTAGAAAACTGCAGACATTGACAATAAGACACTGTCTCAATGTCTGGCATTTCACTTCCCACAAACCAAATAAACTGATTTTAGGCCTAGCTGATTGAATTAACAATATAATCTTTTACAAAAAATATATTTAGGGGAAATTTTGTTATGGTACTATGTACATTACAGGCCCAATTTTATAGAGGTTTGGAGCAAAGGCAGATCACATGCATTTATATTAATAGTTAATACCTATATAAATAAAATAAACATACATGTATCAAACATCATATGACTCAAAGTAGATGAGACTTCTTTTACTCAATAAGACTCATATTTTACTATTTTAGTCATAAGCACACTGGTTATGCATGATCAGATTGTCCCCCCCCCTCTCCCTCACCACATACAACACACACACACACACACACACACACACACACACACACACACACACAATACATCACAGCATAATTATAATGATAATAATGATCTAATTAAAATAAATATAAATGTACTATGCTCTGGTACATGTGCACACTGGTTACGCATGTTCAGATCATTTGGGCCCCCCTACCCCTCTCTACCTCATTTTTACACACACACACACACACACACACTCCACAGTGACACAGACTAACACTCTCTCTCTCTCTCTCTCTCTCTCTCTCTCTCTCTCTCTCTCTCTCTCTCTCTCTCTCACACACACACACACACACACACACAGCGTACTATTATATAAATAATATATATTACGTGCTCATATGCATGTGTACATGCAGGCATATGATCAGTTCACACTGACTATAAAATACTATCTCTAGGCCTAGGCCCTATAGCATAGGCTTGATGTAGATGTAATCTAGTCCTACTCTTAGTATAGCCACTATAGACCAGTTTCCTGGGCCTACACGAACACAAAACAATGAAACAGAGTGAAAAGCGCGCGTGCTCATGTGCTGTAATCATGTCCAATGTTGCCAAGATATTTCGATTTCACCAAAATAGTCTCAGAGTAAAATGTCAGTGATGGTAAAAAATAGTATCATGATCATGAACGACTTAGGCCTACTGATCAGCCACAGACAAGCGTGTTAAGACTGTTACAGCTCTAGCAGTCTAGGCTAAAAAAAAAAATAATAATAATAATAAAATAAATAAATAAATAAAAAAGAGCCAGAGTGTGAGCCGCATAAGCAAATTAGACGAACGAGTCTAGGCGATCTTGTCAGGCAATGCGAGTAAACTTCTCTGAAACATATACAGTAATCAACCTGTTTTTAAGTTAAACAAAAAATACAAAAATATACACCTTTCTTCTGGGCATTGTGAAATTGCAGTAGGCCACTTGACGTGCTGTGGACAGAATGTAGACTAGGCTAAACGTCTGTCTGCGGCGGCAAGTTTAAGATTGCTTCCGGTGTCGTAACCTTTGCTGCCAGAATGATGTCCCCTAGACAGTTTCGTCAAACCTACTTGGAAACCCGACTTGGTACTGTTGTGCTTTCTTTCTTTCTTCTTCTTCTTTTAAAAATAATAATAATAATAATAGCCGGCGTAAATGTCTGTTTCGATTATTTTTTAATAAAGAAAAAAAAGCCTGAAAATATGAAAAACACATTTATAGGATAGACTGTTATTGCGCATTCCCCCAATGTTGTTTTTTTTTTTTTTTTTTTTTTTTTTTTTTTTTTTTTTTTTTGCTGCCTCGTCTTCTGTGACGGAACGTACTGCTGTTCCCACGCCGCTCATTTCAATCTCCCCGCCACAGCCATACCCAGATTCGTTGTGTCTCACCCCCGGGGTCGGGAGTCCACAGGGAGCTCATCAATATTAGGCCGCCGCGGGGCCACCAGCCAGAGGGGCCCTGCACTTCTGCTGGGTCACTTTGGTGGTGTTCAGTGGTGCCTGTTCTGAGCTAACATACGCAGGACACCACCTACTAAGCCCCCTACTAACGACAGTATTAGCTCAGTCGCGGAGCCAGACTGAGTGAGTCACCCACCCAAGGTGGCGACCACCACAACGTCCCTCCAACGACCGCCTCCCCACGAACCCCCAACCCCAAAGGCTTTGACACAAATTCACCACAGGCACAGAAGCGTATGGGGAAACCGAATCTGAGGTCACCATGAGACCAGAGCAACGGAGGCCACCGAATCAGAGGCAATTTTTATTATTGCATGATGATCAATGATGATGAGGATGATGTAATGATGCTGCTGTGGAGGTGCATCCGCTTTGAGACTACTTGACAGGGTTGTTCTCTACGCTTACTGTCATAATATATCCCGGCGTCAACCAGGCCCGAGAGATACAGACACCTGCAGTGTTGGTCAGGTAATTTGAGCAACACTCTCAAATTCGCATCCGTAAAGTGGATGAAGCTCGACTGTGTGGTCCCAGTCTCCCCACTGAGCCCACAGCACACTCACTCTGGGTAGGAGCCGGCCGGAGCCCGAAAAAAATCCCTATGACTTATGGGATTCGAACCCGCGACCTTCCAGTCCGGAATCCACGGCGCTAACCACTGCGCCATGGCGGCTGGTTCCCCCAATAATGTTAACGGATAATTGTTTTTTTCCCTCTGATTATTTTACTCTTCCAAACTACAAAGCTTACTCATGTTAAGAAGAAGAAAAAAACTTCAAACTTAGTCTTGTGATCATTCAAAAAGAAAATCAGCTATCCACTCCAATAAGAAACCTTTTAGATAAATAGGATCAAAATGTGCAACAACAACAGAGAAAAAAGTTTATTTATTTATTTATTCTTTTATTTCCAGGATAATGGAATAAGCACTTATGTGTTGTTGTTTTTTACATCCAGTCCCGGAATGTTAGAAGTTTTGCTTTTTTTTATCTGTTCCCACTGGCACTCAATGGCCCACTCTTCCGAAAAGCGGAACAGGTTTTAACATAATTATTGCAAGATGTTCTCCGTGCGTTCGCACACAGGACATCAGTTTAAAGTCTCATCGGAAGGACTTTTGGGGAGAGTGGTGTCGGCACTGATGTTAACTCCAGGGGAAAATATCCCTTAACAGGATTCGAACCTGGGTCAGCAGATCACGAGCGCGATGTGCAACGCTCAAACCAATTGGGCTATTCCGTCCCATGTTATGTATTGATGAGGTGTAGCACTCCATTTTATTTTCATCCCTTTTAAAGGAGTTTGATAGAGGTTTGCCCTCCCAAAGTCTAATAAACTGAAAATGCATGGTGATGGGAGTTGGTAGATGGTGAAAATAGTCATAGGACACTGCTGGACAGCATGGTTTCTTTTGGCTTGGTGTTTAGAACAGAAGAAAAACTGGCACAGATAAACCAAAAAATCTGCCAAATTTTCAGAGCAAGCATGAAGAATACCCCACATACTCTTTCTTTTCTATCTTGTGCAAAAACCTGTCCAGTTTTTCACACAAAAGAACCCCACATATTCTTTTTTCTATTTGCAACTTCCTTTTCAAGACCTATCTTTGTGCAAAAACCTGTCCAGTTTTTCACACAAAAGAACCCCACATATTCTTTTTTTTCTATCTTGTGCAAAAACCTGTCCAGTTTTTTACACAAAGGATTTCTTTTCTGAACTTCCACCACAACACTCTCCACTCCGCGCACCCTGGCTTGTCACCTTACATCCTCAGGGTCTCATTTGAAGCTAGATTATGGCTGCCCATATGGCAAGTTTCTTGAAAACGGTCGTAAACACAAACTTCTTGCCCAGTGTATTCTGTGATCTCACAGTGATTCCCAGATGGGATGTATGAGGTGGCAGTGCTTATTATGGGTGACTGCCATGTTGGCTATTTTATGCATTAATTTTACCCAAAAAAGTTAGATTGGTAAAGTTGGAAGAGCATGATGTATATTTCAACTTTCACAATTTTACAGTTGCTTGTTCATACTATGTTGAGTGTCTTATACATCATTTTGCACATTAAAAAAAAATAAAATTTACTCTTTTATATCGAGGATAATGGATTAAGCAATCATATGCATTTTTTACATCCAGTCCCCGTGTGTATGCAGTTTTGTAAATGTCATCTGTTCCCACCGGCACACGATGGCCTACTCTTACGAAAAGTGGAACAGGATTTAACGTGTGCACAAGATGGTTCTGCATGCATTCGCACACGGGCCTCGGTTTATAGTCTCACCTGAAGACTTTTGGGGAGTGTAGAGTCAGCACTGATGTTAACTCCAGGAGAAAAATCCCTCGACCGGGAATCAAACTCGGGTCGTCAAATTGCGAGCACAATGTTCTGACCACTAGCTATCCCATCCCCCCATGGAACTTAGATTGGTAAAGAACTAGAGCACAATATTGTGCTCTAGCTTCTTTACCAATCTAAGGGGGGAGTAGTGCTTGCGTGTATGTAACTTTTTTTTATCTGGTCCGGTGGGAAGGGGGGATGGGAAAAAAGGAGGATGCTGGTTTAGCACTAGATTAGTACTAGGTCTTTCTTCTGAGTTGGGCATTGTGTGTGTGTGTGTGTGCATATTTATTTATTTTCATTCTTTTATATCAAGGTAATGGTAAGATGGAGAGTGATGGTGACTCTGTGTGTGTGTGTGTGTGTGTGTGAGACGTACATGCAATTTTTGTGGGGGGGTTGTTTCTAGAGGTGGGTGGGGTTACTTGTAAAACAATCTTTTCTTTCTTGACAGGATCACTGTGTAAAATGTTCATTGCTTTGGGGGATTTCATCTCAGAGACTTTGTTTGTTTCTGAAGAATTATGGAGCATTGTTTTTGGAGGGAGTCAGTCATGAGTCACTGTTCAGGGGTGATTGTTCACCGAGTCTGGTCTGCAACTTTTTTTTTTTACAAATCCTGCAGTCAGGTTGACCTACCTATAACTATAATATACACCAATTCCTGTAACCACAACACACAACACACACACAACACACACACACCAACACCATGCACAATCTCACACACAAAACACACACACACACACACACACACGCTCTCTCTTTCAAAGAGATATTCTTTCTTTCAACACTCAATAAAGAATAGAACCACATGACTCAGAAGACAAAAGATATATTTGCAAACTGAATAACAAGGGACAACTATTTCTGCTTAATATACTCCAAAATATCAACCAAGCATAATCTTCACAATACATATGTTGTGATGAAGTGCACCAAAATCCACAGCCGTATATTGCAAGGCAATGGCTAATGTACACAAAACACTCTTTCATTTCCCAATAATCACACAGTGTCAAAGTGAATAAAATTCATAAAACAAGTCTTGATATGTACGGATATGATATGTGTTAATGTATAGATATACTCATAAAATATGCTGCTCTCCAATAGCCAAGTCACCTAGACACAATGTTTACAAGAAATTTTTTTCATATGTGCATAGTATTATTTTTCAGAAGTTTTGATCCCCTTTCTGTTGTTTGAACTTCTACACAAGAAAGTTAAAAGTACAAAGACATCAAATACACCTTATTTCTCATACAAAAATTCTAAAATGTCTTTACACAACTGCCTGCACTACTTGAAACAACTCTTCAAAATGCCGCCTAATTTCATGCTATGTGAACCAGAAGCAACTCTTTAGGATCTACACTGTAATCTGAGTGGCTTAATCTGAGTTGCTGAGTACGAGTATTGTTAAACACAAGCTGAAAGCAATTCTTCTCCCATGACTTGGACCATTCATGCAGCCCTTGAGTTGTTATCATTCTTAACAGTATCATCACACAGCACAAACCTTGCACTGTTCAGTACCTTAAGTTCAGGGCATAGATCCTTCACTGAATTCACTCATACCTGAAGACTGATGATACCAACCAATTTTCAAAATCACAGCTCAATTGCACATTTTTGTTCAAAATGTATTTTGTTTGACTTTAGAAGAAATAAAATCTTAGCAATGCAATAAAATCCTTCCCAGCTATCATTTTTCATGTCCTTTTACATTAAACTATCAGGAAGTGTCCTGATCTGACAACAATCCAAAAATAGCTGCATTTTCCCCAGCAGAGCTTCTCACATGTGACATCTGATCACTTTTCCTTAGCTGATAATTTCTGATATAAACAAAGGAACAGACATGTTTACACGAAGAATCTGTCTTGCAGCCACTTTCATTGTAATGACACAGATTTTATTTAAAGTATGGCAAGAGTCAGTCAAATGACTGACCACACTGGACAATTACTCAACATGTAATGCTAACATGTTTTTTGTCAGTCAGCCTTAATTGCACAGCCCAGATACTTTTCAGTTTCCTTTAAGTCAGTATCACTAGAATGTATCCACTCTAAAAATATGTATTCATTGTTTGCCTCTTACTATGACTTTCCCTCTCCTTTTTTTTTTCTCACTAAATTTCATATATATAAAATTTCCCTTCTTTTCTAGTTCAAGACTTCATTTTTATTCCAAGACAATCTGTAACATACACGGGTGGATTCCTTTAAAAAGATGGTTATTCAATAAAAACACAAAGAAATCCTACTGAGCAGTGGTTTGTCTTGATTAAAGGAGGTTACACTTTAACCTGGTTAACTCATGAACAGAATTAGCAGGCACCTTTCTTTAAATACTGTGAAAAGGGCCTCATGAAAATTCCATGTTATCAATAAGCCAAATCTTTTATGTCTCAAACAAAAATTGATTTTCAGACAAAAACAAAACAAAAACTTAAAAAGGTCTAAGAGAAAGTGAAACCAAAACCAGTTCATGGGAGTCACACACTAAAATAAAACCAAAAAAAACCCCAACCAAACAAAACCAACGAAAAAACCCACATTACAAGCAAAAACTCTTACTCTAAGAAGTATGTTACTTTTTAATTAGTGATTTATGCTCCTCATAAACAATATATTTAAGAAGTAAGTACAACAATCGAATAATTAATTCAGAGCTTTTTTGTTACTCTTGTTTTGAATGTGTATTATGTGACTAGTGGTCACTCATTTGTTAATAAAGTTATGCAAATTGTATGTATGCTATCAAAGGAGCATACATTTGCACAGAGTTCCATCATCTATGTGACTAGATTTGTTTGTCTTTCAGGTGACCCGAGTTAAAACCTTGTTTATTTCCATTATGCTAAGATACAGAACTAAAAAAGATAAACATATGACTACCATGCTGAATAAAATTCTATGTGTAGGCACAACTACTGAAGTTCCAAGGTACAAGTCTACTTATGTTATATGAATGTTTAATGCATTACAGATCAACTTCACAACTGGGAGATGTGTATGAAAAGCTTGTACACACACACACACACACACACACACACACTCGAACAAACTTTAACAGTTTTCTTACCAAAATTTGTTTCCTTACACACACACACACACACACACACACACACACACACACACACACACACACCACACACAAAGTTGTGGATATGTACCGATTAACCCAATCCAAAGAAGTAGCCTTTTTTTTTCTTTTTTAGGGAACAAAAAACAAAACAGAATGAGATGTAAAACTAAGAGACCAAGAAGCAAAACAGTCACAGACGCATCAACTACCCTAAGAGCTACTGAAAACAAATGAGGAGGACATTTTACAGAAAAGCCTCCAACAAAAAAAAAAAAAAATGAATAAATAAAACAGATTTTTTTTTTAAAAAGAAAAAAGAAAAGAATAGTCTCCAACAGAAAAGGTGATCATGTAAAACTTGGAAACACAGAGCCAAAACACACACACCAACAAAATGTTGGGTTATTTTCTTTCTGGAACATATGTATTGAATGCGACTTCATAAATAAGCTGGTACAGAGCATCACCTGTCCCCACTTTCTCTCCAAAAAAACAATTAGCTCACTAACATGTTCCCTCTTAGGCCTCATTAAAAGAGAGAGAGAGAGAGAGAGAGAGAGAGAGAGAGAGAGAGGAGAGAGAGAGAGAGAGAGAGAAGCAAAACAAAACATAACAACAGAAAACCATGTACTCTGCACAATGATAGTCATGTGTGGATTTCTTAAAACAAAAAGCACAGAGAGAAGGACCCGGGCAAAATGGATATGGACGGGTGGGTAGGTAGGTAAGTGCAAGGGAAAGGCTGTAAGACTGTTACTTCACTGGTTAAAACAGTGTCAATTCAAGAATGGAAGAGCAAAATGTATCATATTTCTTCAACTTAGAATGAACTTTCTGATTCCCAGAACAAGATCAAAGAAGGCAGAAATGTACCATGTAGTAAGTATAATTATTTTGTTTTAGAAAAATTGATTACATGTTGCCGATCCTTCAGAATGGCAATGTGTACAGATCTACCTCTGATGATTTAAAACAAAGACATGAATGCGAGATCATCAGGATTAAACACACATGAAAAACAAAGAAAAAGACAAAGTGTGAATATGATGCATATATAATTCTGTGCATGCATGCCTGCATTCATTTGCATGTTTGTGCTCATTCAAATTTACTAAAGTAAGCTATTACAACAAAGTGACAGGACAGAATGCAAATGTATGCATAGTAGTCTGTTTACCATCAGATCACAGGGACTTTTTAAAACCCGAGAGAAAACAATGCAATATTCATTTCTGTTTATGGTGACTCAAATGATAGGGGTGGTTATAGATAAACTAACAGTGTAGTATATTTTCTAAATCTGTCATTCCTTAAAAAATGCTTGGTGCAGTGTAGTGCTCTGAGTATACTGGGTAATTATGATTTTTTTTTTTTAATTGTGAAGCCATCAAAATCAGAACAGTAGCGAACTCAACAATGGGATAATTCTATTTTCCAATACTTCAGCTCCTTAATGATGTGAACTGTGATTATGTCAACATTTGATTTACAATTTATTTACTGATACAAACTCTACTTGCTATCTGCCCCTCCTCTGAAGTTGGAGTATGGCTGCCTAAATGGCAAGGTACTTGACAACAGTCATAACAAACTTGTCATCAACAGTGTTATTTTATAGTCCTACGTTAATTTCTAGGTGGGAAAAGTGAGGCAAAGTCAATATTTGGGTTATTCCCAAAAAGCTTTAACTGAGGAATACTCAATAACAGCATCGGCACTGCCCCCCCTACTATCCCTATCTTTGCTGTGTACTTTTAAAGGTCTTTTCTGCTATATGACTGACAGTGTTGTATTGAACATCTTCAAGTAAGGTTTGATTCAAGGTGCGAGTCTTCATTGATGGTTTAAAAATAATTCTCTCACTCTGAAACCAAATGGAAGTGGAAGAGAGCTTTTTCTCTTTCTTCTTGATTAGTCAGGCTCTCCATTCTAATCCCATTCAAAAACTTTCAAGTAAAACAAGCTTAAGAATCAAGTTATAAAGGCACAAACTTATTATCACAATGAAGACCCTTTTCTTTGAAAGCACAGTTCTGCTTCTGTATATGGCAGGCCTTGTTACAAAACTCAGGTTAGAGAATTCACGATCACTCAACAGCTTTTAAACAGAACTCGCATTACTGAAAATCACTATAAACAAAAACTAAAATAAAAAAAAGAAAGAAAAGTCACCCAAAACATGCTCTCTAGTCCTTTGTACAGCTGTCCCCATGCTGCAGGTATGTAGCTGCAGTGATCAATAACAGTACGGACCTATCACCAGCCACAGGATGAGGGGTATTCATTATGCATACACGCAACAAGGGATCTGTTCTGTGCCTATCTTCTGTCAAGAAAAGGATTCACCCCAAACTGTCGATCACTGTTCTTTTTTTCTTTCTTTTTCCCCTTCTCTCCTCTCTACACTTTCTTTTTTCTTATCATGTAAGCTCCTGTGTACGTCATTGTTAGATTCAAAAGGAAAAACATGGAATTTACATGATTGAATAGAATTAATAAAGATAAAAATGGAACATACAAAAAGAATGTGAAACAGCACACAGATGGAATGTAATTGAAGAAATATATATATATAGTCAGTATAGTTGTTATATTGTTAATGTCCATACAATGACTTCAGTGCCCATTTTCTGAACTACTCTTCAATACATCTATCACAAACTATTTGTCATAATACAAATGTGCAACCCTTCATGTCATAGTATGGATTCATAAACACCGTTTCAAAAGAGAAAATGTCTACAGGTACAAAATACACACATTGATTTTTGTGTGTGTTCAAAATAACACCCAATAATTCATAAATAAATGTATGATATGTACATGTATGCACATCTAATAAGAGATTATCTCTTCTGATCATTTTAAATAAGAAATTCTAACACTCACCTTCTGTATGATTTTAACATTTAAAGCAAAACAACTCATAAATGAACACAAAACCTACTATTTAAAAAAAACAACACACACACAAAACATCTAAACCTTTACCTGTGGAAATCAAAAGATATTTCATCAAACTGAAACTGCATAGCATGGCTTTAAAAAATCATGGAATTTAGTTCACATGTTGAAAAAAAGTATCAAGATAAAAAGAGAGTGCAGGGGAATGCTACAAACTTGTGATCCATCTGAAGAGGAAGAAGTTCTACAAAATTATACAAGCTGAACAAACTACACAGCTGGTACACACTACACAAAGGTGAACTTAGAAATGCACACATCTAGAACTAGATTATAAAACATGAGTCGGCTAAAACGGAAAAACCCAAATTTCTGGTAAGGTTTTCCATAATTATTTCTTCTGTTTTGATTACTTCTTTCCAAATAGACAATCTGGTAGGTCTCCTTTATCAATTCCCCCTTTTTTATTCAAAAAATAAGAAAGGGGTAAATAGGTCAGACACTATCTGATCCGCAAATTCAAACTAAAAGCAAATATATTACAAAAATGAGAATGGGTTTCTTTTTTTTTTGTCACCTTGGATATAAAAAAAAAGGATCAGAAACTGTCTACAAATTTAAGCCAAAAGTTAAATAATAATCAACAAAAATGAAGAGCTTTGTAACCTTTAAAAAAGAAAAAGTCACTAAACCATCTCACAATCTGAGGTAAAGATCAAACACATATTAAACAAAAAACTTCTTCAAAAGAGACAAAGTACAACATGCTAAAAAAAAACCTTTACAAGCATAACTTTCTGCAAAATATGCTTAAAATTCCCTCAATCTGTATTTGACAAAAAGTATCAAAGCTACACGTACAGCCGAACAGAGTTAAGAAAAAAGAACATACAGAAATGTTAAGTATTAGTGATAATAACAACAAAAAAGAATCAAGACACTGACAAGTTTTTTTAATCAACCTCCAGTTATTCAAAATCCACCATAACAGAAAGACTAGTATCAAAACAATATATCCTTTTAACACAATGATATGATTTGTTGTAAAAATTAAAAATACAAAAGCCACTTCTAAAAAAAGCAAAATATGTGACAGTTCTACAAGAAATACCAAGCAAGTATGCCACAACGACACACCCGAAACACATTTCACAACCTTCATTCTCCATATAACAAGGAATGTAGCAGTAGTGATAAAAACAGCAACAAAGTAGTTGCAATCTCAACAATAACAACGATAATGACTTCTTCCTTAAATTAACCTTGGAGGATCCCTGGAGTACTGCACTGTTCAAAATCTTCAGGCAGTGTCATGTGGGCAAGCTGAAATGGCATAACCCATCCCTCTCCAGGTGCGAGATGTAGCTGGCATGTTTGTGCCATCCATGCCATCAGCCATTACTGGTTTACTCTTCGGATGAGGCTGTAATGTGTGAGTAAGATGTTCACTGCATGTGTCAGTGTGTTTGTATACATGGATACACCACTGTGGCTTACAATCTCATCTGAAGGACTTTGATTGCAGTGAACTCGGCATTAACAGCTAGCCTTAGGGGGGAAAATCCCCTGATGGACAACAGATTTGAACCCATGCCCTGTGGTATCATCAGGTCTTGGATTAACACTGTAAACGCTAGGTTGTCCCACCCCTGATGATAATAACAATAATAATGAAAAATAACAAATATGAAGACTCCTCATAATCAGAGCTTGCAAACTGTTCTCAATGTCAGCTGAACACACACATGCTTCCAGATGATATTGACTCATATCACAAAGAAAAAAACTTGTATTTCCGAACAAAACGTTTCACACCACA
>CM060319.1:7229861-7234861 GCA_030674155.1 Stramonita haemastoma
ACAAACAACAAATTCTTATTCAAAGCTGTACAATAATCTTCCCCACTTTGCAGGGCATACATGACTGTGCTTTAATTAAAAAAGTGGGGAAATCATTAAAAAAAAAAAAAAAAAGGGATGTGACAACATATGATTTGTTCATGAATACACGACCACCCATTATATCTTCTCACATCCCTCTTTCAAGATATATGAGTGGATGTCTCACAGTCTGAAGCAACAAAAACTTCCCCCAATGATATCATAGAATAACTAACATTAAATTTTCTTTGGTCTGACTCAGGCAGGCAGGTTCAGAGGCGAGGATACCGACAACTTCTGAAACACTCTGTCTCCATCACCACAAAATCAATGAAATATACACTGCTTTGTTATGGTTATTTTTCTTGCTGCAATGTTCAGCTGTTACCACTGATGAGTATTGACATTTTGGAGCAGTAACTGAGTAAGTACACATGCAAGCACGGGTGAAAAATGTGATATAGATTTGAAGTGAGCACTTACCCTGATAAGATTTATTTATTGCTGCAATTCAAATAAGGGTTTAAATTTCTTCCCTGTCTACTGTAACTTACGACCTAAAATTAAATTAAGGGAATAAATTTCTTCCCTGTCTATTGAAACTTAGGACCTAAGTACACCAAGGCACAACTGGTTGTTTTTGTGGGCATTATGGTAATATAATAAAGCAGACTAAAAAACATAGACACATACACAGAGATAAATGGACAGACAGACAGACAGACAGACAGACAGACAGACAGACAGACAGACAGACAGACAGACAGACAGACAGACAGACAGACAGACAGACACACACACACACACACACACACACACACACACCACACACACAATTTGTAAGCAACTGAAGAAGTCTCTCAACTAGTTCAACATTACGAAAACAAGGCTGCACTGTGTGTTCTTTTCCCTTAAACAGCCGCGTTACTGTTTTCACCACACAAATCTCAAGCAGTTTTCCTAATAAACAGTCTGACACATGTGCTGCTTGCTGCTTGTTATAAAATAATATGGTCGGTCCCCGTTGCCACAAATCAATTCATGATGCTCTCCATATGGCCTGTTGTCTTTTTCACCCCAAATTACAGGATGGTATGTTCACAAGACAGCATACTTAATTAAGGAGCTCTTTTGTCTTGTGGCATTTCTAAGCACCACACAACAAGGAAGCTGCCTTTGTGAGCAATAAACACATTGATCAATTCAAGGTTAGGCAAGGTTGTTCTTCATGATCAATTCTAGGTATAGGCAAGGTTGCTCTGGGTTTCACTGTGGCCCTACCGGGGTTGTTTGGTACTTACTACACAAGTCTATCAGCCGCCGCTGTAGTCTAGTGGTTAGGGCATTGGACTCGTAATCCAAAGGTTGCGGGTTCGATCCCAGCTTTTTGGCTATGGCGTTGTGCCCTTGGAAAAGGCACTTTACGGCTATTTTCTCACCCCACCCAGGTGTAAAAGGGGTACCACCCAGGTGTAAAAGGGGTACCAACCTTGTGTTGGGGTTAACCCTGCGATAGACTGGCGTCCTATCCAGGGGGGAGTCTATGACTCTCAGTCGCTGAACGCCACAGAAACTGGGATAAGCACCGGCCTGATGAGCCTTAGGCTCGGGACAGACTTTGACTTTAACTTTAACACAAGTCTACCTGTCAATCCCGATGTCTGGTGACTGTGAGGGCACCCCCAAAGACCTGACAACCAGTTCCCTCCATTCCTCTCTCTGTTCTGCCTTTCTCAGAGTTTTGTTGAGTTCTAGGCCTGTCCATTCGCCAATGTTGTCCTCCCATCTCTTCCTTGGGCTGCCTCTTTTTCTTCCTCCTTGGACAATGCCTTGCAGTATTGTTTTTGCAAGTCCTTTTGATCTTGTGACATGCCCATACCATTTAAGTTTATGCCTCTTTACGACTGATAGAAGGCTTTCGTAGGGCCAAGTACTAGGTTAGATTTCTTGGTTTGTTAATATGACTTTCTATCTTTATGACCGGGGGTGGGATAGCTAAGTGGTCAGAGTGCTTGCTTTCCCCCAGTCAAGTTAAGCAGCGTCAAGCATGGTTACCAGTTGAATGGGTGACTGTTTGCGCGCCTTGGCTTCAGTACAGTCCCCCCAGTTCACCCAGCTGTGTAGATGGGTACCTGCCCTCATTAGGGTCAGGGAAAGTAAAGCCGCCCTCAACATGTTGGCCCCTAGAGAAGCTGAGGTCTCTGATGCCTCGCTCCCCTACGACCACTTAGGTTATGGGACACCTGTACCTTTTTACCTTTTCTATCTTTATGACCACTCTTGTGAGAGATGTGGTTGTTGGTGTCTGTCTGTCTGTTCCGAGCCTAAGGCTCATCAGGCCGGTGCTTATCACGGTTTCTGTGGCGTTAAGCGACTGAGAGTCATAGACTCCTCTTTCCAAAGATATCGATGAATAACTCACTGAAGAATATTCTTTTATGCTGGACAGGCACAATCTAGTAACACAGTCTGATATAGGGACACTTGAGAGGGTGAAACAGGAAAGAGAGAGAGAGAGACAGAGACAGAGAGAGACAGAGAGAGAGAGAGAGAGTGTTGGTGTGTGTGTGTGTGTGTGTGTGTGGTGTGTGTGTGCGTGCGTGCGTGCGTGCGTGCTGCGTGTGTGTGTGCATGCTTGTGCTTGTGCAAACATAAATGTGTCTATGCTTAAATACATGTATGCGTACAGTACATGTGCATTCACATGTTTGCACAGGCATGCATTCACACAAACGAGCACGCAAACGTGCACTTGCATGCATTATATATATTATGCACAGATACCTATCCCCATCCACACACAATCCCAACTCTACGTATAGATCATAGATAATATACATTACACACAGGGCATGCACATACATGTATACATGCACATCCGCCTTCCCAAGCCGCCTAATCAGCAAGTACTAACAGTACAAAGGCTACCACCTCCTCCTCAGCGTCTCACTCAGCTAATCAGGATAACAATCAGCCTCCTCCCCACCTGGCTGCAGGGTGTGTAGGTAGGTAGGCACAGGTAGATCCTGAGAGCCTGCCCATCCAGACTGATTCAGTGATTAGCTCCAAGCTACCTCACTCACCTGACAGGGTGAAAAGGCCAGCCATCACCCTCACAGAAGTAAACACTGATTGATATGGCTGGTCCCTCCCTCCCTCCCCCCTCCCCTTATTTTCCCTTCTCTCTTTTCCCACTACCCCCCCCCCCCTCCTTTGTGTAGACCGATATTGCTGGTCCCTCCTTATTCATTATTTTCCCTTCTCTCTCTCTCCTCCCCTGCCCCCCCCCCCTCCCACTTCTATGTGTGGACTAATATTACTCATCCCTCCTCCCCCATTATTTTCCCTGCTCTCTCTGTCTTCCCCCCCCCCCCCCCCTTCCCCTCTTTGCCTGAACTGATATTGCTCATCCCTCCTCCCCCATTATTTTCCTTTCTCCCCCCTCTGTGTGGATTCGACTGATATCCGCTGGTCCTTCCTCCCCCATCATTCCCCCCCCCCCCCCCCTCTCTCTCTCTCCCCCCCCCCCCTTTCTCTCTCTTCCATTCAACCTTCGTGTGTGAGTCGATATCGCTGGTCCCCCCCCCCCCCCTCTTGTTTTCCTCTCTCTATCTCTCTCTCTTTCTCTCTCTCTCTCTCTCTCTCTCTCTCTCCTCTCTCTCTCTCTCTCTCTCTCTCTCTCTCTCAAAGAATTCAACACCTAACACTATAAGCAAAGAACAATGGTTTGAACATTTTCATGACTTGTTTAATGATCAAGAACAGACAGAGATGAGCAATACTGAAAAAGATGAAATGACTGGAGATATAACTTCCAACACTGAAAAATTAGAGCAGGACATAGCTGAAAGTGAAGTGTATGCAGCTATAAGAGCATTGAAGAATGGTAAATCTGCAGGACCAGATGGTGTCATAGGAGAATTCTTTAAAAACTGTGCTTCATCTCTTGTGCCGTATCTAACCAAATTTTTCAATAAATTATTTTCTACAGGAACTTATCCTTTGTCTTGGACAGAATCTGTGATACAGCCATTACATAAAAAGGGTGATACAAACAACCCAGATAACTACCGGGGAATATCTCTTTTAAATATTTCAAGCAAGTTATACAGCCATGTACTTAACAGTCGTTTGAATGAGTGGATTGAAGCAAATAAGTTGATTGGAGAGTACCAAGCAGGCTTCCGTAAAAAGTACAGTACAATTGACCACATATTTACAATATTTTCAACAATACAAAAACAACTACTTTATCATAAAAAGTTATATGCAGCCTTCATTGATTTTAGAAAAGCGTTCGATTCTATAGATAGGACTAAACTGTGGAATGTTCTGGAAAAGAAAGGACTTAAGGGCAATAGTAAAATGTATAAAGCAATAGTTAGTATGTATAACATTGTGAAGGCTAAAGTCAGAGTTAGGGGGGAGCTGACAGATTCTTTTACATGTCCATTGGGGGTTAAACAAGGAGAAATATGTAGCCCTGTATTGTTTTTACTGCTTATTGATGAAGTAGCAAGAGAACTTGCCCAACGTGGGAGACATGGCATTCAGTTATTTCCTGATTTTATTGAAATATTTGTATTAATGTTTGCTGATGATGTTATTCTTTTGTCAGATTCTGTGTGTGGTTTACAAATGCAACTAAATGTTCTTCAAGAGACAGCACAAAAACTAGGTTTAAAAGTTAATTTGGCAAAATCGAATGTAGTTGTGTTTAGAAATGGCGGTTATTTAGCCTTGAATGAGAAATGGTTCTATGGTGCTGATTGTATGAAGACTGTAAACGCATATAAATATCTTGGAATAATTCTATCCACTAGATTGTCATTTTCACATGCTCTGACTGATATGGCAAACCGTGCAAGAAAAGGTATCATTAGCATTTTGAGATTACTTAATTCACTTGGTGAAAAATCCCATAAGATATTTTTCAAATTATTCGACACACAAATACAGCCTATGTTGTCCTATGGTGC
>CM060319.1:7239861-7274861 GCA_030674155.1 Stramonita haemastoma
AGAGAGAGAGAGAGAGAGAGAGAGAGAGAGAGAGAGAGAGAGAGAGAGAGAGGAGAGAGAGAGAGAGAGAGAGAGAGAGAGAGAGAGAGATCAAGACAGACAACAAAGAACATAATATTACAAGTGTTACACACACACACACACACACACACACACACACACCACACACACACACACACACACACACACACACACACACACTTTCCTGTCTGATATCATATTTAGTGGAAGGACGTTAAACTGAACGACGACAACAACAACAACAACAACAACAAACACACACACACACACACACACACACACACACACACACACACACACACACACACACACACACACACACACACAGACTGATACAGTAATAGAGTCACACACACACACACACACACACACACACACACACACACACACACACACACACACACACACAGAGTAAAAACTTTGCTTATAGTCTGCATAATACTAATAGACATAAGTTATAACCACCAGAAATGTTAGAATCAAAATTCTGGGCAAGTGAAAGAAAATGATGTTCACATCTATTTTATAAACTAACATTATCATTTCCACTTAGTCATCATGTACATTTACTGTATGGTGGCAGTCCAGCCTAAAGAACCATGTATATTACTTCTTCTACTCCAGTCAGGTGACTAATGACACGTTCACACAATAATCACTCACAGCACGCTGGCTACATATCATGTCAGTGACAAGCGTTCCTTCCACCTTGAGGAGGGAAAAGCAGCGAGCAATCAATACTGTAGCTGTGACAGGGTCTATTTCAGAGTGTCAGGACAAAAATACATGGCTCAGGATCTCCTCCTATGAGAATGACCCTAGTCAGCACCTCTATGTCACCAATGTCAGCTGTCACTGTCTGCAACACAGACTGGTGGGAGAAGGGGGGGGGGGAATAATAATAGTAAAGAAGAAGAAAAAGAGTAATAAAGAAGAAAAAGAGAGTAGGTTGTCCTTCTCTCTATTCTCTCCTTCCCTCTTCCCCCTTTTTCCTTACGGCGCCACTACTTTCTACTTCTTCTCTTTCTCTTGGTCTTCCCTCCATTTTATAACGCTTCCTTTTCGTGTACAAGATTGTGTTTGTTTACTAACATTGTGTTCTTAATCTGTTTGTTTAAGGCCTGCAGAGGATCATATCACATCTCCTAACATCATTATCTCAAAGGGCAGCCACCAGCCACTATCCCTTACTTAGCTATAAACAAACATTGTAAACATGTTTGCTTCACAGCAAACCAACAATGACAAGGAAATGGATCCATCTGCCAGCAGCAGTCTAGCAGAACAATGAAGCAGAGAAATCTGCTGTGTCACTTGCAGGAATCACATGAGTCACTAACTGATACAGAAGAACTCTCTAAGCAGAGAAAGAGCCCCGACAGTTCTTTTTTTTTCTTCTTTTTTAAAAAATTAATTCCTCAGCTAAAGCTCCAGGGTTCACCAATGGTGAGATTCTGTGTTACAAGCGACTGTTTTTACCTTCCAGTACGGTAGGCACATTCCGATTTTGGGGATAGGAAACTTATATAATACGGTTGTTATTCCAATCCATTTCTAGAGTAATGGTGTTACAGGGAGTTTTCTGCCCTCCAGAGAATACACTTTATAGAGTGACACACAGCACAAAATATCTCAACTCCAAGACTGCATTAGGCTCTAGTATGCAAACCATTGTACTTACAAATAAATGCCAATAGATTTTTTTTAAAAAGAAGCATTTCAAAATATAATGTAGTAGTAACAACCTCCTCCCCCCTCCATTCTTAAAAGCAAAAACAAGAACAAAACCCTTCACCATACTTTTTGCACTTATGGCCTCTCTGAGTTTATTCTTCCCAACACATACCCCCTTGTATGATATACAATAAAAATGAAAGAATCATCTCTTTGTTAGCTTGTCTGTGTCTCTCTGACATGCTTTACATTTGTGAGTGTTTACACATGCACATATGCACACACACAACACACACACACACACACACACACACACACACACACACACACACACACACACACAACACACACAACACACACACACACACACACACACACACACACACACACACACACACTATGATAACAAAGTAAAAAAAAATAACACACAAAAATAATACAAAATGATGACAAGTAAAAATAATTTAAAAAAACAATACAAATTTAAAACAAAAACAAAGAAAAAAAACTACATTACATAGTTATATAATACAATGATAACAAAACAATACAAAAAATAATACAAAATTAGAAACAAAAACAAAGAAAAAATGACTAAAAAAGGTTGCTGATTTTAGCTGATAGCAATAAAATTACATAATACAATCAAAAACTATATCTTCTCCGTTACAACCCCCTTGTCCTCCCATATTTTTAGTTTAGTGCTTATGGGCAACACATCATGAACACATCCTTTAGTAGTATTCGAAAGAAAAGCAACAAACTATCACAGGCCATACAAGAATAGTGTAAACTAAGCCAAAGCCTACATCAATAAAGGTGCATTCAGAAATATGTTACTTCAAACCACTTTTTAATTTTGTTAGCTTGAGAGTGTCAAATTGGGACGTGGGCCACAATGAACCAGTTTGCTGGGTTGTCTTTGATTCGTTCCCAACAAAGGGATCACAACCCTTGTCACTAATTTTGCTAGGCTAAAGTACCTGTTGACACGACTTTCTCCTTAAGTATCTCTTCTGTCAGCTTTACACAGCAGGAAAATGGTGAACATATTATCATAACTAATTTATTCAGCAGTAAATGCAAACGAGAGTACTACTCTTTTTTGTATGCATGTATGCAGCATGTGAATGTAAATGTGAACATGGTGTCAAAAAGTGGCATACATATACTACTATGTACATTCAATTCATCTGATTCATGTAACTACTCGCAACTACTTGTAATTGCCCTTCAGGGATGATTAAAGTGTTTTTGACTTGATTTGACTTGACTTGACTCTCCAGCAAAACTGTTATCTCAAATGAGAGAGGTCATACACTAGTCTACAGTCAAGTGTTGAGTCCATACAGACTAATTTGATTTTGTTTGGTCTGTTCCTCGGCTACCTGGGCTACAGCTCCGGATTCACCAATGGTAAGATTTTGCGCATACTGTTTTGGCCACCATTAAGGTGATTTGATTTAATTTGATCTTGTTCTAAAATATCTAGCCAACTGTCAGGGCAATAAAGCAACCAACAAATAGAGTCAAATTCAGTCTGAGTCCAGACTTTATTGAGTCCTCTTTCTTAATATTCACTAAACAATAAACTTCCTCAACCTGCATAACAGGAGCACAGTCTCATAATGCATTGTTTCAACCAGTGTTAATAATGTCATGCCAAGGATGTATCAGCTCTTCCACTTACAAACTGAATTGAACCATAATCTTCAAATAATTCCCCCCCCCCCCCCCCCCCCCCCCCCCCCAAAAAAAAAAGAAAAATTGTTGTCATTGTTAACTTACTAGCAAAGTTTTTATACAGCACATGTAATAAATAAG
This sequence comes from Stramonita haemastoma, assembly GCA_030674155.1. Classification (NCBI taxonomy): domain Eukaryota; kingdom Metazoa; phylum Mollusca; class Gastropoda; order Neogastropoda; family Muricidae; genus Stramonita; species Stramonita haemastoma. Next base: position 7,243,381 of record CM060319.1, read on the forward strand.
TACCGAAAATAGGAAAATGGCAAGCGCTCTAAAATGGACATCTTGTGCCCACTACAGTATTTACAGTACACATATGTACAGAAATCACTACATCACCAGCATAAAAACAGCAAATAACATGGTAATTCTATCTGGCTGTTTGTCATTCACACCATTATAAAATAATCTTTTTAACATTATATATAATATATGTGCCAGTTAGATTAACTTCACTGCAAGCACCCAGTCTGCCTTTGCGACCTTTCCTTTTTCAGACTTTCCAGTGAACATTACAAGCATGCATGTAATAAAATGTGACAAAGTATGCACCCTATTCATTTCAATCTCTATTTCTTTATCTTTTCTTTTTTTGAAACTCTTGCTAGATAAAAGAATGTTCCGTTATCAACCCACCTACCCCTCCCACCCAAAAAGCTGACTATACAGTTATAAATACAGTTCTGGCAGATCCACTCATGATCTTGCATTAATTTTCATGAAAGACTTTGACCTCAGTTTAAATTAATCCCTCCCTCCCTCCCTCCCCTGATTCTAGTTCCACATAATCACCATCATCTAAAGAGGAAATTATACAAAAGAAACATGCGCATGCACACACGCATGCAAGCACGCATGCACGCACACACACACACACACACACACACACACCACACACAACATCAGACTCAGAGTCTAACTTAAAGTGTTTTTGACTTGACTTGACACTCTATTAGAATGTTTTGACAATGTCGTTAACTTGATCATGTTGATGTCTCCAGTACTAACAACTGATTTATTCATTTAATTGTTTAACACATGTATAACACATGATTTATATCTAATCATTTCACAAGCAATCCATTTCCCACACACTAAAAACACTCTCAGTCTCAGAAAAACTCAATGGTTTCTGTCAAGGCAAAACAACTGATCAGTGCAGTCAAACTCGAACAGTGTACTGTGTAAGCTGTAATGTTCTGTTAGTTATAGTATCAAATACTGTTGTTAGAGTCAGAAGTAAATCAGTACTGAGTGTATTTTTAAAGGAAGTGTTAGGTAAAACTACACAAACATACTAAACTACTGTTAGGTTAGTGCTATTTTGAATTTGGTACAATTCCAGTACAAGTCAGAACAGAGCAACAGTTCTTCAGATTACTTTCACTCACAGATTTTTGTTCCGAAAAGCAGTAAGGTAAATTCAGAACATCACAGGTAGCTGGGAAAATATCATGTTTTAAGGTCAGGCATAACCTGGAGTACTTTCTTCTGAAGCTTTTTTTTTTTTTTTAACACACATCTTCACCATCTCAAGTTACACAGGCATACTGCATGATGCTTAGTGAGAGTTCCATGAAAACACACAAAAAGCTTTCACTGTGTCAGTAAAGGTATTTGAAAAACACTGCAGAAAAAAGTCACTCCCTTGTGATCAAACCCTAACACTGAGTACTAATCTACACTTGTCTACAGTCTACATTTTTTTTACACACTGTTAACTTGTTAAGAAAGTGCCAGATATATTTTAACACTGTCAAAAAGTGGCATTGTTACTTGCAAGAGGAGAACTCATGTTGTTACCTCTTAGTCTTTGTAATTGCAAAGCTAAGTTGCAGTCATGGAGAGGGGTAGATCTGCAAAAATATCAATTACTATGCATGATAATATACCTTTGTATTGCTTATATTCCTTTCAAGTCAATATTAATAGAATTCTAAAGAATAACTTTTAAATAAATTGCTGTGTTTTATGATGTTGATGCATATAACACAAGTAAGCAAGAGTATTGATTTCTATACTAAACTGACAGGCTTACGCCCAGGTGTACCTGCAAACATTCAAACATGCGCAAACACACTTCTCCCCCTTCCCCTGCTCTCTAACTTATTTTCTCAGAATCTTTTCTTTTACTTGTCTAAAGCTGTGTATGTCTATTTGATCTTCTTGGATTCTCCCTGATAAAAAAAAAATCTAAACAAACAAAATGAAAGAAAAAGAAAAAATGAGGCAGCTTTATGTTCAAATAACTTCAAATTTCAATTTTAATAGATTATTGCATTCTGATGGATCAGTTTCAGCTTTTCACCGTATGACTGATTATGAGTGTTTCTTTTACACACAAGTAAAAATCCTCAACAGAACTCAGGTTTCAGTGCTAAGTGTCATAAACTGATAAAGAAGTAATCATTAACTTAATAAGTTGTAATTTATCAGTCAATACTGCCCTCTTAATACCAACACAGTGCAAAAGACACAAAAAGTGTGGTGAATTTTGTCTTTTATCTTCCATGCATGAACCAAACATGCTTACCTTTTCCTGTTCCTTTTGTGCTAACTGCATGAGTAAACAAACTATGACTTTACTGATACAGACATTTCACCAGCACCGTTCTAAAAGCTTAAGAAATTTAGGGATGAGGACCAGCGGAAAGCACTGAAACAGATCTAGCAGTTACTATAACTCATTATACTTAGAGCTCTTCATACTAAACCCTAGTGCTCAATGTCCATCCAGATACAGTAAACCAGACACTGCAGACAGCCATCTCAACAGCGAGAGTCAAAAACAGGAAAATAATTCACTGAATGACTGGAGGATGGAGCCAAGAGGAAAAAGTATTAAATTGCGAATTTAGTGAATTTCCTTTTCATTCATGGATACTGAACAACAACAAAGTTGGTCAATGTGTATGTTTATATTTTTAAAGTGCTCAACACATTTTGACTTGCGTGAACCGATTTTATGCTTGGCAAGGATGCTTTATATTTTCTTTCTTTGAATTTTACTTTCAACATGTGAAAAGTTTTGTTGTTTTTTAACAATATTATGGAAGTACATTAACAAATATTTAATTTCAAAGTGCCTTAGAACAGGTCTAATCTACGTTAACTCTCTAGTTTCTTGGAAACACTGTATAATATATGAACATGACAACATATTATTCAACACTGTGTTTACAAAATGCAGCACAATAGTCAATACCAACAAATCTGTAGTTCATTATGTTGCAATATTTTAAAAAAGTAAATTTTAAGCTTTTTTTTTTTTTACAAAACAGAACCTCAGATACTAAACAAAACATTTAGAAACACAAAAATCTGCACATGTACAGTACCTGAGCTGCCATTTGTTCCTTTGTACTCTGCTATCAACTGTTTCAACTTGGTAGAGGCCTCAACCCCTGGCCGCATAGACACGTACACACATACAGCTTCTGAAGCTTCACAGGCAACTGAAAAAAAATCCAGTAAATAAAACTAAACATTAAAACAAAAATATATTTTAAAGACAGTTTTATCTTGGCCTTTTCAATTTCATAGGTGAACTCATCTGATAAAGCACACAGCCCCCAACCCCCACCCACCCCCAATCAAACAGAAAAGAGTCTTTTCAAGATGCTTCCATGATTAATTGTAATAATACTATACACTGTAATAGGCCTGACACTGTAAGTAACAATGAGTGAGTAACACTAACAGTAACACATTCAATGTGAAAGTTCTACATGTAGACCTAACTGAGTGTACATTTAAAATTATTAATAAAAAATAAAAAGACAAAGTTTTTAAAAATAACCTAATAACAAGTTCAACAAATCTAACAAGGCTATAATTCATACAACAAAAGAACCAAACACTGAAACAGTAAAGTTCTGTTCCTCTTCTAAATTAGATTTGTTTAAGGTGAATGTGTTCAGTTGTTCAGTCAGTGTTTGTGTAAAAACCTGTGTGTGCGTGTGTGTGTGTGTGTGTGTGTGTGTGTGTGTGTGTGTGTGTGTGTGTGTGTGTGTGTGTGTGACTGCATGTGTGTGCACATGCTGTGTACATACATGTGTGTGTGTGTGTGTGTGTGTGTGTGTGTGTGTGTATGTGTGTATGTGTGTGTGTGACTGTTAGTGTGTGTGTGTGTGTGTGTGTGTGTGTGTGTGTGTGTGTGTGTGTGTGTGTGTGTGTGTGTGCATGCTTGCATGCATGAGCAAGTGCTTGTGCATGCATGCATCTGTATGATTATGCTAAGAAATCATCAGGAATGAACGAAGACGATACTGACAACACTGTCAACAGTGACAAGTTAAAGGATTTCATTCATCAACAAACCTGAGAGTGGATATGGCCTAGATCCTGTGCCATAATTTAATGACTGTTGTCCATTGAACAGACCAAAGGAGCTGTTGCCAGTGTTTATGTCTGACCCTTCTCTTACAGTTGAATTGCCATCGGTTTTTCTGTACGGGCTGGCTGACACCCATTTGTCTGTGGCAAACGCAGCGACAAGTAAACCCACACCGATCGCAGCGAATAGCACGGTCAATCCCACGAGACATTTCTGCTTTTTGGATTCCATTTTTCACACTTATCAGCAGGAGTCTGTCTCATAACACATTACAGATTTTTTTACAAACAAAAGGAGGTCGATTGGAATCTCCCATCGGTCACTCTTTACGAAGAAACAGGAATTGCCGAGGGTATCTTTCTGTTTCCATACGACGCACTGAAACACTGAGGCCTAGGCTAGCTAGCCTATTGGGTGGGTCAAGTACCAAAGCTAGCAGTGTAACTTTCACCGCAAATCGTAGGCCAAATGCATGATTATACAAACTGTAACAAAACATCGCCCTTGATGAAGTCTGAAGTAAGTCTGAACGACCGGTCCAACTTATTTCCAGATTCTGGGCAGAATTTACATATTAGGAGAAAGTGATACTTTATTGGACGTCATTTTATCAGCAAACAATAAATCTTTAAAACACATACACAGAAATCACAGCTACAGGCCTAGTGTACTCTTATTTTACAGATTTTGTACATTAAGACACTACGGTTAGGGCAGACTCACGACTTGCGAATTCAGTGGTGATTAGAAAAATGCCTCGGTCGAGAAGGCCACCGATTACTTCTCTACGTATTTGTCAGAAACTTTCCAAACGGGATACGGTATAATGTTTCAAAAACTATTAGATTACAAAGTTTTCTATTCCCCCTCGTTCAAAATTGTAGGATGATAAAACAAACTGAAAGTAGAAAAGACCCAAACAGTGCTCTGCACAAACTGAAAGTAGGTTTTCTTTTCGTTCTTGTGTTGACTTAATAGTTTTTGGAACTTCAACGGTAGCCTAGTAAAACTCTATCAGTTCAAAGTTATAGCGTTTAAGACAACACATAGACGCTAAGAATAATTAGTGATTTTTACTTATATTTTTTAAAGTATGAAATAGCATGACTGGATTCAAAAGATTGTCACTGATGTGTGTTTATTACTATTCTGTTTCATGGGGTGATGAACTAAAAAACTTGTTTTCAACATATGGGCAAGTATCTGATGTATCTATCCCATTGGATTTTTACACAAGGCAACCGAGGGGCTTTGCCTATGTTCGATATCCTTTTTTCCTCTGAATAGAAATTATACTAAATGTTATTTCAGTGTCACATAACAAAAATCAGTAGAATATTACCATTTATTTATTTATTTATTATTTATTTATTCTTTTATATCGAGGATAACAGAATAAGCAATTATGTGCTTTTTTTCATCCGGTCCCCGTGTGTATGCAGTTTTGTAAATATTGTCATCTGTTCCCACCGGCACACGATGGCCTACTCTTACGAAAAGTGGAACAGGATTTAACGTGTGCGCAAGATGTTCTGCGTGCGTTCGCACACGGGGCCTCCGTACCATAATTATGTTGGCAATATTGCAACTAAACCTATCAGTATCATGGAAGACTGGTGTGTAGTTCCAGTGGTTAAATGGGGTAAAAACTGACTATTAAGTGTCTTATACAGATTCCTTGTACACTTTAAGTTTTTGTTTTATTTAAGTCTTGAGGGTGGTGATCATTATAATCCACTCTCTTCCAGATTAATATTGATTGAATTGCAGGCCTTCCAATGCCTTCATCTCCTTATTAGTAACTTGTGCATTTTTACACATGGAAAATATCAGCTCATCAAGTTGGAATTTTCTTAAAGATTTCACTTGTAGTTATCTGATAAGTGATATAGCATTCATTGGTTTTGCTCCAAGTAAACACAAATGTTCATCTGGGGAAAGTGTCAATCACATGACTCCGTCAGTTCCAGCAGTATAAGAGTGTGTACTTGCTTATTCTGACTGATCTTTGTCTGTAGGGAGAAATCAGAATAGGATATCTTTGGAAAAAAAAAGTCACTTAAGTTATTCAGTTGTTGTTGTATTATTATATGGATATGAAATATGGAGGCATGAGAATTTAAACCTCATTGATAAATTCAAATGGGATTTTGAAAATACGTTTCCCAGAAAAGAAATATACAGTGACAAATATAATTTATGTTAAAACAAGGCTTTACCCCCTATCAGTCAGCTTTATGTACAAATAATTCGATTTGGGGGCAGTTTGGTACAATCTTTGGTTGACAGAATATCAAACCACTTCTATTTCTTCATAAAACATTTAAAACAAAACATTAGCTGTGTTTCCATGAATAACATGCATTAGAAACATACTTGAAGAGTCTAGTTTTGACTGTGTTTGGAATACTCTGTATTTTATTTATCTATTTATTTATTCTTTTATATCAAGGATAATGGAATAAGCTGTCCCGAGCCGAAGGCTCATCAGTCCGGTGCTTATCCCGGTGTCTGTGGCATTAAGCGACTGAGAGTCATAGACTCTCCCCTGGATAGGACGCCAGTCTATCGCAGGGCTAACCCCCAACACAAGGTTGGTACCCCTTTTACACCTGGGTGGGGTGAGAAAATAGCCGTAAAGTGCCTTTTCCAAGGGCACAACGCCATTGCCAAAAGCTGGGATCGAACCCGCAACCTTAAGATTACGAGTCCAATGCCCTAACCACAAGACTACAGCGGCAGCAATGGAATAAGCACTCATGCTTTTTTGCATCCAGTCCCCGCGTGTATGCAGTTTTGTCAATCTTGTCATCTGTTCCCACCGGCACATGATGGCCTACTCTTACCAAAAAGTGGAACGGGATTTAACATGTGCGCAAGATGTTCTGCGTGCGTTCACACATGGGGCCTCAGTTTATAGTCTCATCCGAAGGACTTTCACAGATATTTACATAGATATACATTGAATAGCAGTATCATAAGCAGTTTTACAAACTCTTTTCATCAGAAATGGCAATATAGAACTAAAGCAAGTAATTATTTTTTGGCAAATATTTTTAAACTGATTTTGGTGAAGAGGGATATATTTTTAGTTTTCCAGATGTTTATTTTATATATGTATATCTATTCTCTCATCAACTTCAGATGCTCAAACCATAAATTACCAGATCACTGTTTCTGCCATTTTAAGGGAAAAAAGATTCTGTAATAAATGCGGTATTCTGGAATTTGGTGATGAATTTTATATTATTATGGAGTTCTCAATCTCATTTTATGTCAATTTGCAAAGAAATATTTATCAGAACACTTTCTAACCACAAAGTCAATGGGGGAGTTTTGTCGAATCAAAAGAACTGCTTCATTTGTCAAAATGTATTAGATCGTCTAAAGTTGTGTAATTATCTGCCCATCATAAAGGTAGCCACATTCTGACTATGGGGATACCTAAGATATTACAAAGGAACACTGTTCCATTGGTCAGTGTCAGCCACCAGACACTCATTATTTGTGGAGACTTAAATCATTATGTATTATAGTCAAGTTCATACAATATCGTTTTAAGGGTTTCTTTTCATGTTAACCCCTTGACTGCCAGAGGCATAAACAGTCAGGCTTCCCCTCTGCCAGGGACTTTTGGGAAAAATTGGGTATAAATTCTATAAAACTTCTGGAGGCCATGTTTTTTTTGTAAAAGAATAAAACCTATATTTTTTGTGGAGGAAAATGAATACTCCATAGAACCATAATACTTTTATGCCTATGAATATATTTTATGATCCCTTTATGTGTCAAAATAAAGTTATTTTTCTGGGTATTCCGGTGTGAGTGGGGTTTTTTTTGCTGCCTCGTCTTCTGTGACGTCCCCGTACTGCTGTTCTCATGCCCCTCATTCCAATCTCCCCGACACAGCTATATCCAGATTCGTTGCGTCTCATCCCCAGGATCAGAGGTCCACAGGGAGCCCATCCATATTAGGCCACTGTGGGGCCACCAGACAGAGGAGCTCTGCACTTCTGCTTAGTCACTTAGGTGGTGTTCAGTGGTGCCCGTTCTGAGCGAACATACGCAGGACACCACCTACTAAGCCCCCTACCAACGACAGTATTAGCTCAGTCGTGGAGCCAGACTGAGTGAGTCACCAACCTAAGGTGGCGACCACTACAACGTCCCTCCAACGACCGTCTCCCCGCGAACCTCCAACCCTAAAGGCTTTGACACAAACTCATCACAGGCACAGAAGTGTACGGGGAAACCGAATCTGAGGTCACCATGAGACCAGAGCAACGGGAGCCACCGAATCAGAGGCAATTTTTATTATTGCATGATGATCAATGGTGATGAGGATGATGTAATGATATTGCTGTGGAAGTCCATCCGCTTCGAGACTACTTGACAGGGTTGTACTCTACGCTTACTGTCATAATATATCCCAGCATAACTGGGCCTGAGAGATACAGACACCTGCAGTGTTGGTCAGGTATTTAGAGCAACACTCTCAAATTTGCATCCGTAAAGTGGATGAAGCTCGATTGTGGTCCCAGTCTTCCAACTAAGCCCACAGCACACTCACTCTGAGTAGGAGCTGGTCGGAGTCCGAAAAATCTATGACTCTTATGGGACTTGAACCCGCGACCTTCCAGTCCGAAATCCTAGGTGCTAACCCCTGCGCCAAGGCGGCTGGTTCCAGTGTGAGTGTTTGTTGGTGGCAGTGGTGGTGTTAAGCAAGATCATCATCAAATGACAAACTGTGTAAAAACAAACATAGGAAGCATGCATAGATCTTAAAATGTAAAACTCACCCAAATGATGTCCAGTTAATCCAAAGGTCTTTAATTCACACAGTCGAGTTCACACACACCAAGGAAAATCTAAACCGCTCATGTCTCGACTCAAGATAAACCAAACCAAATAATGTCTGAATAAAAAAACAACTTATTCATGAGGAAAACAGATCTGAATGAAGTCAACTTCACACACACACACACAGAGAAAGACAGACAGAGAAAGGAAGAGAGAGAGAACCAGAGACACACACACACACACACAGAAAGACAGACAGACAGACAAGGAAGAGTGAACCAGAGACACACACACACACACACTCAGAGACAGACAGAGAAAGAGAGGGAAAGGTCATAAATGCGGTGATTTTTTTTTGTTTTATTTGCTCTGCCACGCCTGCCCACGTCTGGTAAACTTCGTCAGTTGGTTCTCTCTCATGCTATGTTCTGCACTCACTCTTGATTTCTACTCTCTCCTCTCGCTCAGCCTGCCTTTGCACCAAGCATACTATGTACTACGGCTGTTGTGGCTGCGTCAGTCATACTTTTGTCTTTGTCATCATTGTCAAGTAAATCATCAGACATCAGATCATCGATGTTGTCAAAGTCTGAGTCAAGTCAGATGTCAACAACCTCTTTGGTAGTGTAAAACTGACCTATCATAGTATCTGTCTGTCGTTGTTTCGAGTTACTAGGTCCTGGTTGTTTGTCACTGTCCGCTTTTGCCCCTGTCTGAATTAACAAGTCCCGCCCCCCAACCCTCCCCTCTTTCAGGGCCGATTGTCAATCTTCAGCAGAAAACTGAGCTATCACTCATGTTTATTCATGAGTAAAAGGTATCATAGAAGACCATTGGCTAGTATTTATGCATCAGCCATGACGTAGAATTTCTGGAAAACTGAACTATGAGTCAACTCGTCAAGGGCAGGCAAGGGGTTAATAATGCACTTTAAAAAAAAAAAAAAAAAAAGTGTGGTGTTATGGATAGGGGTTTACATCTGTTATTATCTGGTGGTACTGATTCATTAATAGATGAGATGAAAAAACATGAAATCATGTCTGTACAATTTCTACAAACATATAAGTGAATACATCCAAACATGACAGCAACACAGTTGCTGAGCTCACAGTTGACTTGCTTGCTAACCGAAAGGTGTTGAGAACTTTTACATGTGACGCTCCACCACATAATGAGTCGCATTGCACCCAAGATCAATTTTTAGTTTTTGACATATTAACCTGCAATAAAATGGCTATACAATACAAAAAACGGATTGAAAACCAGACAATTCCATCAAAAGTTATTACGACTTGAAACAATAGACTATAGAAAATGACAAGTTTAGCATAAATTAATAGGTGGTCAGAATGAGGGCTTGGCTATTTTAAAAATACGTTTAAAGGCAAAAGTAAGCAAAATTATGCCTTGATATTTTATTACAAGGTAGGAGAATTGCTATAGTTTTATAACCAATCAAAATCTCAAAATTAACATGACCCCCACCTGCCTACAATGGCTCCTAGTGCAAAAGTGGGCCAGGTGCTATGTGACACATTTCGTGGTGGAGTGTCACAAATGTCATGGGAAAGGAGGCTTTGCTTGTTTTCAGTTAATCAAACAATGCACCAAGTGCAGCAAAGCTGCTCTCCTGCTTCAGTAAGCAACAATGAGAGACAAGAAATGGGAAAATGAAGGAGGGACATTTCATTTTTCTTTTCTAGATGAAATGAGATTTTGTTCTTGGTGTATATACATGGTATGAATTACAAATGCACTTTACAGCAGCTTACACTAGGTGCTACCATATCTTCCTTTTTTTTTTTCTTTTTTTTTTTATAGTAAGTATCTGACTCTACAAAATCTCATCAAAAACCCTTTTCCACTTTACTAATACTAGGGTAACCTGTGCCTATTTCGACCAAAGCGGACAGTGCTCCACTCTACGGTCTATTCTGGCTTACACACACAGCCAGCCTGCCTAGTTTTGAAAGCTCTGATAAATTGACCAATCACTGAGTACTTTGACTGTGCCCAGTGGTATAAGCTCATGAATATTCATTAGATACTGACCTAAAACTAATCTCTGTGTTCCCGTGACATTTTCGACCAGCACCAAGCAATTTCGACCGTGGTGTAAAGGCATTTTCGACCAAAGGAAAAGAGGGACAAAGTCGTACTTAAAAACGAGTGGGTTTTAAATATTCTAGTCTGTTTTGTGGTTTGTTTGTGTTTATTGGACTAAAAGAGATTAAAGAAAGGGTCCAGAGAGTATATGAAGTGACAGAAGATAAAAATAGAGTGACTTTCGCTTCGCGCTATACCTGTGAATGTACACACGTACGTCACTACGAGTCAGTAGCACCTGCTACTCTCAGATATACTCTTATACAAACACAGGCATTCATTTTTAGTGTTATTATTACTTAAATCAACAGAAATATATAAATCAACAGCTGGATTATTTCTGTCTTATTTATGACTATGAGTGCTTGGTCGGATTTGCTTGGAGTACTCTTTTTCATGACAGGCACACACAATTATCTTTTTTTCTTAAATCTTTTACCCTAAAGCATAGATTTAGCCACATTTACACAGATTAATGATTCATACAACAGTCTTTTCCATAGCTAGCTTCTACTTGACAAAAAAGAAACTTTGATCAAAACTATAAAGCAGAAGAAAATTTTGCCGGAAGATTCGTTTTCAGTTCAAAATGGCCGCCAGCGAGACGCCGTGACTTGGGTCGTGATTTCATCTAAAATTATTGATGCACACTTCCAGTAAATACTTCCAAAGCTACATCATTTTCATTATTAAGAATTCCTCTTCAGAAAATATAGGCTTGAAAAATCTATTTCTTGAAAGAGAAGGAAAGATTCAAGTTTTAGTGTCGCTACCCAGTCCGGTGGTCGAATTTGCTTGGGGGTCGAAATTGTCACAGGTTACCCTACATGAAATGAATACTGGTTTCTTGCAAAACTTGCAAAAAATTTAAGATACCCCAGTTGTAAAGCATCTGGACTAAGATCTATCATTATAATGATAATTACAGCCATTCTGCTCTAAGACTGTCGTAAAAGGATTGAAATCCAACATTCACAACTTCCACAGATTGGTAAGACATGAAAAAAACTGTTGCACTTTTTATTTGCCATGTACAGAACGCACACTATGTACAATGCTAATTTTTCCAAGAATCAATCACACACCTGTCACAGCTCACCAATTTTCAATTTATGTTCAACAATCTTACATTTTCTCGAGTCACTTGTAGCTGGTAAGAAAGTTTCTGTGTGCTCAATCTGGCCGACAAAGCTTCACCTTGTTACATACTCCTCCCTGTATGAAGCATCCTCCTGACTCGACATGTTGTGATGGTAGTTCTATGGTGCTGTGTGTGCCTGAAGAGCCTGACTCTAAATGTGTGTGAAAAGTTAGGAACACTAGGATATCAGTACCATGTAAACAAATGCATGGGGGTCCGAAGACATTTACACGATACAACATTTCACTAGTCCTAATAAAATCAGGGGTTCTTTTGTTTCTTGTAATCAAGATTCATAAACTCTACAAATTTTATATACACCACAGCAATTCAAGACACAGCCGACACAATGGAATTCCAACAACTGATTAAAACTCATTCTAAGGATCTTTCAAACATTTACACTGAAAATCATTAAGATGTAATATCAGACAAAATCAGCATTGAGTGCGTAGGACACCTATCATTTCGAGCTATGTAAACTATTCCATCTATTTATTTATTCTTTTATATCAAGGATAATGGAATAAGTACTCATGTGCTTTTTTTTCATCCAGTCCCCGTGTGTATGCAGTTTTGTCAATCTTATCTGTTCCCACTGGCACACGATGGCCTACTCTTACGAATAGCAGAACAGGATTTAACGTGTGCGCAAGATGTTCTGCGCATCAAGTGTGTAAGACAACAATCCTTTTGAGTTATGTATACTATTGCATCAAGAGTGTAAGACAGCTCTCATTTCGAATTATGTCAACACTCTGCCGGAGAGCTGCTAGAAAATTCCTCTTTGAAGACGGGAAGATATCTGGAGTGACAGGAGGGTTGGTTGGCACCAGGGTGGATTGTCCTTAAAAATTGTCTGCAGGTGCAGCCCCCTGGATGTAATGCTCTGGGTGTTTCTGCGTCAATTCCACAGCTTGGTTGTACAGGGAAAAATCTGCAGGGGGAAAAAACACAAACATCTTGTATCAGTATAAGAACCACACAACTTCAATCACAACACATTCAATTTTTCAACATTTTTCTTTTCATACAATGGAATTACAAATCTGCAGAGAGAAGTGCTGGTTTAGTACCTTTACCTTTTTTTTTAAAGCTTTAAATCGAAAGAATTGACCCCCATGTTACCTGTTTCTAGAATAACATAACTTTCATCAATCAATAATTCATGAGACATCTGCCCCCCCGCGACAAGAAATGGCTACCAGTCAGCCACAAATAAACAGTTAAACACACAAGTATACATATCCACAGGTAAAAAAGCAGATTCAAGAGAGAAACTTCTCAAGAATATTTTGAGTACAGACTATTATCTATCACAATGAAAACCAATGACCTGTGGAGTGATATCCTTCTGATTAGTTAACAGTCACTTTGATGCCACCGCTTTCAAGCCATCGGGCAAGTCTCTCTTTTGCATTTGTAATTACCGATCTCTAAAATTACGTTTCTAACTGGACATTTTGCCACAGTTAAAATCTAGACGGCAAGGGCTGTTGGGTTGGCTTTTTCATTTCTTTGTTCAGTCAGTTTTTATTCCACTGACTAAACATAGCTTCCTATCATAATATATCCCAGAGTCAACCAAGCCCAAGAGATACAGACACCTGCAGTGTTGGTAAGGCAATTTGAGCAACACTCGCAAAAAATCGCATCTGTAAAGTGGATGAAGTTCAACTATCAAGTCCCAGTCTTCCTGATGAGCTCACAGCACACTCACTCTGGGTAGAAGCCTGCTAGAGTCCGAAAAAATCCTTACGACTCTTACGGGATTCAAACCCATGACCTTCCAGTCTGTAGCCCAAGGCACTAACTGCTGTGCCAATGCAGATAGTCATATGCAACCATTTTTGCCAAACATTACAGTAGCCACAATCCAACAGAATGGTATGAGTTTAAAAGAAACAAAAAAATATTTAACTCTGAAGTTCATTATAAGAAAATTGTCCGGTAACGGGCAAACAATTTGGGTTTTTTTTTGTTTCTCAAGACAATTTTTTTCTAGACTCGAGTTGCAAACTCTACAGGACTGACATTTTTTTCAATACTTCTGAGCCAGTTTGTACACCCACCCAAAGACAAAACGAAACTCACAAAAACTAATATTCACAATACCAAATAACAGCACAATAAAACGACGGACATACCAAAGGAGTTGGAAGCTTCTTCCGAGAACAGGACATAGTTCTCACAGGCAATGCTGCTTCCCTGCACACGCCCATGCACCTCCACCAGACCAGAGACATACTCGCTCAGCTGAAACACACATAATACAACAATGACATGACATAACATAACATAACAGTGACATACTTGTTCAGCTGCGACACACATGATGTAACAATGATACACACACACACACACAAAAATTTAATGAAAAAAAAAAAATTTAATAATTTTTTCCCCCCCCCCTTCAAATGACATACTCGCTCAGCTGAAACACACATGTATATAACAATCAAAACCCCTAACTCAACCACTAGATCCAAAAGACTAGAAGGAGTTTGATTTACCAATCATGTTTCCACCCTCTTGCACTTAAGATTCTCTGGCGCAGACTGTCCACAGTTTTCCCCCCACTGATTCCTGTTCCTACTTTAGCCGCCAAATGGGCAAGAGTGAAGGGAAGTGGAGCAAGCCTCTGGAAGAAAGAGCTGGAAGATTACTGGACCGTGATAGAAAATCCCCACCAAATGTTCATGTACACGCACAGCCTTTCCGGTACGACCATGGCATCAACAAGCGATGAAAATCACACACTCCCGTCTGCTCCTGTTGTGAACACTAGCAGTAGCACACTGCCCAAGTGCTGCTGTAATGAATGCAAGAGACCGTTACTGGGAGAGAAAAAAAGAATTGGTGGGATGTGGAAAGGTTTGAGTTAATTTCTTTCCCTCCTGCAGTGAAAACTTTACTTCTGCAACATCATTTTAAAGTTAAGTGTTGTTTTATCTAGTATCTGTTTACCCTTATAGATTTTAGACCAAAAAAATTACCAATGTTATAGCCGAGTGGTTAAGACTGTTCAACTTCAATCCCATGAGTCCATAAAGTTGTGGGTTCAAATCTTGACAGCATATGGTGAATTAAGGGTAGAGACTTTTACAATCAATATATATTAGGTACTGACCTGTCAGTACCTCAGTTCCCTTTGTGTATACATAAATATATACACATGCAGAAATTCTTCAAATAAACACTTCAAAGATCCCATGATCCATATCAGCCTTTGGTGTGTTATTAGGTAGCGGCAGCCAATTTTTTTTATAGCATATACATGCATGAAACTGGTATTTTTAAAAAGAACTTTTTAAAAAAAACACACACACACAAAAAAATTAAGTCTCTATCTTTATTCTTTCAAAAGTTATTGATGTCCAAAGATGACATAACATTTTCGGGTGTTTTCATAATATGAAAGCCATACTTTGAAAGGGCCTATTGTGCAAAGCACTGCAATCACATTCCTGCACATTTCTATACACAATGTCTGTAACACTGATAATCCCTACAAGAAACATCAACTCTCTATCTTGAAGGGAAAAAAAGATATACTATGTTGAAAATGCCTAATCGTGTGATTGGCAGTCAGTTCAAATTGCACGATTGGCCATGTTTGAGGTCCAACAGGAAGGATAAGATGGCATCTTATGGTTACTTTTTTACATTGTTCAAAAGATATGTTAATATAGACTATGCCCAATTTTTTCTAAGGCTGTACTTGACCAAATGTTTCAAATATTGGGGTCTGATTTTGCTAAAAACCTTAAAATGCCCTGCGACGGACCAAAATACAGTACACAGTAGATTTTTTGTCAATAACTTTTGAACCTGTAGAGATACTGACTTGAAATTTGGTGATGTAAAACATGGTTTTATATGCTATTAAAAAATGCATTTGTTGAATTTGTTCATCCATTACATAATGTAATTTTGGATTCAAAATGGCCGCCAAGTGCCCAAAAATGTGGCGAACATTCTAGAGAAATGTTATGAAACATCAAATTTTATCAAATTATGCAAACAGTGGACCCAGCTGTTCAACATAAACTGGCTCAGACAGAAATCTATCTCTCTGTGACTTATCCTAAAGAAGTTGCACATTTTCTTCTTCCTTAATGAGATGATACTGCAACCTTGAAAGTTCAGCATCCGGAATGAGTTGACTGAGAAATGAAGCTGTTTCATCAAATGTCTTCCCACCCTCTTGCTTCAGTACCAATAACTGAATCAGCAGATGATTGGAAATCTCTACAACAGGCACCTTTGGACAACGACCTTTTCCAGTAGCCAGAAAAATGGACCCCAGCTTGCTCAGTTGACTTCCATCTGTTTGTCAGCATTTCAGGGAATAAAAAATAAATTTAAAAAACAATAATTAAAAATAAAAGAAAACCAGCAAAAAAAACTGTAATTAGTGTAAAAGAATTTGTTTTCTTCCTTTCAAAAGGCAAAACTGCCAAAAGGTTTACAAGAAATCTGATAACAAGAATAGATAAACAATAGGAGTGACAACTGAACAACTTTTGTGTGTGTGTGTGTGTGTGGGGGGTGTGTTTTGTTCTCCTAATGTATTGTGAATACTCTTTCTTTTTTCTTTTTTATACCATCCATTGTGTTAGGATTTTTGTTGTGAGTATTTTTCACACGCCCATATCTGCAAGCATTGGTTTTGTCAAATTTCATGTACCCCTTGGGGTTTTTTCTTGAAATAAAATTTTGAAAATTGAAATTTTGAAAATTGAAATTTGAAATAAACTGACACACATAGGGAAATTTATAAACATCTCATTAGTATCAGAACTGTGGTATTGGGGATGGTATCTATCAATGTAGATGTGTCACATATTTTTGTAAAGTCACTGAAGGTTAAAAATTACCCGATATATAACACAATTTTACTTTTAACGGTGTTGACTTCTTTATCCTTTTCTTAAAATCACAATTAAAATAGTAGCCTAAGTGGATTCTGCCTTTTTTTAATATCTCGAAATAGTAATAAAACCAATCAACAGAAAATAAAAGTAAAGTACTAATTCAAGTAGTAAAGATAGTGAACCCTCAAATGAGTCAAAACAAAACAAAAACATAATAATGGAAACTCTGAAAAGGAGAATGACTGGGGAAAATGAAAAGGAGAATGACTGGGGAAAATGAAAAGAAAAGACTATGGCTATTAGATACACTGCATAAATCACAAAGAGCAAGCTTACTTGTGGTACTACTGTGCTGAAACTAAACCTGCTTTAGTTCAAGTTACTAAAAAAGAAATTCATTCAAACACTGATATGGCATTTTAGTGATTTACTACTCAGGCTGCATAAAATATTCCAAGTCATGCAGCCCCCCCCCCAAAAAAAAAAAACAACAACAACAACAAAAAACAAAAATGAAAACTGTAACAAACTTAAACTTTTAATTCATCAATCATAAATGAAACCGTGACCTAAACTGGTTCTAATAAATCCCCCCAAAACAGAAGCAACGACCGACGTTTGTTTCACGAAGAAGTGAATCGCGATCTCGGGATTACCTCCTCTTGGTTAGACCGGTCACTCAATAAAACGTACAATAACACACCTATTTCACTATACGACCTTAAAAAAAAAAAAGTTTGAATATAAGTATGTTTAAAATATCTGATTTTATAAGCACCATAAATTTAAGAAGTAATTTCGTGAAAATATCCAAGGAAATCGGACACGTTTTCTTCTTTCCGGTTTGCGCATGCCCGATTGTCGAAGACGATCGTATCTACCCTTTTCAAAGTCTTCGTTTTTAATGATCTAATGAAATTTTTTTCAAACTACGCGACCCGTGTCTAAATAAACAATAACATTAATGATCTACAATCACAAATTTATCATATCTACCCAGTAAATCGAGAAAATCGTCGATTTTCGACATGATCGTTTCGCAGCGATCGTTCGTTCTTGCCTCCATGTTTCTGATCTTTCCAAGATTTGAAAACTTTGTTTTGGTTGGTTTGCTTATGTAGGACAGCCCATGAATACATTAACCCATTTACAAATTAGAACCAATAGGTGGTCTTGTTTCATTTTCGCCTGTGGTATTGACTATTTTAAGCTACAGGTTCTTTAGAACTTGCCGACGAAGATTGTGTGCCGCAAAAAAACGGAATTTTTGCAAAAACTATCTATAAATCAATAATTGTTTACCCATTTCAGTATTGTAGCATAAATACTGAACACAGTGATACCTGATATAGCACAGTTGATTGTATATCGCGAATGCTCGGGGAACTTAAAGTGGGCATGTCTTTTTGAAGCTTTGTCCGTGTTTGTGAAAATGGCGGCCGCGCAGCGTTTTTTAGCGGAACACACACCTCATTCACGCACTTCGCGTATTCATCTCAGATCAGTCACAGAAATAAAAATGCACTCAATCAAAAGAGAAAAGATCGAACTTTATTTTGATATATAAAAAAATTTAATCAGTACAACAGAAGCAGAGTAATAAAGAAGTGAAAAGATCGAAAAACGGCCATTTTTCAGCTGTGATGACGGGATATGCCGGGGGCTGCCGCTACCTAGTGTTATGGAAACATAAACATATCCAACATACATCCCTGAAGATGGACTGCAACTTCTTTCGGGGTGGGCAAAAACGGTTGCTTGCATGCTCAAATCTTACCACTGCTAAACCTCTGAGCACTAGCCCAAGAACTGGGGGGAGTGAAATTTATGATCAATGAAAAAGTTATTACAAAAAAAAAAAAAAAACTTAACCGCTTGTTGAACTGACAGTTTGAGCTTTAAAAGAAAAAACATGGAATACATTTTTCTGAAATACATTTTTAAAATAATTTTGCTTTTAAAGGCTCCATACAAAATAAACAAAACACACACACACACACATACACGCACAGACAAATATATACATACCGGCATATTCATGTTTATTTTCACGTCTTGATCATCACTGGTCGTAAGTGTAAAGTACATTCCACTGTTATCAACCTGCACACACAAATTTATTGAAGTGCTCAAAATTAATTAGAATAATGAAAAAAAACATTGCAGTAGGTATTCTATTACAGTAATCCATTACTATGAACATTTCATATAATCTGGAAGTGCTTAAACTGTGGTACTGACTTTTGGGTTTCTTTTTAATCTGACAACAGATGACTTGCTAGATAATGATATAAAATTTACTTCCTTGTTCCTTCTTTATATACAGCACAAGAGTGAAGTAACATATAATAATATATTTCAATCACTAGACTTCCAAGAAACAGTTTTTTTCCCTACAAGTCATGTCTTTAATTCTCAAACTGAAACTTTCTGTGCAGAAAATGCATTTAAAAGCTTTTTTTTGCGAAGTTAAGGGCATCTGTATGTTGATCCAGTTGTGCATTACTGACATGATTGACTTTACACACTGCATCTCTTGATAAACTCCCAGCAGTTTTCCCATACACTAGATTCATTCAAAGCGTGCTCTTAAGACCCACTAGACACTGGGCCTGACTTGTTAGGCACTTAAGGCAGCACAATTTCATCATGAATATAAACAATAATAGTTGCTGTTCGAGCATTTGACTAAGAAGAAAAAGAGAAAATTCCTAGCACTCACAGAATTTTCAAAATATTTAAATACTGGCAGGCCCCTGGCATCCCAACAGGGGACAATGGCTATGACATTGGTAGAGGGAATATTTCAATATATGGTTGTCACATGTTTAACCTGAAGCAACATATCACCAAGATAATCTAATGTGCTTTGGGGTTGTGTGGTGATACTAATACTATAGCATAGTTTCTGACAGTTCAACTAGCTCAAGCCTGAGGTTGCAAAATAACATTAACAAACAGCACTTGAGTTCCTTCCCCTTCCCTTTACACCTGCTTTCACTGTTACAGTGTTAGTGTTACAATTACAGTCCAGCCATGCCGAAACTCAACTTCACTTATGACTCATTGACTGCACCATGTACGGAAAGCCTGAACCATAGAACAAAATTTTACAAACCATAACTGCATAAGCAAACCAGACAGGAGACTAGCAATTGTACACATTATATAGAAGTCCCAGTGTAACTTGTCCTAACTTTTTCAGAACTTTATGGTTTCCAATCTGCATCAGGTACTATAGTAGTATAAGTCTATAGAATATATAATAATACACTGATGCAGACTCAGTAAACAGAAAAACACACTACAATACATTTACTTTTATCATGGTCTACCTAAGTGTCTGCTAGTGCAAGACACAATTTCACATTGTTATTTTGCTGAATTTGCTTTGGATACCAATGGTATGCTGTGTAGACGTGCACATGTCTCCTGTCTGAACTTAGGTGAGATTTGCTATTATTATTGCTATTATCACATTTCCCAATAGGAGCAACACAGTACTCCTGACAAGTTCTAAGATGACTCAAGCATCTACAACAATATCAATTGATATATATATGATAAATATCATATCAGAGTAATCTTTACAGCTGATGTCAAGTGAGCACTACTGGAAACGTCTGTCAC
The DNA here is from genome assembly GCA_030674155.1 of Stramonita haemastoma. Taxonomy (NCBI): domain Eukaryota; kingdom Metazoa; phylum Mollusca; class Gastropoda; order Neogastropoda; family Muricidae; genus Stramonita; species Stramonita haemastoma. Next base: position 7,264,028 of record CM060319.1, read on the forward strand.
TCTGTGGCTTGAAACTAGCCTAATGAAAGCTTTCAACATTTCGTCTGGTACTGTGGTAGTGGTACACCGTACTGCTACAGAGTACAGTGTTGGGACTACCTCTCAACCTTGTAAGTTGTTCACAATAAATGAAATCTAGTAGCTATCTCTTGTTTGTTGCTTATGAAATCGAGTATCTGGATCCAAGTTGTGGCTGAAAGCTTTCATGTCATTTGGAAAAGAAAAAACTGTCACAAAGGGGGATTTTCCTCCACGGATGGATTACATCGTCAGCAATCAATCAAGCCCGCAAAACTGCTCTATGTGTGTCTATATACATTTACACAATCATTTGACTTGTCAATAGACTTACATCTTTTGCTTTCCCAAGCAAACAGACATGCTTTCCTTGGAAAGTTGACATTAATGCAGCGTTGATGCGTGGTCTTGCTCCGTCAGCTTCCATTTTGGCGCTAAGGTGTGCCGAACTGATCACCGAAACAAAACAAATTTAGTCTGAGGCCTGTGTCATCTTTTTACCGGAGCATTCTCGCACCATGCATGGGCTGACACACCAATTATTATTATTATTATTATTATTATTATTATTATTATTATTATTATTATTATTGTTTTGTTGTTTTGTTGTTGTTGTTGTTGTTATTATATTGTTGTTGTTGTTGTTGTTGTTGTTGTTGTCGTCGTCATTATTATTATTGTTGTTGTTGTTCTTGTTTTTTCTTTTATTTCGAGAATAATGGAGTAAGCACTCGTGAGGGTTTGTTTGTTTTTTCAATCCAGTCCCCGTGTGAATGCAGTTTTGTAAATTTTGCCACCCTTCCCAACGGCACACAATTGCCTACTCTTCCGAAAAGTGGAACGGGTTTTAACGTGTGCGCAAGATGTTCTGCGTGCGTTCAAACTCGGGACCTCGGTTTATTGTCTCATCCGAAGGACTTTTGGGGGAGTAGAGTCGGCACTGATGTTAACTCCAGAGGAAAAATCCTCTTGAACAAGATTCATCTGGACTGGCCAAGACTGTCTTACAGGGAACAGTAAGGGGAGGGAGACGAAGAGGCAGACAGTACAGAGGAAACAACGGGAAGACAACATCAGAGAGTGGACAGGCCTTGGGTGGAGTGATCTGCTGCGGAGGGCGGAGGACCGTGGGGAGTGGAGGAAGCTGGTTGCAGAATCTTCAGTAGTGCCCCCACGGTCCGCGGGACTACGGGACAGGTGAAGGTGAAGATACAAGTCAAGCAATGCACAATCCAAACCATCATCACTTAGGAATATAGCCAGTGCAGTCTCCCCAGGCTTCATTTCTTCTTCTTCTTCTGTTCGTCTTTTCGGATGAGACTTTAAACCGAGGCCCGTGTGCGAACGCACGCAGAACATCTTGCGCACACGTTAAACCCTGTACCGCTTTTCGTAAGAGTAGACCATCGTGTGCCGGTGGGAACACAACTGCATACACACAACTGCATAACACACGGGGACTGGATGTAAAAAAAAAGCAAAAAGAGTGCTTATTCCATTATCCTCGATATAAAAGAATAAATCAAATCAATTTTTCTTCTTCTTCTTCTTCTTCTTCTTCTTCTTCTTCTTCTTCTTTTTTCTTTCTTTCTTTCTTTCTTTCTTTCTTTCTTTCTTTCTTTCTTTTTTCTTACCCCTCATAGTTATTTCATTTTGAAACTCACTCAGTGTTGCCGTAAAGGAGGTAGGATAGCATAAACACGAGGCAGGAGAGAGATAGGTCATTGACGTAAAAAGGTAAAGGTGTCCCATAACCTAGGCGGTCGTAAGGGAGTGAGGCATCAGGGACCTCAGCTTCTCTAGGGGCCAGCATAGCCTATTGAGGGCGGCGCCCATCTCCTATCCCTCGCTGCTTTACCTTCCCTGACCCTAAGGAGGGCAGGTACCCATTTACAGCTGAGTGCAACTGGGGGGACTTACTGAAGCCATGGTGCGCAAACGGTCACCCATCCAACTAGTAACCACGCTGGAAACTGCTTAACTTGACTTGGGGGAAAGCGAATGCTCTGACCACTTGGCTCTCCCGCCCCCAGCCATTTTGTATACGCACTGGCTGAAGGCTCGTGGCTTACACATGCCCCATTCTTAATATCCATTTCAATTGAATCTTCATTATCCATGGGAAACATTCCTTGATATATTTACTTACCCCCAAAATAGCTGCATGAAGTTTTCTTTGTTATCCATGAGATTTGCTAAGTCTGTTGATAGTTAGTGCATATTTTAGTGCCAGGAGTAAGGAATCTAGATGGTACCAATTTGAACACTAACAGAATGTTTACGTTTGTTAGTATTGAGCCTTGGAATGATACTATTTCTTTCTTGACTGCTAGATTGTCGTAGCTAACATGTTTGCATATCCTTGTAGTTATAGTATATACTGACACATGAGACTGAGACATACATACTAAAAATTGTTCGTACACTGGCACATAATAAAGCAGATAATTATAAGAATATGATGACTCTTTAGCTCGCTATGCAGTAGCAGGTTACCCCCTCCCAAAAAATTGATCTGTGTACAAAACATCCACCCATGGGCAGATAATTATACCAACATGCTCAAAGCATACTCAGGTACTGGGAAAGACTAGATGCTGGTAGCTTAATCCCTGTATCTTCTGTACAAGTAGTTACCATCATTTTTTTTTTGTCTAACCAGACATCCGTAAAACCCAATTCTTGCCAATATCACATATTGTAATAAGTATTACTGGTGAAATGGATGATGATGGCTTGTGTGTTACGATCCTGACATCAAAACTGTGATCTCCAGATAGGCAGGCTACTGCTAGGGTTCTGGTGAGGTTTAACCTCCAGATGTTTCTTCTACAAGCTCAGCAAAGTCCAGCCATTGGTCCAGTGGATCTAGCAATAAGTGCTCTGCTTGTGGTGTGCCACCAGGTTCAGCGGTAGAGTGTTGAGCCCTATGCCTCAAAACTCCGTTATGCAATTGGGGGTCACCCTGTTGAGTGGAGCCAGGTTACAGAGATGGGTAGCCTATGCTGATTGATTGGCTGGAGAACACCCGACCTTACAGAAACTTTTTCTATATCTACCTATCCCATAGTCTGGCGACTGTGGGGGCATCCCTGAAGACTTGACAATTAGTTCCCTCCATTCCTCTTTCTGTTCTGTCTCTCTCCAATTTTTGTTGAGTTCTAGGCCTGTCCATTCGCTGATGTTGTCCTCCCATCTCTTCCTTGGTCTGCCTCTTTTTTTTTCCCTTCCTCCTTGGACAGTGCCTTGCAGTATTGTTTTTGCAAGTCCTTTTGATTTGTGACATGCCCGTACCATTTAAGTTTACCTTCTTTACGATTGATAGAAGCAACAAAAACTTAAAAACCGGTAAATGCGTAACCGGTAATTAGTAAATGCTCTTCAGTGAAACGCAAGGGGGTAGTTTTACAACGAGAAGATCCTATTGACAGAGGGGCTTCATTCAGAAAACAGCCTGTATCCAGGAGACATAGGCTTACCTGAATACCAACCACAACCGCAAATTTAGCATCAGACACCAAACCTTCAAAATGGGAGGCGGAGGGGGGGGGGGGACGTAAGGGAGAAGGTCTGTTTAACTACCTTTAAGGTAGCCGCATTCCGAATTCCGGGACTATGTCTAAACACGACACCTGTATGAATAAGGTTTTGTACTTTTTTTTTCTCTTTCTCCGCCAGTGCAAAACGATTTACTCTTCAAAAAATCGAACGAATTTTAGTGAGTGCTACACATGTTCTGCGTGCCAGGACACCTGGACCTCGGTTTGTAGGCCTAATCTCATCCACAGAACTGTCAGGGAGGAGTCCCAACTATTGTTAACTCGAGGGGGAAAATCCCTTTGAAAGGGCGTTCTAACCACTAGACTATCCTGCTTCCCCTCATATTTGGCTTAATTTCAGTCTAAGAGTTGTTTTTTTTAATCAACAAAACAAAACAAAACAGACAGCCCCCCCCATAAAAAAACAAAACAAACGAACAAAAAACAACTCTAAAAGAATTGTTTTGTGATTTAGACATGTAGGAAGGCCTTTTGTTTGGGTTTATGTACTTTCCCCCTTCCTTCAAGTTCTTCATTTGTAATAAAATAAAATAAAATAAAATAAAATAAATATAATATAATATAATATAATATAATATAATATAATATAATATAATATAATATAATATAATATAATATAATATAATAAGTATAGTATAGTATAGTATAGTATAGTATAGTATAGTATAGTATAGTAAGTATAGATATAATATAATATGAATGATAACATGACATGACATGACATGACATGATATATGATATGATATGATATGATATGATATGATATGATATGTATATATGATATGATATGATATGATACGATTATTATTATTATTATTATTATTATTATTATTATTATTATTATTATTATTATTATTGTTATTATTATACAATATGATCTAATAATAATATGATATGATGATAATATAATATAATATAATATATGTATTTAGCTGGTTATCAGCCTTTGTTTTAATTTCTCATTTACTAACATATCTGCTGTCTTTGTTTTGTCATAGCTTTTGTGGCAAGAGAATGGGCCCTCAACATTTTTCAGTGAAGAAACAAAACAACAAACAAACAAACAAAAACAGTGTTGAGTATGACTTGTTTATGATAGTGGCACTGATCGGGAATGATTATGCTTGTAGGGTGGAAGCACCCCCCCCCCCACCCCCACCCCCTACTGGTTAGTATATTATTATCAGTCTTCACTTTTGGCCAGCAAAGTGAAATGAGTGAGGAACTTACATAGATCAGTGAGGGTCAAGTTCTTCTTACCATTAGTATAACTCAGGCTAGCATCGGCAGTTGATGGGCGGAAAGCATTCTTCGCCTTTTTCTCTCTATCTATGGTTGAGTTTAGCCAACAGTCCCATTCCCCTCCTACTCCCCCCCCCCCACCCAGAAAACACAGGAACAGAGCATCAGCAAACAGACAGACAAACAAAACATAAACAAAAACCTTGTATGAGCAAGTTTCTGGATAATCTCTCTCTCTCTCTCTCTCTCTCTCTCTCTCTCTCTCTCTCTCTCTCTCTCTCTCTCTCTCTCTCTCTCTCTCTCTCCTCTCTCTTCTGTCTGTCTGTCTGTCTCTCTCTCTCCCACAGACCACCATTCAAATTTTATAGGATGCTTTTGATTAGATGTTGGGGAAAGGAAAACTGACCCACACAAATATGCATTTGCTTATTCAAGCATGGCTTTGGGTATGTCTGGTTAAATCAAGGTGTTGCAAATCTAAATGAGTTTGTTGCTGCTTTTAGACAAAGATTGATTGATTGTTATTGGCAACAATGGAATGATCATATTCAAACTAGTGATAGATATAGAAATTACCGACACTTTATTAGCTTACATGACATGAAACCATAGTTAAAGCTTGAAATGGATATGCATTTTAAAAGAATAATGGCCAAATTCAGAGGGGCGTGCCAGATATAAATGTTCATAAATTCAGATGCAGAATGCATAGTGAATCTGATACAACATGCTCTTTATATAACGAGGCAACAGAAGATGAAGTACATTTTGTCTTCAGTTGTGCCGCCTTTAATGATATTAGGCAAAAATACATCAAGCAAAATATACCAACTAGCCTAATGCATTTAGACTCTGTTTGCTCCCAGAATGTAGTAATCCTAATATCATCAGAAATATAGCTTTGTATTTACGTAGAACCTGAAAATAAGAGATATTGTGTTGTCCTATAATCGTAAGATTTTTTCCCCTACGGATTTGTTTGCATTTGTTTGTCACCGCTGTACTACACAGTGTATTACTATCACTATTCAGTGTATTGATCAGCAACCCCATTCATATATGTGCCGATGGCCTTTTATGAATGATTCTTTCTGGTTTAGAGCTCTCTCTCTCTCTCTCTCTCTCTCTCTCTCTCTCTCTCTCTCTCTCTCTCTCTCTCTCTCTCTCTCTCCAAGAAGATCATGTATACATCAGTAAAACTTTATTTCTATATATACTGATTAATATTTGTTTCCTGTAATTAGTTGCACTATCAAGCGAGAACTAGGCTCTGAACATTGGTACTCTGCGACTGTTGTCCGTCCTACTATTAATATAGGTTACGTTTAATCAAATCTGATCGACACTTGCAGCTGACTTTGTTTTTGTCTTTTACAGCATACTTGATTCTAATTATATAGATCTACATAACAAAACAGCTAAAATAAAGTTTTCTTTAACACCAGTTGGTTCATGTATTACACTCTTTTGGGTGAAACCTGTTTCCGCAACACGTGAAATTGTTTATACTCATCCACGTGGTTTTTCACCTCAGGAAGAAAAAGAAATCTGATTGGTTGGTCTCTCGACTCTCATTGGTTGATGTTAAGTAATAGCTGCTCCCTGTAGTTGTCAAGGACGCGTCATTCTTAGTTGGTACAGGAAACCGAGTAAGACGGGAATAATATTGTCTAAAATCAGAATATCGAATGGACAATATACATATTAAAGAAACGCTCTTTTCTTGCAATAAATGAGTGTCAGGTCTTTGGTCAAAGGGTCACAACCAAAGAAAGCACGTTTACTAAGCTCTTTCAACTAAAACTTACATAAACATCCAACTACATGTCTGTTTTACTTTTCAGGAGATGTTTTCAGCCCGATTATGTTTATGTAAGAATTCTTTATTCAAAGAGTCTAAAAATATTGTTCAGCAATATGAACACGTATGGCCAAGAAACACAGAATCGAAAACTTTGGCGAAAGGGACATGAAACGTAACGCAGCATTTGTTTACAGTAGATGAAGGGAGATAAATCACATTTTGAAAGCAAGGCCTCATGGGGTTTTGAATGACTGCTACTTTTCTGTGACAATGAATATCTGTCGCCTAAAGTGGTAAACTGACGTGTTTAACTAAGATTCTGAACTCTCCTCTCAAAGATGTTAAGCAATTTTTTTTCAGTAGTACAGAGCCAAAACTTTGTTAAAGAGCAGAAGAACCGGAGAACTCGCCGAGTTTCCAGTAACCAATCAAAGAGCGGGTTTTGGTCACATGTCCTTGTGTTGTGCGAAATTTTTTGGCATGCACATAGGCCGAATGTGAAGTACAGCGCGGAGAGTGCGGACCCTAAAGTAATGATTTAAAACCTTAATCGCTGAAAGTGCTTTGGGGCCGTAAAAGATTGTGATTGGATTTCCATTCTAGAAGTTAGAAAACAGAATGTCACAAAGAATGCGTCGAAATGTGTCACCATCCACTTCCAAGCAGGGTCCCATAAAAGCTGTGATTGCATTTTCTTTAAAAGACAGTTCCTGTGCCACAAGAAGTTCCAACTCTTCTCCAACTGCTCGTGACGTTCCGGTTCGCAGTAACGACAAACATTCCAGCTCGAGAAAATCTCCAGACAATCGTTCATCACCGGAAAGAAAAAGCCCTGGGTCTCCCAGTCAAAAAGGTTGGTTGTGTTGTTAATGTACACTGACAGCTGACGACTCCAAACTTTGGCAAGTCCCAAAACCAACGGAAGGTCTGAGTGCCGTTTGTTAGATCTATCTCATTTCATGGATACTGCAGTGACATAACACGTGCTTTTAGAAAGTTGAAGCAGTTTTTTTTGTTGATGTTGCCCTTCGTACACTTCCTTGTATTACACTACATAAATATAAACTGAATCCGTCATTGTTTTGTAGTTTGTAGATTTTTTGTTTTACTTGAGGATGCCGGAGGTTCAGTACAATTTCTACACATTATACTCAAATGAATACATTTCAACCTTATGCAAGATTAATAGCAATAATACTGTATGAATGCCCCTTCCCGTATTTTGTCAGTTTAGGCAACAAGTCAAGGATGACTATGTAAAAGAAGCAAACTTTAGACTTAATGAAGTGTAAAACAACAGGACTCTCACTGACTCACTCCCTTTGGCTTTTTCCATAATCTTTTTCAAAACTTATCAATGAAGATATGTGGTTAGCTGAATAAAACAGCAATTCTTATATCAAATTCTTTAAAAAAAAAAATCATGAAGAGGGAAAACAGAGAACTTATAAAAGGGAACTTTCCATTCCATTTGAAAAGTTGAAAATCTGCTGATCTAGACAATTGTGGTGTTGAATGAAACTTACATTCATACACCTTCATGTTCTGAAGAAAATTTATGGCAAAGTTTTTTTTTTTTTCAGTGTCTGCCTGTCTGTGTTTGTCCATGTGTGTATTCTTCTTCTTATTGTCTCCCTCAGTGAGTATACTATGTCAGATAACATTGAGACAGACAGACACTGAGACAGCCAGACAGACTGACAGACAGACAGACAGACAGACAGACAGACAGACAGACAACACACACACACACACACACACACACACACACACACACACACACACACACACACACACACACACACACACTCACTCACACTCACACACATAGAGTGGCACACACATATGTGCGCACACACACACACACACACACACACAAACACACACATGCATAAATACTGCACATGCAAACCACAAGTGCACATCACACATGGCGCACACACATACACACATGTGCGCATGCACACACACATACAGTATACACATATGTGGACATGCACACGCATGCACACATGCATGCACACACACACGCACACATGCACACACACGCACACACACTAAACACAAACTAAACACACATACCCACATACTACCCCCCCCCCCCTTCACACACGCACACACTCTCTCTCTCTCCTCCCCCCCCCCCCCCCCCCCCTTTTTCTCTCTGTCTCATTTGAGTCACACATTATTCAGTGTACCACTACCACGATCTTTGAGTTGAAAAAAAAGACAATAAACTTCATCATAATAGTGATGTTTTTTTTGCCATTAAAAAAAAAAAGTAATCTTTTTGTAACTTAGGACCTGGAGGTAAATTAAAACTTAAGCTTGGCACTGCTAGCTCTAGTAATTTGCATACTCTAGCTGCAGATCTACGAGTTTGTAATAAGAAGTTCACTGAGAGTGAGTGAGAGACTGAACAGATATTTTAAAGTGATTTGAGTTTCATTTTCAATGAAAAAAAAAGTATTATGTGGTAGGTTGGCAACTCTCCCTCCCATGGTTCCCACATGTATCATGTATGTCACTGACTGTCTGTTTCTTATCTTTTGATGTCATAATTAATGACATCACAGTCTGAATTCAAGTAGCTGAGGTTTTTTGTTGTTGAGATCCTGCTGTGACTAGTTTTAAGTTATTCAACTTTGAACTAAAGCCAAACACTGATGAGGTACAGTTCATGGGTAGGTCTGGCATTTTGTTTGTTTGCTTTCAATTCATGATCACCCTTTTTGCTTGGGTTGAAATAAATTTGTGGAACTTATACATGCATACATGTAAGCATGGTTAACTTCCTTGCAGTGGATTTTTGTGGAGGTTTTTCCTTCCCTGTCTGGTTTCCAGGAACTTACTGCTGATGACTGATCATGCGTCTGAATGTGGTATTTTTGATGAAACATTCATGAACATCTTATCCCATTTTTTTCGTTTATTGCTGTGCAATGTCTTGAAGTTGAAGGTCCACCATTGAGGAGAGTTTTGATTTCATATCGTGATATATGGAAAGTTCTGGTCTGTCTTCAGGGGTATTTGAGGAAGTCTCACATTTTCTTTTATGTTTAGTAAATATTACTATCATATATATATTGAAATGACAAAAGAATGCATTTTTAAACTGACTGATTAAATATTGTTATTGTAAGGTGAATCTATTGCTTTTGGTTTAATTATATGTCGTCTTTAAGCGAAGTCTTATTTACTGTGTAGATTTTTTCATTTTTGCTCTGGAATCATTTGCCTCTTTCAGTCTTTGAGATACAAACAAGCTAGTCAGGGGTTGATAGTTCTCAGGTTTCTGTTATTAAAACATTATGAATTGATGTTCTCATTCATAGTACACGTCTGCACTTGTGCATGCAAACTTCCATGCACGTAGACACACAGTCACACACACACACACACACACACACACACACACACACACACACACACACACACACACACACACACACACACAACACACACACACACACACACACACACCAGCACACACACACACACACACACACACACACACACACACACACACACACACACACACACACACACACACACACACACACACACACACACACACACCACACACACACACACCACACACACACACACAACACACACAGCATGCACACACACACACACACACACACACACACACACACACACACAACCACACACACACACACACACACCACACACACACACAGAGCCAATATTCACATAATACAAAGAATGTATTGTAGCGTTATGGTTATTAAACGTAAAACAACAGACAAAAATAAGGGAAACAGATGAACAGCAAAAATGAAGGAGGGAGGTATGTTTTTTATGTTTTGGAAAATAATGATTACATAGTGGATCTGATCTATTCAACAGACATGAGCCCCATAGCAAGGAAGATATATAAATAAAGTTATTTTGATACATCCATGATCCAGTGTTATTGTTGAGTACCAGTATGATAGCACAGAATAAAATAGTGATTTGTATGATTTATCATGTTTTGATCAGTAAATATTGAATTAAAGTCTGGCTCAATGAGCTTATTGGTAGGTCATTATATGCAAGGCCATCATCTCTCTCTCTCTTTCTCTCTCTGTCTCTGTCTCTCTCTGTCTCTCTCTGTCTCTGTCTCTCTCTGTCTCTGTCTCTCTCTGTCTCTATCTATGTGTCTATGTCTCTGACTGTCTGTCTGTCTGTCTGCCTGTCTGTC
>CM060319.1:7289861-7302361 GCA_030674155.1 Stramonita haemastoma
ACACACGCGCGCATACACACACACATACCCCCCCCCCCCCCCACACACACACACACACACTCAGCAGCTTCATATTATATGTAGCTATTATGATCATCATACACATACACATGCACATGCTCACGCACACACAAGCGCAAGCGCGCGCACACACACTCACACACACACGTTAGATGGATGGCTTGATGAAAAGAAGCAACTGCACTGCTTATTCAATGTATGTACCATCTGGAAATAAAAGTTTGACTCGACTTGACGCACGCACACACACAGACAGATAGATATAATATATTATATATATATATATATATATATATATATATATATTATATATATATATATATGTGTGTGTGTGTGTGTTGTGATATATGTATATATTTTTTTTGTTGGTTATGATCTTGTCTCATACTCTTGTTGTGGAAGAGAGGGTGGGTGTGGGTGAAACAGTGTGCTGTGAGAAGCCCCCCCCCCCCCCCCTTCCCTGGTCTGTAGAATCATGCGAGAGCCACCCCTAAGCTTTTATCTATGTAGTGGGTTTTTTTGTTTGTTTCTGGTCTATTTTTGCTTCTGTAATACCGATCAAGATGATCGCAGTAACATCAAATCTAACACCGTCGGAAAATATCCAACTTTTATTTGTCTATTTTAGTATGACAGGACATGACAGGTCATTTACATGACAGGACTGAAAACGATGTTATTTATTCTGCTTCAAACTTCATATAAAAGTTTAAAAACTACAGTCCAGCTTTGTTCAGTTCATTGTCATAGATGGTGCAGACTTTGTGTTATGTGTGTGTGTGTGTGTGTGTGTGTGTGTGTGTGTGTGTGTGTGTGTGTGTGGCGGCGCGAGTACGTGAGTGAGTGTGTGAGTGTTTGTGTGAGTGTGTGGTGTGTGTGTGTGTGTGTGGAGGAGTAGAGAGAGAGAGAGAGAGAGAGAGAGAGAGAGAGAGAGAGAGAGAGAGAGAGAGAGAGGAGAGAGAGAGAGAGAGATTGATTGTGGTAACTGCACTGCACTTTGACATCATTATCAAAGCCTAGTATAGGACTATTCATAGACACCAACTTTTTTCTTTCGGTCTTTATTAAGACAGGCTTAAGAAATGTTACGTTCATTTCTACACTATCAAACTAAGTAACATGATCGCCAGACAGTCAATGCAGCAGTAAAACGATGAACTCCGAAGATTCTTGGAAGTCGAGCATTACACACACCGAATACTATAATAGTAGCGTTGTAGGCCTACTATACCAACAGTGAAACGCGCGTGACCGCTTTTTCATGGTAAATAAAGATCGTGGTATGTTTTACTCCCCCCCCCCCCCCCCCATTCCCCGGTTGTTACGTGGACCATGTGACAGGTTGGGGCCAGGGTGTGTGAGAGTGACACAGTCTAATGATGCCTGCCTGTGCAGGAATGATGGAAAATCAATGCCGCTTCAGCTCCTTTGCGAGCTACTGCGCTTGTCTGTGCGTCTGTCCTTCCTTCTATTCCTCTCTCTCTCTCTATCAGGGCGGCTGGTTGATTTCATGTCTGGAACTGTGCCAGAAACGGCGCTTCTCGCCATCGCTTCCCCTCTTCGTTCGCTTCAGCCACCAGTTGGTGTGCTCCGTTTCTGTGGAAAAGTCGGTGACTAGCCTAGCCTACAGACGGATTTTCGTGTGTAGAATTAGGCCTACCTATTCGAGTGGGGTAATTTAGGTCTGTAAAGTCCTCTATGCAGGGGCAAAGAAACTGCGACTGTTGGTTTGAGCGAGAATCGTCAAGGTAGGAGCCGAAAAAAGAATGCGCGCGCGTGTGCCGCCAGATATTTCATTCATGGATGACGTAGTTTGTTGACATTCCCCAGCGCTGGCGTTGGTTGAAGCAGCTTGCTGTCAGTCCTGCCTGCCTGCCTGCCTGCCTGCCTGCCTATCGGGGACTGACTGACTGAGGTCAGTGTGCTGGAGTGAAGTGAAGACAGAGAAGCTACCAACACCATACAACAAGCGTGGTGAAATAACCATCCCGTGACGGTGTGCATGCCTAGGAGTTGAACATCGCCCGTGCACTGACGTGCTGGGTGAGCGCCAAAGATGAGGAGGATGTCTGCCCACTGGGGTACAGATCAATAGGCCTAGCTAGGCCTAGCTTTCCTGCTTTAGGCTTGGCTAGCCTACTCCTGTCGCCGTGGAGTTGTACTGGCAGTGAGTGCTGTGAGCGACGACGACGTGACTGACACACATCCTCCCTCGTGTTGACAAGCTCCGTGTTGGAGGAAGAACGGGCAAGCCGTACAAAGGTTGAGTGTTGCTGTTAGGCTAGCAGGCAAATGGGATAAAATCCACTCCACATATCACCTTGTGTAGGGCGATCGCGATAAAGCACGTTGAAAAAGGAGCGATACCGTTAAAACCAGCCAACTTGTGTAGTAGACCCAGCTAGGCTGCTGGTGGTGTTTTTGTTCTTCCTGTACAAACAAGCAAGCGCCTTGCTTGCCCTCCTTCACGGCTGTTTCTCTACAGATGGTGACTTCTGAGGCAGCGAGATTCGCGGGAAAGAACGGAAGTGTCAAGACAAAGAGGCGGCGGGGGTGTTGTGTAAGAAACAGAAGGGCGGCGATACAGCAGCGTGCAGAACAACCCGACCCAGGTCTTGGGGATTTATTATGCACGTGAAACTCAGAATAAATTTGTGTCAAGCAGGGGCAGGTTTGTGATGGTGCCGGAGGAAGCAAGCTGTGGCGGGTAGTCAGGCGTAGCCCCTGAGATGTTCGTCCTGCCCTGGCTCCTTTGTGCAGGAGCAGGAATGTCATGATTGAAGGAGACGGCATCGTTCGGCAGCGGAGGTAGAGACAGTGCAGCTGTGGAGGGAGGGAGGGAGGGTCGTTGACAGCAGAGAGAGAGAGAGACATGGCCATGCTGGGACAGAGGTTTGTGCTGATTGATCCCTGGCCACGGTAGCGGAACCATCTGGCTGCCCAGCCCCCCCCCCCCCCCCTTCCTCACTGAATTAACATGCCGACCAGACACTGGCACTTCAGACACCCAGTCAGCGTCACTCGAGTGCATCATCAGCTTCGGGCTCTGATGTCACAGACTTTCAGGCTGTGCTCCTGAACTCACTGCTTTTGTTGTCACTGGACTAGCTAGCCTAGCCTGCAGTGTGGTGAAAACATTGTCAGAACATTGACCAGGAAAGTGTGACACCGATTCCAGTGTGGAATATCTAAACAGGAAGGGGAAAAATCAGGTCAGTGAGCAGTGTCAACATTGCCAACTAAGTCTGTAGACACCACCCCACACTTCTCATAAAGGGGCACTGTATTATATTGTGTACATAACATGTATATATGACTTGTGTAATTTGATGCATCTTGAATACATATGTAGTAACTGAATAGATATTTGGATGTGTGAGAGTGACCTAAACAGATTGACTAAGAAATGATTTTTTTGGTAGTGTCTTCAGATGTTGATTTGTAATGCTGTACTGACTTCACATTACATCATTAGTTTCACAGATTTTGAGAGAACCTGGATCATTTTAGGATGAGTATACCTGCTCTGTATTGACTTGATCCTCCTTTGAGGAAGGATCATATATATAGGCTACTCCACTAGCTATTGGATTTGTCAAGTCTTCATTGCATACTGTCACAGCTGTACTATAAGTACAATTACAAAGCAGAAGATCACATATGACAAAAGATCTTGTGATACAAGCTAAGATCATTTACTTACTGACCTGTATGCTAAACTTTTTTTCTGTGATGTGAAATTTAGACATCAAAGCAAGTAAGAGAGAATGGGAGTAAGTGAAGTAATGAATATTATTGCTATGGCGTTTTCTGGCTGACATAGTGAATGATACCCCCCCCCCCCCGCACTGCGGTAAAAAACAACAACAAAACCCCGTAGCTGGAATCTAATACTGTTTTCAAGTTTGGTTTCGTATAATTTTCGAGGACATAAAGTTCTCTGTTCATGACTTGAATTACATGTGTACAGCAGATCTACTAATCTACAGCACCAGTGCTGTTTTCACTTTGTCATTGGTATACATGTGCTGGGATAGCAAGTTGAACAATCAATCTGTGTCATCTGTGTTGTTCAGTATTTCTTTCTACCAAAAGATGGATGGATCATGAATTTGTTATGGTGGCTCTGTAGGAAAGATGAATTTCATCGTGCTCCGAGTCTGAACGAAGGTGTTCCCCAATGACAATGTAGAGAAAAAAGGTGTTGCCCAATGTGTCTGTCTGTCATTCAGCGACAGAGGAGCTGGCAGACCTGTGCTAGTTAACTAGTGATTAGCATAACGGTGAAAAGCGGCCTTGGCCTTCATTTGTACTTTGAAACTGGTCACGTCAGCTGATAGCACCGGGGTACATGTATCCAGTATTCAGTTTATGATAAACAATGATTGTTCAACAGGGGCTGCAGGTGACTGTTTCAGTGATCAATAGGTAATTCGTGGATAGAGGCGTCGTTTCATGCTCAGTCAGAAACTCAGAAAGTCTGTGTGTGGGGTTTTTCCCTCATCTGTACTGCTACTACTACTGTACTTAGTAAACTTGAATTGATACAGTGTTTGTGGTGAAGGTAACTTGTGAGTGTTTTTGTTGATTCAGTGGAAAATGAAAAAGTGAGACAAAATATTCATAAAATCTAAAGCGTTTGGTAGTATAATCTGATCTAGTGAGATTAAACTTTAAAGTATAAAGTTAAATAGAACCTTGTGGTCAAAATACTTTTTATAGATAGGCTCTGTATTAGATGGCAGAGTTCTAATGAAGCAGATTCTTTTAATTGTGATAAGTCTTCGTGATGATTTGGACTGATAAATTTGTTTTATCAAATTTCAAAAGATGTTGATTTAAATTCCGCTATTTTGAAATGGTCTATATGTTTTTAAATCATATGTGTACCATTGTACTTTCTGAATTTGATATTAACCCTGTGTGTATGCAGTTTTGTAAAATTTTGTCATCCGTTCCCACCAGCGCACAATGGCCTCTTCTGAAAAGCGGAACTGGTTTTAACATGTGCGCACGATGTTCTGTGTGCGTTCGCATACAGGACCTTGGTTTATAGTCTCATCTGAAGGCCTTTGATGTTGATCAGATAGCTGACTAGATCAGTAGATGTCTGTTTCTAAACAGACCAGAAATATATCCCTGTCAGTAGTTTCAGCTTTCTGGATGTTGTGAAGGTTGATAAGAGTATAGGTGTATTTTAAAGAAAAACAAAATTTCTCTCTGTAGCGGTCGCAGGATACTGAAAATGTTGACAAGAAAATGTTCAAGAGAAAAACAAATTGATGCCTTTAGCTTTCAGGATACACTACAGAGTGTTTGACGAAGATGGTCTCCCACTCTCTTGTGTTGGGAGTGGACTCCTTGGTCACACACACACACACACCTCCATGCCACCCTGATAATATTCTTGGGTGTTCTCTCGGTACTAGCCGCCGCTGTAGTCTAGTGGTTAGGGCGTTGGATTCATAATCCAAAGGTTGCGGGTTCGATTCCAGCTTTCGGCTATGGCATTGTGCCCTTGGAAAAGGCACTTTACAGCTATTTTCTCACCCCACCCAGGTGTAAAAGGGGTACCAACCTTGTGTTGGGGGGTTAACCCTGCGATAGACTGGCGTCCTATCTTAGTATCTAGGGGGGAGTCTATGACTCTCAGTCGCTTAATGCCACAGAAACCGGGATAAGCACCGGCTTGATGAGCCTTAGGCTCGGGACAGACTTTAACTCTCTGGCACTAGGGACATGGGCAAGAGCAGGAGGGCACAGCCTGAAGCTGTGGCGAGAACACAGCACTGGCACTAGACAACAGGGGTATAACAAACTAGTACTCAGCTTACTCCAACCAAGAGGGCCTGCAACATACACAATGATGGATAGCCTAGCGGTCAGAACATTGTGCTCTCAATTTGATGACCTGAGTTCGATTCCCGTTCAAGGGGATATTTTCCCCTGGAGTTAACATCAGTGCTGAATCCACTCTTCCCAAAAGTCCTTCGGATGAGACTATAAACCGAGGTCCCTTGTAAGAGGCACTCAGAACATCTTGCACCCGTTTATCCTGTTCCGCTAGTTTTGTAAGAGAAGGCCATTGTGTGCCGGTGGGAAGAGATAAAGATTTACAAAACGCATACACACGGGGACTGGATGTAAAAAAGCCCTGTCGGCTTATTCCATTATCCTCAATATAAAAAAAAAATATATAAACACACAGAGGCTAGACTGGTCATAACTAAGCTGCTCTGAAGTGGGAGGGAATGTGTTGGCTGAGGCCAGTGGGAGGAAGACCTGCTGGTTCACAAGCACAGAAGACCTCCAGAAGACCAGACACTACCTGCCCCCCCAGGGGAACACAGAAGAAGAAAAAGGATATGTAAATTGATAGAACCACATTGCATGATTTACACTCTCGGGTGCTTCCAGGGTTATACAAGTTTTTTGTAACGTTATTTGATAAAGAAGTTAGTATTGGGCGTGTTGTTGGAAGCAATGGGCGTCATGCTTTTTAGAGGAATTAGGCTAGATTTAATAGAGAACTTGGGGACATGTTCAGACTAACTGGCGGTCCGTGTTTCTATGTAACTGTGGTCTATCTGTTTTCATAGAATTGCGTGTTTCACTAGAATTGGGGCAATGTTCCACTGTGAAATTGGGGCATGTTTACAGAGAATGGTTGGCATTTTTAGAGAATGGGGAGTTCCAGAGAATGGGGCGTGTTACTAGAGAAAAATCAGGGAAAGCATGTTTTCAATACATTGGGGCATGTATAGAGGAAGTAAGGGGCAGAAAAGGTAGAGAATGGGGAAGATGTTTTAGAGAATCGGGGCATGTCTCTGAAAAAAGATGGGGTTGCTATGTTCCAGAGAAATTTGGGGCATGTTTTGAGAATGGGGCATGATTTTAGAGATATGGGGTCATGTTCCTGCGAATGGGGCATGTTCTCATGAGAATTGGGGCATGTTTTGGAATCGGGCATGTTTTAGAGAATGGGGCATGTTTAAGAATGGGGCTGTTCCAGAGAATTGGCATGTTTCAGAGAATGGGGCATGTTCAGAGAATGGCATGTTTTAGAGAATGGGGCATGTTTAGAGAATGGGGCATGTTCAGAGAATGGGGCATGTTTCAGAGAATGGGGCATGTTTTAGAGAATGGGCATGTTCAGAGAATAGGGCATGTTTCAGAGAATTGGGCATGTTCAGAGAATGGGGCAATGTTTCAGAGAATGGGGCATGTTTTAAGAACAAATGCTTTGTTTCCAGGCTTAAATTGAGAAGATTGATTTGGGCATCTTTCACTAGTTTCAGATTTAAACAAATGCTGTCAGCATTCAGGGTAATGAAAAGGTCATTGTGATATTGATATTTTTTTCAGAGAGTAAAATTTATCCTGTCAGTTTTCAGGGTATGGAGAAGGTTGATTGTATTTTTCTTTTATGTGTAATGTCTAAGAAAAGAACAAAATTAAATATGCTTTTAGCGTTGAGTGTATTTTTCTTTTATATAATAGATGTTTCAGAAAAGAACAGCTTATGATTTTAGCTTACTTAAATACACTTAACACAGTAGTGTTACAGGATATGTCAAGACAGTTGATAGGGATGTTTGATAGAAGAATGTGTCCAGCTCACACAAACAAGAAGTTGATGGGAATTATTTTGCAGAGAAGAACAAAATGAATGTTTTCAGTTTCAACGAACACAGTGATAAAAGTGGAGGGGGGCATAGCCTACATGTTGATTTAAATTCCGCTGTTTTGAAATGGTGTATGTTTTTAAATCATGTGTACCATTGTACTTTCTGAATTTGTTATTAATAAGATTTAAACATGTTGTGGTTTCAATGTATGTTTCAGATTAGAACAAAATGAATGCTTTCAGTTTCAACCAACACAATATTAATTAAAAGTGGAGGGGGGCATACAATTATGTTTCAGAGAAGACCAAAATTAATGTTTTCAGTTTCAAAAAATACAATATTAAAAGTGGATGGGGGCATACATACATTTATGTTTCAGAGAAGAACAAAATTTATTTATTTATTTATTTATTTTCTGCTTCGTCTTTTGTTACGTCCCCATACTGCTTGTTCCCACACCGCTCATTTCAATCTCCCCGCCACAGCCATACCTGATTCATTGCGTCTCATCCCCGGGATCGGAAGTCCACAGGGACACATCAATATTAGGCCGCTGTGGGGCCACCAGCCAGAGGGGCCCTGCACTTCTGCTGAGTCACTTTGGTGGTGTTCAGTGGTGCCTGTTCTGATCTAACATACGCAGGACACCACCTACTAAGCCCCCTACTAACGACAGTATTACTCAGTCTCAGAGCCAGACTGAGTTAGCCATCCACCCAAGGTGGCGACCACCACAACGTCCCTCCAACGACCGCCTCCCCGCGAACCTCCAACCCCAAAGGCTTTGACACAAACTCACCACAGGCACAGAAGCGTATGGGGAAACCGAATCTAAGGTCACCATGAGACCAGAGCAACTGGACCACTGAATCAGAGGCAATTTTTATTATTGCATGATGATCAATGGTGATGATGTAATGCTGCTGCTGTGGAAGTGTATCAGCTTTGAGATTACCTGACAGGGCTGTACTCTACGCTTACTGTCATAATATATCCCGGCATCAACCGGGCCCGAGAGATACAGACGACCTGCAGTGTTGGTCAGGTATTTAGAACAACACTCTCAAATTTGCATCGGTAAAGTGGATGAAGCTCGATGTGGTCCCAGTCTTCCAACTGAGCCACAGCACACTCACTCTGGGTAGGAGCCGGCGGAGTCCGCAAAATCCCTATGACTCTTATGGGATTCGAACCTGTGACCTTCCAGTATGAAATCCAAGGCACTAACCACTGGCCAAGGCGGCTAGTACAAGAACAAAATTAATGGTCAACGAACACCATGATAAAAGTGGACGGGGGCATACAATTATGTTTCAGAGAAGACAAATGATGCATAAAAGATAAGTGGAGGGGTTATACGTGTGTGCCGCGCTGTAGTCTAGTGGTTAGGGCGTTGGACTCGTAATCTAAAGGTTTCGGGTTCGATCCCAGCTTTCAGCTATGGTGTTGTGCCCTTGGAAAAGGCACTTTACGGCTATTTTCTCACCCCACCCCGGTGTAAAATGGGTACCAACCTTGTGTTGGGGGTTAACCCTGCGATAGACTGGCGTCCTATCCAGGGGGGAGTCTATGACTCTCAGTCGCTTAACGCCACAGAAACCGGGATAAGCACTGGCTGATGAGCCTTAGGCTCGGGACAACTTTAACTTTTTTTTTATACTGTGTGTTTCAGAGAAGGGCAAAGGTCACCCCCGCCACAGTCCCCCGGTCCAGTACCTGACGTCGCGGTCAGCATGGAGGGCCAGCTCTGCCGATCCTGCCGTGCCCTACCTGACCGGACAGTGGCCCAAAGACATCAACTCCTACCACCACTACCACAGTGGTGGAGTGTTTATGTGCGATAAATCCACCCAGGTAAGCAGTTTGGGTTTTGGAAAGAAACCGATCTATAGATAAGTTCCAATAGGGGGCGGGATAGCTAAGTGGTTAGAGCACTCGCTTTCCCCAAGTCAAAGTTAAGCAGCATCAAGCGTGGTTACCAGTTGGATGGGTGACTGTTTGCGCATCTTGTCTTCAGTACAGTCTCCCCAGTTCACCCAGCTGTAATGGGTACCTGCCCTTCTTAGGGTCAGGAAGGTAAAGCAGCGAGGGTGGGAGATGGGCGCCACGCCCTCAATATGCTGGCCCTAGAGAAGCTGAGTCTCTGATGCCTCGTTCCCCAACGACCACATAGGTTATGGGACACCTTTTCCCCTTTCTACCTTAGATTAGTACTGAATACTAATTGTAAATACGTTTGTTGAGAGAGGGATGGATCCCCCACATTTAAAATGCTTGATTTAAGACCGACTCGGTGACTGCTTTGTGTGTGTGTAATATACATTTTGATTCTTCTTGTTTCGAGGATAATATTATAAGCACTCATTGCTGTTTTACACCCAATCCCCATGCCATACAGTTTTGTAAATATTGTCATCCATTCCTACTGGCACACAATAGTTACTCTTCTGAAAAGTGGAACAGGTTTAAATGTGTGCGCAAGTAGTTTTGCGTGCATTCACACATGGGGCCTCGGTTTATAGTCTCGTCTGAAGTGTGTGTGTGTGTTTGCGTGTGTGTGTTAGTGTGTTTTTTGTATGATGCATCCACATATATCTATAGATAACACATCTATAGATGTGCGCATGCACACACACACACGCACGCACGCACACACACACACACACACACACACACACACACACACACACACACACACACACACACACACACACACACACACACACACAGATAGCCTAGTGGTCAGAACATTGTGCTGGCAATTTGATGACCCAGGTTTGATTCCCGTTCAAGGAGATTTTTCTCCTGGAGTTAACATGAGTGCTGACTCCACTCTCCCCAAAGTCCTTCAGATGAGACTATAAACCAAAGCCCTGTGTGTGAACGCACACAGAACATCTTGTGCACTATGTTAAACCATGTTCCGCTTTTCATAAAAGTAGGCCATCGTGTGCTAGATGAATTGATACTTAATATACTGCTATTAAAAAAACACTGTATGTTTGTACTTATGATGTAATACTAATAGTTGTTAAGATAATGGTGTTACAAATGACTTTTATGCTCCATTTGTCTAAAGTTACATGTTAAGAGGAAAACTAAATGGTGTGAATCGGCTTTTTAATGCAAAACATCTTTTACTTTCACTCTTTTTTTACTTTCACTTTTTTTCTTTTTCTGTTTTGCAGACAGTAGATGACTGGGAACAGGTAGCAGAGAAAAAGAGGTCAAAAGTCAAAGGTCACAGAAGGTCAGCATCATTTGGCCAAGGAGATCTTTCCAAAGAGGTAATTGACAGTCAAGTTGATGTTGTTGTTGCTGTAAATGTTGTGATTGTCATCGAATGTCGGAGCATTATCCCCCAGATCCTCCCCACAAATGACCAACAACAACCACAAACGCACACACAGTAATCCCCAAATGAAGACCCCCCACCCCCTGTGCAAAAGAATGGAGACAGAATCAGTGTCACAACTCCTGTGCAAAAGAGTGGAGACAGAATCAGTGTCACAACTCCTGTGCAAAAGAGTGGAGACAGAACCAGTGTCAGTCATCTTTTGTGCAAAAGAATGGAGACAGAACCAGTGTCGGTCTTCTGTGCAAAAGAATGGAGACAGAACCAGTGTGCAAAAAAAGGAGACAGAACCAGTGTGCAAAAGAATGGAGACAGAACCAGTGTGCAACAGAAAGGAGAAAGAAATAACGCTATATAAATTCCATTCATTATTATTGATATAGGTATTCTATCATACAACAGGGTTTACAGATGTTTCGTTCTTCTTCTGCATTCCCTGACTGTGTTAAATTTTTTTAGTCTAGTCTAGATTATTCATAATGGGAAAGACCTGGAATGAGTTGCGGTGGCTTGCCCAAGATAGGACTGCTTGGAGGTCCCTTGTCTGTGCCTTATGCCCCCCCCCCCCCCCCCCGTGGGGCCACGGAGGATTGAGATGAGAGAGATTATTCATGAAGTCCACAGAGTGTTGCAATCATCCTGCCACCCCCCCCCCCCCATCATTTTTCCTGGAGCTCTGTTGGGTGGGCCATGTTTGGTTATTCCAAGTGTTCCATTTATGTTTCAGGTGATCAAACAAAACTGTGTCTCACAGTGTTCTATTCATTTTCAGGTGTCTCACAGTGTTCTATTGATATTTCAGGTGTCTCACAGTGTTCATTGATATTTCAGGTGTCTCACAGTGTTCTATTGATATTTCAGGTGTCTCACAGTGTTCTATTGATATTTCAGGTGTCTCACAGTGTTCCATTGATATTTCAGGTGTCTCACAGTGTTTCGTTCCATGTATTCAGGTGCCCCTCACTAGTGTCCCTCCATTCATGTTTCAGGGTGTCTCACATGTGTCTCCCTCCATGTTTCAGGTGTCTCACAGTGTCCTCCTGTTTCAGGTGTCCCACAGTGTCCCTCCTTCCTGTTTCAGGTGTCTCACAGTGTTCCTCATTCCTGTTTCAGGTGTCTCACAGTGTCCCTCCTTATTCAGTGTCTCAGTGTCTCCATTCCTGTTTCAGGTGTCTCACAGTGTCCCTCCATTCCTGTTTCAGGTGTCTCACAGTGTCCCTCCATTCATGATCCAGGTGTCTCACAGTGTCCCTCCATTCCTGTTTCGGGTGTCTCACAGTGTCCCTCCTTCCTGATTCAGGTGTCTCACAGTGTCCCCCCATTCCTGTTTCAGGTGTCTCACAGTGTCCCTCCATTCCTGTTTCAGGTGTCTCACAGTGTCCCTCCATTCCTGTTTCAGGTATCTCACGGTGTCCCTCCATTCCTGTTTCAGGTGTCTCCACGGTGTCCCTCCGTTCCTGTTTCAGGTGATCAAGCAGCGTCTGCAGAAGACCAAG
>CM060319.1:7304861-7361532 GCA_030674155.1 Stramonita haemastoma
GTGCATTAGTGTGTGTGTGTGTGTGGTGCGTGCATTAGTGTGTGTGTGTGTGTGTGTGTGTTAGTGTGAGTGTGTGTGTTAGTGTGTTAGTGTGTGTGTGTGTGTTGGTGTGTGTTAGTGTGTGTGTGTGTGTGTGTGTGGTGTGTGTGTGTGTGTGTGAGTGTGTGTGTACGTGTTAGTGTGTTAGTGTGTGTGTGTGTGTGTGTGTGTGTGTGTGTGTGTGTGTGTGTGTGTGTGTGTGTGTGTGTGCATGTGTGTGTGTGTTGTGTGTGTAGGTGTGTGTGTGTTAGTGTGTGTGTGTGTGTTAGTTGTGTGTGTGTGTGTGTGTGTGTTGTGTGTGGTTGTGTGTGTGTGTGTGTGTGTGCGTGTGTGGTGTGTGTGCGAGTGTGTGTGTGTGTGTGGTGTGCTGTGGTGTGGTGTGATGTGTGTGCTTGTGTATGTGTGTGTGTGTGTGTGTGGTGTGTGTGTGTGTGTGTGTGTGTGTGGTGTGTGTGGTGTGTGGTGTGTGGTGGTGTGTGGTGGGTGAGTGAGTGAGTGAGAGTGAGTGAGTGAGTGAGTGAGTGAGTGGTGATGAGTGAGTGAAATGGTAGAGTGCTGCGAACAGGCTCTTCTCTGATACCTGTTCTGAGCAGTGGTGTTTTGGGGGTATACTATGGTGCAATTATGTTCACACCCATAAAGGTGTAGGATTCTTCTTGTTCATCCTCACCTGCTGTTTTTTACAGGGTGTGTAACACATATTGAAACATGTACACATTGTCTGTTTAGTTCAACACACACATATTGAAACATGTACACATTGTCTGTTTAGTTCAACACGCACATATTCAAACATGTGCACATTCTTGTCACCAAGAGGATTAGACAGCATAGCATAAACTAGGCAGTATGACTCTACAGTTGACAGGTATTTGGCAGAAAGTGTGTGTGTGTGTGTATGTGTGTGTGTATGTGTGTGTGTGTGTGTGTGTGTATGTGTATGTGTGTGTGTGTGTGTGTGGAGAGAGAGAGAGAGAGAGAGAGAGAGAGAGAGAGAGAGAGAGAGAGAGAGAGAGAGAGATATGAGTGTCTGCATATGTGTGTGTGTGTGAAAGACTACATAGTTGTAGCAGTGTAGGTGTCCCCATGTCTGCCTGAATATATAGATCTGGCACTTATTATATCATCTATATGAAAGTAGTATAGTTGAGTATACCTTCTTACACTTGACAGCTTCATGATTTCATAATGCATACATGTGTCAGTATGCCTGCATACATCTTTTCAAGTGTGCTACATAATGTGCCTATCAATATGCATGCTTACATCTGAAACATATGTGCTACATAATGTATCTATCAATATGCCTGCGTACATCTTAACATGTTTGCTACATAATGTATCGATCAGTGTGCCTGCATACATCTTAACGTGTTTGCTACATAATGTGCCTATCAGTATGCCTGTGTACATCTGAACATGTGTGTATCAATGTGCATACAATACTGAACATGTGTGTTTGACCTTCTGTTTTTCCATATGGCATATTGAAATTGAAAGTTAAAAAATAACAACAACAACAACAAAAACTCAGCCCCAAACAACACACAACACTTTTCCTGATGGCATTGCCATGAGCAGGCTAGAGTCCACACACTGATGGCACTTGTGTCGTCATGTCACTCGATGCGTCACACGCCTTGGAGGGCTAAGCTATAAGCCACAGCAGCTGTGTGGAGTATACAAACAGCAGATGCTGCACCCCACCCGTGGGATTTTTTGCTGGCTTGGCATTTTTCCCACAGTGCCCATCTTTCCCACAGTATCCTGTCCATCTTTCCCACAGTGTTCATCTTTCCCCTTCCATCAGTGTCCCAGTTCATCTTTCCCACAGTGTCCATCTTTCCCACAGTGTCCATCTTTCCCACAGTGTCCATCTTTCCCACAGTGTTCATCTTTCCCACAGTGACCTGTACGCAGAATCGGGCATAATGCATGCAGCCTCTTAGGGTCTGAACTTGTGTGTGTGTGTGCCTGTGTGTCTGTGTGTTGTGTGTTGTGGTGTGTGTGTGTGTGTGTGTGTGTGTGTTGTGGTGTGGTGTGGTGTGGTGTGGTGTGGTGTGGTGTGGTGTGTGTGGTGTGGTGTGATGTATGTGTGTGTGTGTGTGTGTGTTGTTCTTCAGTTTAATGTCTATTCACATAAGTGATATTATACCAAAAAAAAAAAAAGTAAAACTTTTAACCAATGGTAGAAACAAAAAACACAAAAAGTGAACACTAAACTCTGAACAATCAATCAGAACGTTTTAGAAAATTAAGAAAGAGCACGAAATTAAAGTCTCTGTCTCTAAACAAGCTACTAACGTGTGTGTGTGTGTGTGTGTGTGTGTGTGGTTCCTTCTGTAGTGACCTACATTTTATGCAGGAAGGAAATGGCTGCTGAGGATTGTCAGAAAAATTATGTTAATCAGAATCTTTCCGGATTTTTCAGATAGTAGTAGAAAAGGAAGAAAATCACGCTCAATCACCCAGATAAACGGGAAACAGCATGAAAAGAAATTTTTTTTGTTTTGTTATTTTTTTCTGTGGAATCCTGGTAGAATTGGTATGAGTGAACAGTTGGTGTTTCATAGTATTTCAGATGAATGCAGAGCACAGGGAAAAATATGTTTCAACAACAACAACAAAATGGAAAGAGAGTGGTAAGCAGTATATGAAGAACAAGAACACTGGGAGAAAACACAAGCAAGAGAAAGACTAGACAGACAGACAGAGAGATGTGTGGATGGATGGAGAGTATGTAGGAAGGGTTGGCTGTTGCAGTCATACAGGACTGCTATGGTGAGAAGTTTTAACCCCAGAAAGGGGGGGGGGGGGGGGGGGGGGGAAAGATATTACATGTATACGTGTGTATTCAACTGGGACAAGAATCTGGAAAATGGCTTGAGAAAGTGAGAAGAGAGAGGCGGAGTGTTTTAAGACCTGGGATGAGGAAAATGTTGTTCAGAAAGGAAATGGTATCCCCCCAAATAAATAGAAAAAAAAGGAAACGAGGAAATGGACCGGATGTTTCCCCCCCCCCCCCTCCCCCGTTCAAAGACACCCCAACCTAAACAGCAAAAAGAATATCAGCAAAAAATCTATAAAAAAAAACAAACAAACTGAAAGACAAGTAAAACAATTAAAAAACAAAACAAAACAAAACCTAATCCAACCCTCCCCCCCCCCCCAAAAAAAAAAAAAAGAAATAAATAAAAACAAACTCGCCTTAAAAAGAAAAGTGTACAAGGATTGAAAAGTCAAGGACGAATGGAAAAAAACTGTAAAAAGGTAAAATATAGAGATTTTTTTTTTAAAGAGAAAAAAAATAACTGGAAAGGGGTGGAAGGAAAGTGAGATGAAAACAAAATAGATCCACCCCCCCAAAAAATACAACAACATAAAAAAACATAACAAATCAACCCCCAAACAAAGTAACCCATAACGGAAAATGGAACACGTCAGAAGTGAATGAGCAGTTACCACCAGTAGTGCTCGTGAACAGAGTGAGGTGAAATGAAATACAAATGAACAGGGGAGGAAAGGAAGGAAAAATAAAGAAAAGGAAAGGAATAGAACAGCTGGGGGTGATGGTCTGATTTCCTTAGTTCGTTTCTAATCCATTCACACCATCTGCGCTGGTTTGTAATGCATTTACCTCATCTGAGCTGTTTTCTAATCCATTCACACCATCTCACCTTCTGCACTAGTTTCTAATCCATTCACACCGTCTCACCTTCTGCGCTAGTTTCTAATCCATTCACACCTGCGCTAGTTTCTAATCCATTCACACTGTCTCACCTGCGCTAGTTTGTAATCCATTCACACCGTCTCACCTTCTGCACTGGTTAATTATCCATTTACATCATCTGAGCTAGTTTCTAATCCATTCACACCATCTGCGCTAGTTTCTAATCCATTCACACCATCTGCACTAGTTTCTAATCCATTCACACCTTCTGAGCTGGTTTCTAATCCATTCACACCTTCTGCGCTGGTTTCTAATCCATTCACATTGTCTCACCTTCTGCGCTGGTTTCTAATCCATTCACCCCTTCTGCGCTAGTTTGTAATCCATTCACCCCTTCTGCGCTGTTTGTAATCCATTCACACCCTTCTGCGCTGGTTTCTAATCCATTCACACCTTCTGCGCTGGTTTCTAATCCATTCACATTGTCTCACCTTCTGCGCTGGTTTGTAATCCATTCACCCCTTCTGCGCTAGTTTGTAATCCATTCACCCCTTCTGCGCTAGTTTCTAATCCATTCACACCTTCTGCGCTGTTTCTAATCCATTCACCCCTTCTGCGCTGGTTTCTAATCCATTCACACCTTCTGCGCTAGTTTCTAATCCATTCACACTGTCTTTTGTTCGCATGTGCCTGTCAGCCCTTGTGTAGGCTGTGCAGTGCTAGATGCATGGGTTATGAGTTTATTTATTTTTTTTATAGAATTTATAAAGAATTTTTGGTGACAGTAGAAATTAGTTATGTCTGGGGAAATGGATGTTTGTGCCAGAGCCTGTGTCGTGTGTGTGTGTTGTGTGTGTGTGTGTGTGTGTGTGTGTGTGTGTGTGTGTGTGTGTGTGTGTGTGTGTTGTGTGTGTTGTGTGTTGTGTGTGTGTGTGTGTGTGTGTGTGTGTGTGTGTGTGTGTGTGTGTGTGTGTGTGTGTGTGTGTGTGGTGTGTGTGGTGTGTGTGTGGTGAGTGGGATGAGTGTGTGTGTGTGTGTGTGTGTGTGTGTGTGTGTGTGTGTGTGTGTGTGTGTGTGTGTGTGTGTGTGTGTGTGTGTGTGTGTGTGAGTGAGAGAGGAGAGAGAGAGAGAGAGAGTGGAGTGAGTGTGTGTGTGTGTGTGTGTGTGTGTGTGTGTGTGTGTGTGTGTGTGTGTGTGTGTGTGTGTGTTGTATTCTTGTGCATGTGCGCACGCAAAACAGAAATGACTCTCTCAGTCTCTGTGCCTGTCTGTCTCTGTCTCTCTGTTTGTCTGTCTTGAGAAGTTTTACAAATACCCTAGCCAGTTTTGTCTGAGTTTGCATTTGGCATAGACTACAAATGAAAGTAATGAAAGTATTGTTCGAATGTATCAATTTACTTACGCAAAGCGTTCAAATTACGATCAGTGCTGATTTTGTAAAGTTTGTGCATGTGTGTATGTATGTTGAGTGATTTTATTATCATTGTTGCTTGTGCACAGTATCCCCTTCATTAGGGGCAATGGCCTTGACATGAAAAAACATTCCGAATCTCTGTCTCAGTGTCTGTTTGTCTCTCTTTGTGTCTGTCTGTGTCTCTGTCTGTCTTCCTTTCTTCTCTCTGTCTCTGTCTCTCTCTCTCGCTCTCCCTGTCTCTGTGTTTGTGTCCGTCTCTGTCTGTCTGTCTGTCTGTCTGTCTGTCTGTCTGTCTCTGTCTTCTCTCTCTCTTCTCTCTCTCTCTCTCTCTCTCTCTCTCTCTCTCTCTCTCCTCTCCCCCCTCCTCCTCCTCTCTCTCTCCCTCCCTCCCCTCCCTCCCTCCTCTCTCTCCCTCCCTCCCCTCCCTCCCTCCCTCCCATTTCATTCACACCAGGAGAAAAGAAATAAACCAGCCAACAAGCTGTGGTAAGGTGAACAGAATATCTAACTACACTAGACAGTAGAGAAGAGGGGGTTGCCGGGCTGCTGATTCATCGTTCATTCAGTCAGTCAGTCTTTCCCCCTGCTGCCAGTGCACATCTGGCTGCCCCCAGTAAGGGGATCATGTCTGTATGTATTGCATGGGAGAGCTTACAGTACGTAACTAATGCATGCAGGCGTGTGTGTGTGTGTGTGTGTGTGTGTGTGTGTGTGTGTGTGTGTGTGTGTGTGTGTGTGTGTGTGTGTGTGTGTGTGTGTGTGTGAGAGTAGTGAGAGAGAGAGAGAAGAGAGAGAGAGAGAGAGGAGAGAGGGAGAGGAGAGAGAAGAAAGGGGGGGGGGAAGAGAGGGAGGGGAGAGAGAGAGAGAGAGGGGGGGGGGGGCAGTGAGAAAAGGGAGAGGAGGAAAGAGACATAAAGAGGGAGAGAAGGGGATGCTGAAAAAGTTGTGTGTGTGTGTGTGTGTGGTGGAGAGAGAGAGAGGGGGGGGGGGAATAAATGTGTGTGGGTGTACTTGTGAGCCCTTGTGTGTATGAACACTTTATTTGCTTTAGATGAAAAGAGATTATCTTTTCAAATTAATTAATAGCATGTTTCCATTTAACCGTTTTACACACACACACACACACACACACACACACACACACACACACACACACACACACACACACAACACACACACACACACACACACACACACACACACACATCACACACTACACACACACACAAAATGAACGAATGACAAAATTTACAATGCTCCATACACATGGGGACTGGATGTATATATAAAAAAAAAAGCACACAACTGCTTTTCCATTATCCTCAAAAATAAAATAACAAAAAATAACAACAAAACACACACACACACACACACACACACACACACACACACACACACACACACACACACACACACACACACACACACACACTCACTCACACACTCACTCACCACACACTCACACTCACTCACCATCACTCACACATCACCACATCACTCACTCACACATATACACACACACGTGCATGTGCATGCATGCACAGGTGCACTTAACACACCACACACACTCACACCGTCTCTCTCTTTCACGGTCTTTGTCTCTCTGTCTATCTCAGTATCTGTCTCTGTCTCTTTTTCCCTATTGTATGGGGCTGTTGCCTTTGACAATGAAAATTCAAGTTTTAGTCTCTCTTCTTACTCTCTTCTCTTCTCTTCTCTCTCTCTCTCTCTCTCTCTCTCTCTCTCTCTCTCTCTCTTCTCTTCTCTCTCTCTCTCTTCTCTCTCTCTCTCTCTCTCCTCTCTCTCTTTCTCTCTCTCTCTCTCTCTCTCTCTCTCTTCATTTGGGGTGTTAGCGTGTGTCTTTGAGTCCTCAGTGTGAGATTGTTCCTTACTGAATAAGCTACCTGATGGTTGCTTAGCCGAGTGGGTAAGACTGTTTGAATTCAATCCTTTGGGTCCATGAATGTTGTGGGTTTGAATCTGGCAGCATCTGGTGAATTAAGGATGGGGATTTACACTGTCTCCTGGGCCAATTTCGAACACAGACCTGCCAGTGCCTTAGTTCCCTTGGTGTTTATAATTTCACCTGCAGAAGATCAGATATACACGTTAAAGATCCTGCAGTTCATTTCAGCGTTCGATGGGTTACAGAAACATGAACATACCCAGAATGCAACCTGTACAATGAAATGAGCTGCTCTGAAGTTGGAATGTGTCGGCTGAGGCCAGCAGGCAGACCTGTAAAATGACAATCACAGGAGACCTGGCAAACACATGCTTGTAAATTCACATGTCTTCTACCAATTATGGCGTGTGGGGGGGGGGGGGGGGGGGGGGGGACCGGTGGGTGTGGATGTGTGTTATGGATAGGGGGGGGGAGCGTGTGTGTATGTGTGAGTGTGGGGGCGGGTGGGTGTGGATTGTGATGGGGAGGGGGGGAGCGTGTGTGTGTGTGTGTGTGTGTGTATGCATGTATATGTGCGAGTGTGAACGCGTGCGTATAATGTGTAAATAATGGTGATCATATGTCTTTTCTAGTCAATGGTTTTTAAGAACATTGTATCTAAACATTGGTGTGTGTGTTTTGCGTGTGTGCAAGCGCGCGCGCGCGTAGAGTGTGAGTGTTTGTGACATTTTATTTGAAGTTATATAATGTTTGAACAAAAAAGAAATGTAGCTCTTTCGTGTGTTTGATTATGATTTGTATCAATATGCCTGTCAGTATTGTAATTGCCCTTCAGGGATGATTAAAGTGTTTTTGATTTGACTTGACTTGACATCCCTCCCTGTAGGGAAATGCAGAGAGAGAGAGAGAGAGAGAGAGACACACGCACGCACGCACGCACGCAGGCAGGCAGGCAGGCAGGCAGGCAGGCAGGCAGGCAGGCAGGCAGGCAGGCAGGCAGACAGGCAGACAGACAGACAGAATAATTGTATGCTTAGGCTTGGTTAAATGTATGCCTGTAATGGTTGTATACTAAAGTATATACATATATAGGACCTGTGCTATGTGCATGCATGGGTATCCAAGCAATACATGCCTACATTACTGTACCACTACAGATGTCACTGACCTGTGTGATAAAAAAAAAATACTTCATAAAATTTACCTGTATGCACCTCCCTGTGGTGGACATCAGTTTTAGAAATGAATAGATGTATGATATATATATATTATATATTATATTATATATATATATATATATATATATATTATATATATATATTTATATATATAATTATATATGTATATATATATGTCATATGTTGCTCTTCAGGAGTAACTTATCTGTGACAAAGTAAAATGCTCTCTGTTTGTCTGTCTCTGTCTCTCTCTGTCTCTCTCTGTACCTGTCTCTGTCTGTCTGTCTGTCTGTCTCTCTCTGCATACACATGGGGACTGGATGTAAAAAAAAGCACAAGAGTGCTTATGCCATTATCCTCGATATAAAAGAATAAATCAGTCAATCAATCTCTCTCTCTCTGTCTCTCTCTCTCTCTGTCTCTCTCTGTCTCTGTCTCTGTCTCTGTCTCTCTCTCTCTGGTTATTTTGACCAGTCAGTCTTGTTCTTAGCATGATATGCTTTTTGACTGATTGTGTATGGTTATTAGTGCAGGTAACGCATATATATAATATATATAATGTACTGAAGAGTTCTGTATCTTTTTGAGCATGTGTGTCTGTTTCTGTGTCTGTGTGTACATATGCCTTGTGCATGTGTGTATGTGTACGTTCGCATGCATGCATTGTAACCATGCATTGTAGAGCATGTTAATTGACATAGTGTTAAGCCATATTGCGGCCAAATACAGGCCAGAGGGGGGTAGGGGGGGGGGTGTGTAGGGTGGGGGTGGTCATTGACACATGGAACAGTCATGCATGAATGAATGAAGAGTGCTGGAAGAGGAACAGTGCTCATGTGAGTTGAAACGCAAAAGGATTAACCTGCATACTGGTATACCTGCATTCTTTTTTTTTTTTTTCTTGGCATAATTATGTTTTTTGTGTGTGTTGTGTGTGTGTGTGTGTGTGTGTGTGTGTGTGTGTGTGTGTGTGTGTGTGTATTTGTTGTAGTGTGTGTGTGTGTGTGTGTGTGTGTGTGTGTGTGTGTTGTATTTGTTTGTGTGTGTGTGTGTGTGTGTGTTATTTGTTTGTTTGCGTGTGTGTTTGTGTTTGTTTGTTTGTAGTGTGTGTGTGTGTGTGTGTGTGTGTGTGTGTGTGTGTGTGTGTGTGTGTGTGTGTGTGTGTGTGTGTGTGTGTGGAGACAGACAGACAGACAGACAGACAAAGACCTGTGTGTGTGATCTGTGTGTGTTCTTTTTTCTTGGCATAATTATGTTTTTTGTGTGGTGTGTGCATATGTGCGTGTGTTTGTGTGACTGTGTGTGTGTGTCACTGTGTGTGTGTCGCTCTGTGTGTGTGTGTCACTCTGTGTGTGTGTTTGTGTGTCGCTCTGTGTGTGTGTCACTCTGAGTGCGTGTGTGTGTGTACGCACACGCATGCGTGCATGCGTGTTGTTTTTGATTGTGCTTTAAACACCTATTTTAACGGTTAAGTGCGATGGCAGGGTGCCAGTGGTGTGTTGATTCTATGGAAGGTAGTGAAAGACTTTGGAGTACCTCTTGTCAGTGAGTTCTTGCACTGAAGTGAAGTGGTATTATTAGTGCTGAGATCACTCCCTCCCTTTGGATTCCATGATAACACCTGACTGAGCAGGCCATGGCCACGGCCACTCTCTGTGGTTTGTGTGTTCGTTTTTGTAGTATGTCCAGTTTGATTTGGGTCTTTGCTTAATGTTGAGTCTGTTGAACGCTGCAAAGTATGGTTGTGGGGAAGGAGGGGTGTGTGTGGGGGGGGGGGGGGTGAGATTGGTGGTGTGGAGGGGGGGAGAGAGAGAGAGATGAGAGAGGGAGAGAGTGGAGTGAGATGAGGATGAGAGTGAGAGAGTGAGAGAGGGTGAGTGAGTGAGTGAGTGAGTGTGTGAGAGCGATTTGTGTGTGTGTGTGTGTGTGTGTGTGTGTGTGTGTGGTGTGAGAGTGAGTGAGTGAGTGGTGAGTGGATGTGTAGTGTGTGTGTGAGTGTGTGTGTGTGTGTGTGTGTGTGTGTGTGTTTGCATCTTTGTGGCAGTATGTCTCTCGGTGATAGTTTTAGAAGTATTCAGTAATCTTGTAATTTGGATCTTAAAGTTGAACATACCCAAGAGTTAAACTCCAAAGATAAGGCAGTACAGATAACATTAATTATCTCTTATATTCATATAGATTTTTATATATTCTCTTCTTTGCAGAGGACAATCAAAAGAATTACAATTGTCAGGAATGTTTAGTCATTGTTTTCTCCACACATGATGGTATCACAGAGACTCCAAAGAAAAATAATTCATCCACTCATCTTTCAAGGGTGCTATGTGATTATAAGTGTGCCGGTGAGAACAGATGACAAGATTGACAAAATGCATACACACCGGGACTGGATGTATAAAAAAAAAAGCACACGAGTGCTTATTCATTATCCTCATATAAAAGAATAAATAAATAAAATAGACAAAAAATAAGTGAAGGGGGAAAAAACCCTAAACAAGAAAACGTAGTTTCAAGATTCTCACGAATTCAGCAAATCCGTTGTTTGCATTCTTGTTGCATGGGCCCAGTCAGTCCCTGTAGTGTGAGTCATAGAGCGGTGCATGTGTTGGAAGTGGTCTTGTCACTCTGGAAATCCTGGAGTGGGAGTTCATAGTCCTGCGCATGTGACTTGTATGTGTGTCTGTGTGTGTGCTGTGTGTGTGTGTGTGTGTGTGTGTGTGTGTGTGTGTGTGTGTGTGTGTGTGTCGTGTGTGTGTGTCTGTATGTATTTATGTTGTATATGTATTGTGTATGTATGTATGTATGTATATGTATAAATGTATGTATGTATGTATGTGGGTTTTTTTTCGCTACGATTGTGTGTGTGGTGTGTATGTACGTACATGCGTGCATGCCGCACAAGCACGTGAGGTGAGTCAGTGTATGTATGTTTATTTGTGTGTCAGTGGTGTGTGGTGTCGCATGTTGTGTGTTGTGTGTGCATGTGCATGTGTGTGTGTGTGTGTTTGTGTGTGTGTGTGTGTATGCATGGTGGTGTGTGTGTTTGTGTGTGTGCAAGCGTTGTGTGTGTGTGTGTGTGCATGCATGCATTGGTGTGTGTGTGTGTGTGTGTGGTGTGTGTGTAGTTGTTAGAATAGTAATGAAATTGAATGGAAGGACCGATCATGTGCGTTATCCCATATTAATTTAAAACGCAAGCCGTCCCATGACTCAGGGGAAAGGGGCTTGCATAAAATAAAAGCAAGCCACAGTCCACTCAGATCAGCCTGGGGAACTATAGAGAGAGAGAGAAGTGGCTCAGGGTCAGTGACACAACAATGAAGGCTTTGTGTGTGCTGAGTTACTGTACACTGTGGAATTATCCCATATGTTCCTTCCCTCCCCCCCCCCCCCCCTTTTTTTTTTTAGCTGTAACATGCATTGCAGTATGATCTTTGTTGGTTTTTTTTTTTTTTTTTTTTTTTTTTTTTTTGGTCGTGTTTAGTTGTTTTTGTTTTTTTCCCCCTCCCCCTTTCTTTCTTTGCTCTCTTTTTCTTCTAAAAGTGCTCTTTTTCTCTCTCTCCTTTCTGTCCTTTCTCTCTCTCTCTCTTCTCTCTCTCTCTCTCTCTCTCTCTCTCTCTCTCTCTCTCTCTCTCTCTCTCTCTCTCCATCATATCAATTCTCTAATCAATTTTTAGTTATTCATTCATTTATTTAGTTACTAAATTTATGTTTAGTCTAAAATGTTGCAAACATTCTAATAAGATGTGTATGCTAATACCACAAGTGAATGTTATAATTGTTGTGCTTGAGAGTGTTTTCAGGTGCATTCTATGAAAGGATTGAGAACGAAATTAATGTGGGGGGGGGGGGGGGGGGATAATGAGTGTGTGAAATTGTTAATGGGTCTGGTGGCTTCTACAATAAAATTGTTGAGAGTTCTCTCCCATCTCTCTCTCTCTCTCTCTCTCTCTCTCTCTCTCTCTCTCTCTCTCTCTCTCTCTCTCCTCTCTCTCTCTCTCTCTCTCTCTCTCTCTCCCCCCCTCCCTTTCCCCTCCCTCTCTGCCCCCCCCCTCTCTCTGTGTTTCCCTTTTCCCCCTTCCCTGTTAACTGTTACATTCAGACAGAAGTGTAAACGCTTATTTTCCTCTAAAATAAAAATAAATAAAGAGCACTACTGCATATAGCAAGTCAAGTCAAATAAAAAAGCAAACACTCCCAATCATCCCTGAAGGGCAATTATACAATAGATATTGTTTATTTACTTATTTTAAAATAGATTTTTAATAATCATATATAATATTTTTTCATGATGAATGAAAACGATAATTGTGTGAGTTCAATTTTAATAATCTTTTTTTTTTTTCATGATGAATGAAGATGAATTGTGTTGAGTTCAAAACGTAATGAGGAAATGTGAACAGTGGGATGGATGACTGACTGAGTGACTAACGGTGGATGGATGGATGATGGGGGTTTCAGGAAATCGAAAAGCTGGTATTGTCCAAACCGGGAAGCAGCTCAAGTGCTGGACAAGAACCAGAGGAAACGGAAATTCTCAGGGTAACCTGGCTGTGTGTGTTGTGTGTTGTCTGTGTGTGTGTGTGTGTGTGTGTTGTCTGTGTGTGTGTGTGTGTGTGTGTGTGTGTGTGTGTTGTGTGTGTGTGAGTGTGTGTTGTGTGTGTGAGTGGTGTGTGTGTGTGTGTGTCCGTGTGTTTGTGTGTTTGGGGGGGGGGGGGGGGAGGTGTGTGTGTCTGTGTGGGTGGATGGTGTGTGTGTGGTGAGAGTGTGTGTGTGTGTGTGTGTGTGTGTGGTGTGTGTGTGTGTGTGTGTGTGTGTGTGTGTGTGTGTGGTGGTGAGAGTGAGTGTGTGAGTGTGAGTGTGTGTGTGTGTGAGTGAGTGTGTGTGTGTCTGTGTGTGTGTGTGTGTGAGAGAGAGAGAGAGAGAGATGAGAGAGAGTGAGAGAGAGAGAGGAGGAGAGAGAGAGAGAGAGAGTGAGTGAGTGTGAGTGTGTGTGTTTGTGTGTGTCTGTGTCTGTGTGGTGTTTGTGTGTACATATGTGTGTCTGTGTTTGAGGGGGGGGGGGGGGGGGGGTTTGCGTGTGTGTTTGTGTGTGTTGGGGGGGGGGGGGGTTGCGTGTGTGTTTGTGTGTGTGTTGGGGGGGGGGGGGGGGGGTGCATGTGTGTGATGTGCATGTTTGTGTGTGAGGGTGTTGTGTTTGTGTGTATGTGAGGTGTGTGTGTGTGCATATGTGTGTGTGGTTTGTGTGTGTGTGCGCGCATGTGTGCAGGCACATGTTGTGTGTGGTTTCTGTGTGTGTGTCTGCTTGTGTGTCTGCATGCACATGTTGTGTCAGTGTGTGCGTGCGTGCATGCACTCGTGCATGCATGCACTTCACACATCCTAATCTAAGTGATGGCACAAGTACATCATTATTGTGTCCTAATTGTAATATATATATACAAAATACATGTAAGCAGGGGTTTTCAAACATTTATATAAATGTTGTAGTGCATTTCCCAGCTTAACCTCTCTTCTGTCTGTTGACGAACAGTGTTCGTCATAGAAACCACCACCAGCAATGCTCAGTTGATGATCGCTGTTGTTATTCAGCACTCTCTCTGTTGCATCCAGCATGTGCCTGAGCAAAATATGATAGAGAAAGAGTTAACACCGTAGTGTGTCACCCAGAAGAGGCATCCTGACCCTTTTGTCATTTCTTGGAATTGAGAGTCTAGAAGAACACACAGGATGAGAAGTTTGCCTGTATGACTGTTTCCAAGTTTCTTGTTTGCCTGTATGACTGTTTCCAAGTTTCTTGTTTGCCTGTATGACTGTTTCCAAGTTTCTTGTTTGCCTGTATGACTGTTTCCAAGTTTCTTGTTTGCCTGTATGACTGTTTCCAAGTTTCTTGTTTGCCTGTATGACTGTTTCCAAGTTTCTTGTTTGCCTGTATGACTGTTTCCAAGTTTCTTGTTTGCCTGTATGACTGTTTCCAAGTTTCTTGTTTGCTGTATGACTGTTTCCAAGTTTCTTGTTTGCCTGTATGACTGTTTCCAAGTTTCTTGTTTGCTCGTATGACTGTTTCCAAGTTTCTTGCCGACAGGCAGCCATACTCTGACTTCCAAAGAAGAAAATTCTCCTGTAAAGAAGAATACAGGTGGTTCTGTCAAGAGCTTGTCAAGGCGAAAGAAAGCTTGAACATAACATTTCACAGAAAGTTTGAACATAACATTTCACAGAAAGTTTGAGCATAACATTTCACAGAAAGTTTGAACATAACATTTCACAGAAAGCTTGAACATAACATTTCAAAGAAAGCTTGAACATAACATTTCACATAAAGTTTGAACAGAACAATATTTCAAAGAAAGTTGAACATAACATTTCACAGAAAGTTGGAACATAACATTTCACAGAAAATTGGAACATAACATTTCACAGAAAGTTGAACATAACATTTCACAGAAAGTTTGAACATAACATTTCATGGAAAGTTTGAACATAATATTTCAAAGAATAATATTCTAATGCAGGCCTTGGCACTTAGCTGACAACGATCAATAAGTGACGAAGCTTTTGGCGTGGGTCAAGTCTGTTTTATATATATAATATGTGAACAAAAGCCACCGCTGCAGTCTAGTGGTTAGGATGTTGGACTCGTAATCTAAAGTTTGTGGGTTCGATCCCAGCTTTTGGCTATGGCGTTGTGCCCTTGGAAAAGGCACTTTACGGCTATTTTCTCACCCCACCCAGGTGTAAAAGGGGTACCAACCTTGTGTTGGGGCTTAACCCTGCGATAGACTGGCGTCCTATCCAGGGGGGAGTCTATGACTCTCAGTCGCTTAACGCCACAGAAACCGGGATAAGCACCGGCCTGATGAGCCTTAGGCTCGGGACAGACTAACTTTTAACTTTGGGAACAAAAGACTTTAATGATGAGTCCAAAAGAAAAAAAAATCACATTCAGGCAGACTTGAAAACTAAATCTGGTTATGTTCACAGAGTGAGTACTTGCTATTTTTTGATATTTCTGTCTGGAACATGGACACAGTTTAAAATTTATTATTTTTTTACAATAAAATCATGTTCAATTCGCTCATTTTTGACTGTGGATATAGCCACAGTTCAGGGGTTATCGCATAGATAATGAAGCATAGACTTTTTTTTTTTTTTACACTTTACAGCATTATTTGAATTTTCTTTTTTTGGGGGGGGGGGGGGGGGAGGGTGGAGGGGAAGCTGTTATGTCGGAGGATGGTGTCATTCCTTTCCAACTTTGTGAATAGCCCTGGTGGAAGTCAAAGTGTAATTTATTTATTTATTTTGAGGATAATGGAAAAAGCTCTCATGCGCTTTTTTTACATCCAGTCCCTGCATAGGGGGTGGGATAGCTCAGTGGTCAGAGCACTCACTTTCCCCAAGTCAAGTTAAGCAGTGTCGAGCATGGTTGCCAGTTGGATGGGTGACCGTTTGTGTGCCTTGGCTTCAGTACAGTCCCCCCAGTTCACCCAGCTGTAAACGGTACCTGCCCTCTTTAGGGTCAGGGAAGGTAAAAGCAGCGAGGGAGAGGAGATGGGCGCCGCCCTCAATATGCTGGCCCCTAGGGAAGCTGAGGTCTCTGACACCTCGCTCCCCTACGACCACATAGGTTATGGGACACCTTTACCTTACCTTTGACCCTGTGTGTATGCATGCAGTTTTGTACATGTCATCTGTTCCCACCATGCTAAAATGACCTAGGAGAACTTTCTAACTTTCTCTCTCCTGTCCACAGGCAAACCCCAAACAGAAAAAATGAACTAGGAGTTCTAACTTTCTCTCCTGAACTAGAACTGTCTAACTTTCTTTCTCTCTCTCCTGTCCCCAGGCACAAGATATTCCAGACGGGCACCGCGCCCCCATTCCAGAGGTCACTCGCCTCAGCAGCACGCGAAGCGTGGACACCCAGACCCCCTCCGCGCAGATGGAGGGAGGGGGGGGCGCCCTCTGGGGGTGGGGCAGGGGTCGGGGGTCGGTCCGATTCCATCAGCCCCGCAGCAGCAGCCACAGGGGGCGCTGCTATCGCGGCCGTGTCGAGTCACGTGATGGATTTGCTGCAGCATCCCGACAACCGCTCAGACAGCTTGGAGAGCAAGTCCAGTAAAGGTGAGTGAGCCAGGCTGCCTGCCTGCCTGCATGGCTGGATTTGTTTGTTTGTTTGTTCATTTATTTATTTATTCTTTCTTTTATATGGAGGGTAATTGGTCACTGTTGTGGTGGTGATGGTGATCATGGTGGTGGTGGTAAATTCAGTAAAGGCCAGGCTGCCTGCACGGCTGGTTTTGTTTGTTTATTTATTTATGTATTTATTCTTTTATTTATTCTTGTATATCGAGGATAA
Source organism: Stramonita haemastoma (assembly GCA_030674155.1). Taxonomy (NCBI): domain Eukaryota; kingdom Metazoa; phylum Mollusca; class Gastropoda; order Neogastropoda; family Muricidae; genus Stramonita; species Stramonita haemastoma. Next base: position 7,321,431 of record CM060319.1, read on the forward strand.
TTGGTCACTGTTGTGGTGGTAAATCCAGTAAAGGTGGCGCTGGCTGGGTGGTAGATCCCTTGTGGTGGTGGTTGGTGATGTGGTGGTGGTGGTTGGTGATGGTGATGATGATGATGATGATGATGATGATGATGATGGTGATGATGATGGTGGTTGGTGGTGGTGGTGGTGGTGGGGTGGTTGGTTGGTTGGTTGGTTGGTTGGTGGTGGTGGTCCTCATTTTAAAAAACTACGACCATTGACTGAGATGATTGAGATGGTTATTTTCAAACTTACATATGTTGAAAGAAAAAAGAATGATGATGAGGGTGAAAGGTTGTCAAGGCAGGGGTGGGGTGGGGCAGAGAGTTTCTTGTGGTGATAGTCTCCACTGAAGGACTTTCTGGGCAGTGACGTTTCCCCCAATGACTCCAAAGAACTGTCAAGGGAGAAGGCAAGCTCAGATTAGCATAAATCCTTAACCTTATTCCCTGCTGCGTCCATTAGCGCCCCTTTATAACGTAACCTGTAGCGCCCATTAGCGCCCTCAGTTTTTTGTGTATTGACTACTGAAAGATGTAGAAATTACTTCCCTTTGACACAAGTTTCACAGTGAATGAACTGTGTGACCCCAGGGGTATAAGGGTTAAAGTTGGAACGTAACGACCTACATGGGGGGTGAAAAGGTAAAGGTGTCCCATAACCTTTGTGGTCGTAGGGGAGTGAGGCGTCAGAGACCTCAGCTTCTCTAGGGGGCCAGCATGTTGAGGGCGGCGCCCATCTCCTCTCCCTCGCTGCTTTACCTTCCCTGACCCTAAAGAGGGCAGGTGCCCATTTACAGCCAGGTGAACTGGGGGACTGTACTGTATGGTGGGTTGCATACGCTAAAATCTCACTCTGGGGAAGCTTGGAGCTCTAGCGGAGGAACAAAAAGAAAAGTAAAAGGAAAGAAAAGACAAGCACAAAACTATTATTTCTGATACAGAAAGAGTTCAATAGGCAGGCCTTGCATCAGCATTCATTGTTTTGAATTCAGTGGCAGAAAAAAAAGTCATCCCTAACTAGTGCAATCTGGTGTTATCTTTGCAGTGTAGGGGAGGTAATCTGATACAGTGATATTCAATTTGGAAAATAGAAAGTTTAATTGGCAGGCACTACTATATTTGTTGAAATTTACTTTTTGTCATGTATGCATTGCTTGTGCTTGTTAATGAATGTGTGTGCCAAATGTTTTCTTGTTTTGTGAAGAATGTGATGGTATATTAGCAAACTATACAGACATTTTTGTGGAGTGTGTGTGTGTGTACATGCTCTCACAAATATAGGTATAAATGCATGACAAAATCAGAACGCAGATTTTTTTTTTTTAACCCTCTCAGACCCAAACTGGGATTTGCTGGGATTAATCATTCCCTTCCCTGAATCCAGAACCAGGATTTGCCGGGATTTACACACAGTAGTTTTCCATCATGCAATGACCTCAACTGATCGCTACCAAGTGCTGAAGCTCTATCAGGCTAGAAGCACAGATCCTGCTGTGAGTCTGGAAGTAATTATAGCTGCTGGTATGTTCTTAGCAGGAGGAAAAGGCCAGCCAGCATGTGTGCCTGACCTGATTTCGTGATGGAATGTGAAATCTAGAGCCAATTTGTGTTCAGAGAATTGGAATGCAAGAGGGTTTAAAGAACATTTGTTTGTATTCAGGGGACAGTGAATACGGATCCCCAGAGAATAAAGAAAATGTGTCTGTATTCAGGGGACAGTGAATACGGATCCCCAGAGGATAAAGAAAATGTGTGTGTATTCAGGGGACAGTGAATACGGATCCCCAGAGGTTAAAGAAAATATGTCTGTATTCAGGGGACAGTGAATACGGATCCCCAGAGGTTAAAGAAAATGTGTGTATATTCAGGGGACAGTGAATACGGATCCCCAGAGGATAAAGAAAATGTGTGTATATTCAGGGGACAGTGAATACGGATCCCCAGAGGATAAAGAAAATGTGTCTGTATTCAGGGGACAGTGAATACGGATCCCCGGAGCCCTCCAAGTTTGTGTCCAGCCCCAAGCTGGAGAAGTCGTGTCCCTTTGTGCGGCAGCCGCCTGACGGCTGTGAGAAGGTGAAGGTCATTGAGGATGCCAGGTGGGTACAGGGCATGGAGACGGATTTTTGTTGTAGGCGAAAATACCGTTTTTGAGACTGATGTGTGTTCCACTTCATGACAGTGTTACCCCCTGTCAGCATTGAAAATAGCACACTTTTCTTGAAAGATTTCTGTTTTGCACTCTATTTGTAAAAGAAAGGGATTTTTTTTTTTATTAAGTGGCAAAGATTTCTGCCCAATACAAAATAGGTATTATCATTACAGTGCAGGGGAGGTAATCTAATACTGTGATATTAGATCAGTTTTGAAAAGAAATTTTGAGATTTTTCGCTGTGATGGTTATCATAAATGTTAGATTTTTCGCCTTGTAATGTCCGTGTGAACACTGGTAAGATGTCATAAACGTGAGGCATCTTGAAATGGGTGTGTTCTTGGGAATGCAGTTTTCATAGATTTTAATATGTGAAAGAGAAGCTTTGATTTTGCTGACTGTAAGATGTGATTAAAGTACATCAGGAAAACATGGATATGTCAAGGATGTGTAAGGGAGGAAGTAGTTTGGGGTGCACTTGTCGATCAATGGGCCTATTTTTAGCTGTAGAGTCTTCTGATGGTTTTCACAAGTGACAGTATACTTGGCTGGCTCTGGTCACAGAATAAGATTCCATATGAAGGGAAATGTTGAATGTTTGTATGAGCGTGTCGCTGTTGATGTGTACTTTTAGAAATGACTTTCCATCTAACTCTTAGTGCATAGTTCTGAGTCATTCCACCACCATTTTACTTGTCTTTGGTTTTTTTCATACTCTCTTTACAAATGAATCCACCCCCCCCCCCAAAAAAAAAAACCCCAAACAAACAACAAACCCACCCAAACATTTAGGAATACTGATCACTGATTTGATGAAGTTGTCTTTGTGTTAATACCAGGCGCCCATCCATCAAGGAACCGTTATTGTTCTGCCCCGTGAAACCGAACCAGTTTGTCTTCAAGCCGAGCCAGGGGTCAGCGTTCTGCCCCCTGAAGCACTACCTGGGGGAGATGGGCGACCTCCAGTCGCTGCGACCTGCCTCCGTGCCCCTGGTGGTGACCTCCACCCTCAACCAGAGCCCCACCATCGAGGGGCAGTAAGCAGTCAGGGCAGTGTCACCCCCATGATGATGACTGCACTGCATGGGATCTACACACATCCACCCAAACTGCTGAATGACCTGGTATGGAGGGAGGGAGGGAGAGCAGACCATGGAGGGAGGGAGGGAGGGAGAGCAGACCAGGGAGGGAGGGAGGGAGGACAAGTGGTGTGTGTTCCGGGCGTTTCCCCATACTGTCGTCGTCATCATCATCGTCGTCGTCTGGATCTCAAAACGGCCAGGGTGGATGCTGATGTGTAACCCAACACCCTTGAACCAGACCTCAGTGGTGGTGGTGGCAGTGGCGGTGGTGGCAGAGGTGGTGGCAGCGGTGGTGGTGGTGGTGGTGGCGGTGGCGGCTACTAACCAGTTGTTGACCCAGCACCCCTCCCTGTCAGGGCTGTGGCACTTGCTTGGGACGAGTTTGAAATCGTCGATGCTGTCGTTGTCTGGCTGTCGTCGTCATCCACAGTGTCAGAGAGGCGAGGAGACGGGGTGTACATGGACACTGGTGTTGTGACCTGGCTGCTTTGGGTGTTTTTTTTTTTTTTCTTACCCTGAAGAAAGACCCGGGAGTTTTCTGTGATTGTGTCAAAGACTGAAGTCTTTCAGCATGAATGATTGGCGGGGTTATGTATATCTGAGAAGGAGAGGTCAGAAGGTCGTTGAGGTTAGTGATCATCCATGGAGTCTGTGTGGAACCAGAGAAAAATGTGTGATTCTGTCTGCTCCCCCCCCCTCTGTCAAACTGTAAGTGTCATTTCCTGAAGAGAGACGCTCCACACCGCATCCATTCAGTCTTCCAGTCTTGATAGAGAAAGGTGCTGTCCTGCTTCCTTCGGCCTCCTGTCTACTGTGATTGTAAAGGCTCGGCCATTTGAAACTGGCGACACTTCCATATGATCAGACGCTCTGCCTGCCCGTCTGCTTCTCCATGTACGAGTAGGAAGCAAAGCTGTGCCGAAAACAAGCTTTTGTTTCTGGTCTGAGGCTAGGCCTATAACAAGATCCCAGGATTTTATTACGAATACAGTTGGTTTTTTTTGTTTTGTTTTTTTCCAGTTTGCGATGACAAAACACGATGAAAACAGCAATAAGATAAGACTACACGGGGCAGACAGACTCAGGGGAAGATAACTGGTGGTTGCAGCTCAGGATAGGTGTGTGATAGATTGTTTGGAGAAAAAGGACGGGCAGTAAGGTGCAGCACAGTAGGCTTGGGTGTTGACCCCTGCTCTGCGGGGTAGAGTTGAACACACTGTGAGCTGAGGAGGGGGAGGGGAGTTAACTACTGTCCTCAGTGCTCACCCCCTGTCATGTCTGTCCCGTGTCACCCTGTCAGTGTACGTCTCAGTGCTCACCCCCTGTCAGTGTACTGTCCTCAGTGCTCACCCCTGTCAGTGTGCTGTCCTCAGTGCTCACCCCCTGTCAGTGTCTGTCCTCAGTGCTCACCCCCCTGTCAGTGTGCTGTCCTCAGTGCTCACCCCCCTGTCAGTGTGCTGTCCTCAGTGCTCACCCCCTGTCAGTGTGCTGTCCTCAGTGCTCACCCCCCTGTCAGTGTGCTGTCCTCAGTGCTCACCCCCCTGTCAGTGTGCTGTCCTCAGTGCTCACCCCCTGTCAGTGTGCTGTCCTCAGTGCTCACCCCCCTGTCAGTGTGCTGTCCTCAGTGCTCACCCCCCTGTCAGTGTGCTGTCCTCAGTGCTCACCCCCCTGTCAGTGTGCTGTCCTCAGTGCTCACCCCCCTGTCAGTGTGCTGTCCTCAGTGCTCACCCCCCTGTCAGTGTGCTGTCCTCAGTGCTCACCCCCCTGTCAGTGTGCTGTCCTCAGTGCTCACCCCCCTGTCAGTGTGCTGTCCTCAGTGCTCACCCCCCTGTCAGTGTGCTGTCCTCAGTGCTCACCCCCCTGTCAGTGTGCTGTCCTCAGTGCTCACCCCCTGTCAGTGTGCTGTCCTCAGTGCTCACCCCCCTGTCAGTGTGCTGTCCTCAGTGCTCACCCCCCTGTCAGTGTGCTGTCCTCAGTGCTCACCCCCCTGTCAGTGTACTGTCCTCAGTGCTCACCCCCCTGTCAGTGTACTGTCCTCAGTGCTCACCCCCTGTCAGTGTACTGTCCTCAGTGCTCACCCCCCTGTCAGTGTGCTGTCCTCAGTGCTCACCCCCCTGTCAGTGTACTGTCCTCAGTGCTCACCCCCCTGTCAGTGTACTGTCCTCAGTGCTCACCCCCCTGTCAGTGTACTGTCCTCAGTGCTCACCCCCCTGTCAGTGTACTGTCCTCAGTGCTCACCCCCCTGTCATAGTGTTACTGTCTCTTCAGTGCTCACCCCCCTGTCAGTGTACTGTCCTCAGTGCTCACCCCCTGTCGTGTACTGTCCTCAGTGCTCACCCCTGTCTGTGCTCCAACAGGGCTTGGAAACTTCTGGAACAGTCGGCAGATGGGCATTTTTTTTTTTTTTTTTTTTTTTTTTTTTTTAAAGTGAAAAAGAACAGGGTCATGAGTGTCACTAGCTAAAGGTGGAGAAGGAAAATCGTGAAATCAGGAAGAACAACTCCTCCTTGCATTGGCTGAGCTGTGCAGGGAGAGTTTCAACAGTGTGCATGGTTTTTGCAGCTATGACTGTGAAGTGTTGCAGTGTACGGGGATGGGAGGTTTCCTCCTCCTGCTCCTCCTCCTCCTCCTCCTCCTCCTCCTCCTCTCCTCCTCCTCCTCCTGTGTGATAAAGACAAACAGGCAGTGCGGTGACGGCCGTCAACTGATGTGTTGTTCAGTTCCATACTGTGGGTTGAGCAATCGTCTCCAATCTGCACACTTAATTAACGACCCGACTCTTGGGACTGTTCTGATCCACGTTCAGTGAATTTTTAATCCTTTTCACCTACGGTGTGCGTGTATAAATAAATATTGTCATGAAACTGCTTCCAGCAGGTTGGTTATCCAGTGACTGTATCAGCGAACGGAAGTGACTGTTTGATGACAGGGACAGTGCAGCGAATAACGCCATGATACTGGATGATGAACGCTTCAACCAAAGTTTGTGGTGTGCTGAGACGAACATCAGCGGGAGAGAGTAGGATTGATTCCCTCTGAACCGGGTTGGGTTTGAGTTGTTAAGATACTGTTGGTCAAGGGTCATATCCTGACAGAGACTGTGTTTTTCCGTCCTGCCCCCAGTATGCCCATGACCTTGACCCCTCCCCAGGTGAGGTCAGGATTCTGGGGGCCTTCAACATAGTCATTCTTTTTCACTCCACTTCGTTTTTTTGGTGACGTCTCACATGAGCACTTTCTGTTTTGGTTCTCTTTTTTTCCTTTTTTTTATATATTTTTTTTTAGTGTATTTATATCCGCTTTTTTGATTACGCCACACTTCGTTTTTCTTTCTTTGACTTCCTTTCCTCAGTATTTTAAAAAGGAAAATCAGTTACTCCCCTCCCCCCCCTCCCCCTTTTTTTTGTGTAGTCTGTCTGCGTCATCATCATTGAATTTATGCACACATTTTTTTTTAGTTTTTTACCTACACTTGTTTGTCTGAAGCAAAATAAAAGCTTTCTTAATTTTTTTCTCGTGGATTAAATAAAAAAAAAAGAAAGATTCAAATGCAGAGAAAGGTGAGGAAAAAATCTAAACTACCCTGTTATACTCAGGTGTGTGTATACATGCTTATGTTATGTGGGAGTGTATGTATATCGATTTGTGTGGTGTGGAGTGTATGATATGATTGTGTGTGTGTGGGAGTGTATGTATATCTGATTTGTGTGGGAGTGTATGTATATCTGATTTGTGTGTGTGTGGGAGTGTATGTATATCTGATTTGTGTGTGGGAGTGTATGTATATCTGATTTGTGTGTGGTGGGAGTGTATGTATATCTGATTTGTGTGTGTGTGTGGGAGTGTATGTATATCTGATTTGTGTGTGGCGTGGGAGTGTATGTATATCTGATTTGTGTTGTGTGTGGGAGTGTATGTATATCTGATTTGTGTGTGTGTGTGTGGGAGTGTATGTATATCTGATTGTGTGTGTGTGTGGGAGTGTATGTATATCTGATTTGTGTGTGTGTTGTGGGAGTGTATGTATATCTGATTTGTGTGTGTGTGTGGGAGTGTATGTATATCTGATTGTGTGTGTGTGTGGGAGTGTATGTATATTCTGATGTGTGTGTGTGTGTGTGGGAGTGTATGTTATATCTGATTGTGTGTGTGTGTGGGAGTGTATGTATATCTGATTTGTGTGTGTGTGTGTATGTATATCTGATTTGTGTGTGGTGGTGGGAGTGTATGTATATCGATTTGTGTGTGTGTGGGAGTGTAGTATATTGATTGGTGTGTGTGGAGTGTATGTATATCTGATTTGTGTGTGTTGTGTGTGTGTATATCTGATTTGGTGTGTGTGTGTTGTTATATCTGATTTGTGTGTGTTGTGTGTGGGAGTGTATGTATATCTGATTTGTGTGTGTGGTGGGAGTGTATGTATATCTGATTTGTGTGTGTGTGGGAGTGTATGTATATCTGATTTGTGTGTGTGTGTGGGAGTGTATGTATATCTGATGTGTGTGTGTGTGTGGGAGTGTATGTATATATCTGATGTGTGTGTGTGTGTGGGAGTGTATGTATATATCTGATGTGTGTGTGGGAGTGTATGTATATATCTGATGTGTGTGTGTGTGTGTGGGAGTGTATGTATATCTGATTTGTGTGTGTTGTGTGTGGGAGTGTATGTATATCTGATTTGTGTGTGTTGTGTGTGGGAGTGTATGTATATCTGATTTGTGTGTGTGTGGGAGTGTATGTATATCTGATTTGTTGTGTGTGGGAGTGTATGTATATCTGATGTGTTTGTGTGGGAGTGTATGTATATCTGATGTGTTTGTGTGTGTGTGCGTGTGTGTGTGTGTGAACAAAGTTCAAGCACAAGAAGAACAAAACAACACTCTTCCTGTTTTGTCTTCTGAGTCTCTCCCGGTCTCGCTTTGTTTCTGCCCATCTTTTCTTTTCTGTCTCTGTCTGTCTGTCTGTCTGTCTGTCTGTCTGTCTGTCTGTCTGTCTGTCTGTCTGTCTGTCTGTCTGTCTGTCTGTCTGTCTGTCTGTCTTCTCTCTCTCTCTCTCTCTCTCTCTCTCTCTCTCTCTCTCTCTCTCTCTCTCTCTCTCTCTCTCTCTCTCTCTCTCTCGTTTCTTAAATACCTAAAAAGAAGAAAGGAATTAGAGAAAAAAAAAAAATCCGACACAATATGGTTGAAAGCACATAACACAGGGAAGCTGATGTTGCACAAAAAAAAAAAAAAAAATACAGACTGTGATTCCAATCCTCCTTTTTTTTGAATGGCAAAATGTAAAAAAAAAGTGAATAATCAGTTTATCCCATTGGAGAGTGTATGTATACATGTATATTATATATGTATGCTCTTGTACATAGGCTGCAGGTGACTGGCTGACGTGTGTGTGTGTGTGTGTATGGAGAACTGAATGACTGTAAATCTGACCTGAGATGGAAGTGGTGGTGGCGTAAATGGTGTTTGTAGGGCATGAACTGTCGTAACTGTCAGCAAGATATATACATGTCTTGATGAGAATTGTTTTGTGGAAGGTTGCAATTTGATATCCACATGTGTCCCCTTCATTCTTTTCTGTCTTTTTCGAGTTATTGTAAAAATCTTTTTTTTTTCTTTAAAAAAAAAAAAATTCCTTTCTGCTTGTGTCTTTTGGTTGCTGTTGGGTTTTGTAGAACACTATCACAGATGTTGTTATGCTTTGTTGTATTTCAGCTTGATTGTACTGCAGGTTGTAGCTTATTGGCCTATTTCTGGATGATCTGAGTTGAAGCTTGTTCTTGAGTGAGTTGGTCTTGTTGGAGATCTTGTTGGAGATCTTGTTGGAGATCTTGTTGGCATACTTTGTTTTCAAAGCTGAAGGATACCGAGATTCCGAAAAGTGTGGCGTCTACATTGCATTCCTGAACATATAAAAATATTATTACTACCCATCGAGGCATGTGTTAAGTTTGCAGCACTGTTTGAAGTCTGATTAAGGATATTTTGCAGTTAATTGTAGATCTGTTTGTTCATATTGGAGTTAATATCATTTCATATCATGCGATTGTGTTGACATGAACCTTATGTTGTGCTTACACAACTGTCTCATCTGTCCTCTGTCCCGTTGTGGTGAAGTTTCCTCGCCTCTTTTCTGCTGGTTTTCAAGCTGAGAGTAGCAGCGGGACAGTACGAGGAAAGGAAATGTGAGCAGATGTTTCTGAAGAGTTTTATTGTTTGACTTAAAAGATAACCATAGTTTTTTTTTAATTCAAGATGGCCACCCCTGTTCAGTGGCCGTGGTGATGGACCTGATACGGTCCAACCCTGGTGTGTGGCCCTGTGGAGGGAGGGGAGGTAAGCAGCTGCCCTATGATTGGAATGTGAAACTGTGCAGAAAGGCGTGCCCACTCTCCTGTTCTTTACATCTTTAGCTCATGAATTCAGTATTATTGTCCATGCAGGATCAGTTCCACAGGCTAAGCTGAAGATAGGGGGGTGGGGGGGGGGGGTTCTTTACACCAGGCAGTGCTAAGTTTCTTCTCCTTTTTCCTTCTCTCAACTTATCAGCACATGATAGACTCGGTGTACATATATATGTAGGTGTGCTTGTTTGTGTATATTACGTATATATTTGACGACTGTATGTACTTGTTTGTGTACTGTATAGCAGTGTGTGCTTGTGTGCCTTTTTCCCAAAGAGAATGCTGGTGGTGTTGTGGATCAGTATTGTTGCCGGTAGTGTAGGTCACCACGATATGAACAGCTTGGACAGCTGCCAGGCTTCGTCGGCCTGCGTGGTGTTTTTACAACACATCTTTATTTTTTATAGGGTGCAAAGTGAAAAATACAGCGGCGTGCATTGATGGCCGTGCTTTTGTATACATGTATATGTGCACAGAGCTGCCTGCCATCCTTTCAGAGTTGGTTCCACTGGGTTGCTGATCTTTCCTCTGTTACAGTTGCCAGCCAGTAATGATACTGGAGGGAACTGGTTGTCAAGTCTCCAGGGGTGCATGCCCCCACGGTTGCCAGACTAAGGGATAGATAGATAGATAGATAGAAGAAAAGATAATAGAAAGAAAGAAAGAAAGATACTTCGCTGTGAAACTCCTTCTTTCCAAAGAAGGGAAAGAAACTGTATAAATTTACTTAACGCAGATTGGCATGGCTGCTGTAAATTTACTTAACGCAGATTGGCATGGCTGCTGTGTCTATAACTGTTGAACATTGCAGCCAATTGGAAACTTTTTTTTTCTTCCACTCTTGTCATTATACATGTGGAGTGCAACTTGACATTTAGTTGGTTAAAAGAATTAGATAGAAGGTATCATGATCAACAAACAAACAAACAAAAAAAAAGGATTATGTGACTCTGCAGGATACTCATTTATGCGAATTTGTGTTCCCAAATTAGAAAACCACTGTTTAAAATGATAATGAGGTGGGTTTTTTCCAGCAGGAAAACTTTTGTCCTAGCCATTTCAATTTTTTTTCCTGTTGTACTGAGTACTTCTTCATGGAACACTTTGATGGCAACTATTGTCTGTCAAATGAGTGAAGTGCGCTGTCCTGCCGTAAGCGCCTGTCAAGTCAGGCCCAGCACCTCTGACTTCAGCGTGGGAGAGAATTGTGATTCAGTTCTATCTGGAAAAAAGGCAGAATATAGTCAAGGTGACAGGAAGAAAGGAACAAGGCAGAAACGAGAGAGATAGAAAAGAGGGAATTCCTAGCACAGAATTTCGAGAAGGTGGGATTGCTATTCATACTGACAGGCTCGCAGCATTTCCCATGGGGGGGAGTACTTATTTTATTATATTTTTTTTAAGGAAATCTTTATCATAAACATTTTGAACACGAAATTCACACAACTGCATAACTTTACCATCAACCAAAACTTGCAGATATAGGTGGGTCAGCCTTTAAGTTTTGGGGGAACTGAAGGTTTTAAAGAAGGAAGAAAAGCCATCTGTAAGTGACAAAAAAGCATCCCTTGAGAACAGTATTCAGCGCTAGTTGTGTAGGTATGTCTCCTCCAATCAAATGGATCTTTTGGCATCATTGACAAAATTGCCGGCTTGAATTACTGTTATCTTTATTTTGAAAAGAGTCGGGTGATCCATTTGTTGAATTTCATATTTCTTTTATAACTTAACCCTTTGCAGAATTCTGGCCAACTCAAAAACTCTGCAGTTAAGACCCAAAAAAGAAATTCTCTTGCCAGCTGTATTTGGGAGGCTGGCGGCTCTGTGTAAATACACATGCATGGGCATCAGCACATGCTTGCTTGTGTGCTCACTTACAGACTTTGTACATATATATATATATATCTACAAAGGCATAAGCAATGCAATGAATGAATCAGAAAGGAAATAATGAAATGACCTTTCTGTCTCTGTAACATACAAGGTTGTGACTTCAGCTTCGTTTTCTAAGAAACGTAAAAACATGTAAGTTTGTGTTGAAGTGTGCTGACAGATGGAATGAATAAGATAAGTTTCATTGGCCATGTTTGACTATTGAATATAGTCTGCTCATTCTCTTGTTGATCTGTAAGAAGAAAAGAAAGTTATTTGACGTAGTTTACAGACTTCGTTATTATGATCAGCTATATTTCAAGTCATACATTTTGTGTTGTCTACATTGAAAGCCTGAGTGAGGTGTGTATTACAGTTTTTGATGGCTGCTTTTACCGGTGTTTGAAGTGGAAACGGAATGATTGAAAATTGCTTGTATTTGTGTTCAAAAGTATTGTATGATGCATGTATGTTGAGTTGTGTATGTGTGTGTTTGTGTGTGTGTGTGTGTTTTTTATGTGTGTGTGTGTGTGTTAAAGTGCGTGTGCGCATGTGCGCGTGCACATGTGCACGCAAGCAAGCATATGTATGTATACATCTGTCAGTTTGTGTAGAATGGAGAGATAAGAGACTTGAATAGAATGCTGGGTGAATATTTTTTGTGCATTTGTGTGCTATATTAAATAAAATCGTATACTGAAACTGAGTTGATTATTCTTGATCATCGGAATTGTTTGAAGACAGTGACAGCAACACATGAAATAAATGTTGGCAACTGTGAGTGTTTAAGATGTGTTTTGACTGTTGGAAGAAGGCCTATCTCCTTGATAGTGTTGTATCATCGTCACTGTCTCCTTGATAGTGTTGTATCATCGTCACTGTCTCCTTGATAGTGTTGTATCATCGTCACTGTCTCCTTGATAGTGTTGTATCATCGTCACTGTCTCCTTGATAGTGTTGTATCATCATGGTCACACCACGATTCCAGCTAAGAAATGGTGACCGACCATCATAGCATGTACATTCCACCCACCGTATTTCTGATATCGTTGAAGTGCCAGGACACTGTGTGTCTTGTCGCAGAAAATGGCATGCAGTGGAACTTAAAAGAGAGCTTTGGTAAATATTTTGTATTGCAGAGTGGAAGATTCAGGTGATGAAAAAGAAAGACTGGAAAGAGTAATGTTACCTTCATTGTTTGTTTTTTATGTTGTTACCTTGCATCATTTATTTTTTATGTTCTTTTTTTTCACTCGTAAAAGAGAAAATCTTGGATGTTGTAAGGTTCAATTGTATGTTTATTCTGTCACTCTCAGAAAACAAAACATAATAACAAGTTTTGAGATAGTTTGTTTTTAGCTCAACTTTGATAGGTGAGGGACAGGGAGGAGGGGTATTAAATAAAGATTATTGTTTATTTGTTGAAGAGGGTCAACCTAAATTATTATTTGTATGTGGAAGAGGGACAAAATGTGTCAGCTTTGTCTGTTACTGTCCATATGTTGATGTTTCTTAGCTAGAGCTCAAAGGTTCACCAGCGGTGAGATTTTTGCATATCGACTGTTTTTTTCTACACCAATAAGGTAGCCTCATTTCGTTTTGGGGATATTGTTTATATCTATATACAAGTTACTTTTGTGAGTCCCTTCTGCTTGTAGTGTGTCACAGTGTAGTCCCAATCAGATATTGAAAACAGAGATATATACCTGTACCTATTACATTTGACCTGAAAAGTTTTAAAAACTGAACAACAGTTTTGTCAAAAGATAATTATGCAAAGTCTGTTTACTTGGGCCACAGTGAAGACATTAGCTGTTTATTTGCTGATTAACAGTGAAAGGTTAAGGCACACTTTTGTAGTTTTTTTTTTTTTTTTTTTTAGTGTATTTCTGCTGTCAATAGTACACATGTGGAATATTTGCACAAGGAATAAAAATTTAGTGAAACCCCAATATTCAAAATATTATGAAAACAACATGCAGTTTTTGGGAGTTTTGTCTAGGGTTTAAAATGGCAGGTAAAACAGCTGATTGCAATTTTTAACAACCCTGAATTTACTCAGAAACATAGGCTGACAACAAATTGTCTGCTTAGATGATAGCTTATTACAATGTTGTACTTGAACATTGATTGATTATGTTATATATATATATATATATATATATATATATATATATATATATATATATATATATATATTGATAAAAATAGTGTAGAACTACTGGAAAGCATAGGAATGTTCTAAGGAGAGGAAAATTTGCTGTGATGTAGTCTGGAGAACACCCGGGGTTTTTTGCTTAACATTATCCCTATGTTAACCTCTTTACTGCGCTGTTGAGGAACAGCATTCATCATAGAAACCGCCACCAGCAATGCTCAGTTGAGGATCGCTGTTTGTCATTATTCAACGCTCTGTCTGTTTCATCCAGCATGTGCCTGAGCAAAATACGATAGGAGCGAAGGGTTAAGGGAGAGAACCCCCTTTTTCATGTACACATGCATTGTGCTCATTTGTAGGGTTTTGTAACCCAGTTACAGGGTGCTGCTACCTAGAGAAGGGCTAGGAGATGGTTGGTTGCCTGCCCTATTGCGGGCAACCCGTAGGGAAAAGGTTAAAAAGAAAAAACGAAACAAAACAAATTGTCATGGTATTGTGAGTTCTGGACCAATTTGGTCATTCTCATTCAGCAGCCCAGAAATGTGAAGTGTTCATCACGGCTTTGTTGCCCATGTCAGTAGTGTGTGCCTTTTCATTTCCCTCTCACCAGATTCCAGTGTATAGTAGAAGGCTATCGATCAATTTACAGGGGCTAAAGATTTCATGAGACAGAAAGGAATACAAGTCATTACTGTGCGATATTTAAAACAGAGCACTTACAGCTAGCTAGGAGAGCATAGTTGGTAACTTGTGCATCTGTTTTCCTACCAGTTTGGGTGTGTGTGTGGTATTGAATAATGGAGAGGGTACAGTTGTGTCCTTGGGAAGGGAGATAACCGTGTCCACCACAGACAGTCTATTGCTTTGCTCTATCGACTTTTCAGCTCTGTTCAGGAACCAGTCTCCTGTTTTCAATAGGCAGTATTTTCAGTGGCCTTAGAACAGAGTACATTCCATTTGCAGTTATGACGATGGTTCATATTACATGTTTCGTGATGTTATTCTATTATTGTCAGAAAATGTCAGAGAAACGGTTATTATGGACTTGACACTCCCTTTTTGGCGGATGGAAAATGTTTGTGTGTGCAATTTTGCTGTGTGTTTTACAGTTGTTTTTTTAATCAGTGTGGCGTGTTGTTGCTGTTTTGTAATTTCTTACAGTTTTGCTCTAACAGTTGACACAGGTTTGGGAGGATTAGTGGGTGGTGTGAATTAAACAATAATACTTACGATATTCAGCCTGTCTTTTTTTCACCCAGTCATTTTATGTTTTTACATGTTAAAACATGTGTGTTGTTAGGTTTTGTGCCTGTCTGTTTAGTGTGTTCAAATGTGTGTGGTAGGTTTTGCGCCTGTCAGTTTAGTGTGTTCAAATGTGAGTGTCGGGTTTTGTGTCTGTCAGTTTAATGTGTTAGATATGTTGCATCAGGTTTTTACCTGTCTGTTTAGTGTGTTAAAGTGTGTGTATCAGGTTTTGTATCTGTCAGTTTAGTGTGTGGTGCAGTGTGCAAGATTGCTTTGTTCACATGTCATTGTGTGTATGCTTTGTAACGTTGTGCATGCGTGCGTGTGCACATGTATTAAGTCACAAAGACACATGCTTGTTTTAGAATTAATTTTCCATTCTGAAACAATGATGAAAAGACGCATGCTTTTTGGGGTGTCATTTTCAGTTGTAAAGCAGTCAGCCATTTATACAAGAACTTAACTGTACAGTATGAGTCATTTCTAGTAACAGACAAGAATTTCTCATTCTCTCCTGTTAATTTAACAAGAAATGATAAATTTGTTTCATAGTCTCAAATTTTGTTACGCAAGTATAGTAAGGAATTTACCACCAAAAGGGACATTATCTTGAAAAATGAAAGGGGAGTTTTTTGCCCCCCCCCCCCCCCCCCCCCCTAAAAAGTGTCACTAAAAAAAGAAAGAAAAAAAAGAAATAAGAAAATGTTGATAAGCATTTGAAACCAAGTGTGTGTGTGTGTGTGTGTGTGTGTGTGTGTGTGTGTGTGTGTGTGTGTGTTCACTTTTTTCAAGTTGGAACAAGTAACTAGTTCATGCATTCGTAAGACTGTGGAAAACGATGATTGTGGAAGATTTTTTTTTTTTTTTTTTACCTGAAGCTAGGAAGATTGTGTTTTTACTGGAGACCATGGAGGATAATATTTTACCTGTCATATAACTTGATCAGTATAAGGGGATAATTTTCCATACAAAGAGAACAGCTTATTTTGAGAAAAAAAAATTACATTCAAAGAAATATTGTTTAATTTTTGTGAAATGCCTTTAAAAAAAAAGGGGGAGAGGGGGGGGGGGGGGGGGCAGTGTTGCTGTGTTTAGTTCCATTTTTTAAATTTTTGTATTTTTTAATTTTTATTTTCCTATATTTGGTAAAAATTATCCATTTCTTATACCGTCTCATCAAAGAATGATTATCTTCACTCCAGTTATTTACAATTTACAGGTTGTAAAATTTTGCATACTTGTCAATTCATAAAGGTACCAGAATAATTGATATTCAAATATATATATTCATTTTGATATAGGTATCTAAAAATTAATTTATACTGTCGGTTATCGTATCGACTTTCTCTCCTGCACTATTTTTTCTGTAGTGGGTGCAAGAAGAAGACCCAAGTTTTTCAGTAAAGAGGTATGCATGTATTGGTACTCGGGCGTCAAGCAGTGCTTACTAATTACACTCTGCATTTGCATCAGAATGGAGAAATGACAGTTGGTGGATCAGTTTCTCTGTTGTGTTTTCTCCTGAAGAGAGTAGGGTATCGGTAGAGAGAGCTGTGTGCAGGCATTGGAGCTTCCATCAGACCAATATCAGAACTAGCCAATACTGACAAGTACTCTGTCTCTCTGTGTTCCCATATTGGGTGGGGTGCGTACAGTGTAGTGTCTGGTCTCCTGTGCTTGTCCTGTAGTAGTAGCCTGCTTGTAAGTTTACAGGAGGTCTGCCTGCTGGCATCAGCCGACACATCCTGACTTCAGAGCAGCTCATTTCTTTGTACAGGTTGCATGCTGGGTATGTTTGTATTTCTGTAACCCACTGATCGCTCTACGGGATCTTAATGCGCGTATTTGATCTTCTGCATGTGTATATAATGATACACTCATATGGAATTAAACTACTGGCAGGCCTGCTTTTAAAGCTTACTTGGAAGATTGTAAAATCACCATCCTTAATTTATGAGCTACAGCTGCCGAGATTCGAACCCACAGCTTCATGGACCCTGGGATTGAAGTTGAACAGTCTGAACCCTTTGACTATACGGGCGTCTGTCTGTCTGTCTGTCTGTCTGTCTGTCTGTCAAATGTTTGTACAAATGTTCATTTTTGTACAGATGTGTTGAGATGTGTGTGTACTGAGCAGAGGGCTTTAATGTTAACTGCCATTTAAGCATGTGTCTGTACAGATCTCTGCGTGTTTCAAGGGCTGATATTACTGTTAATGTATGCATCTAATATGTTTTGTACAAGGTGTGTGTAGATGGGAGTTATGTTGTGTTACCATTTTAGTGTTTATCAGATGATACCATATTGAGCAGGTGAGCTTAGTGTTACTTGTATCATGTGTGTTTATCATGTGTGTTTTCTATGTTGAGTCAGGGTCTTTGTCTTGGTGTGTTCATAAGGTGTTTGTGTTTATGAACAGGTGTTTTTTTTCTTGTGACCTTTGTGGATCAGATAGGTGCGTGCTGAGGTCTGTAGAGTCTCGAGCAGATGAGAGCATTTGGGTTCCTCAGATAGGATATTACACATGAGGGTGGTAGTGAAGCCATGAAGAAGAAGCTTTCTGGTAAAGATTCTGTGCCCGAAAATGTGCAAGTACAGATTTATGTGTAGAGTAAATGAATGTTGCATTGCCAGTCATGTGTGCAAGTACAGATTTATATGCTGAGAAAGTAAGTGTAGCATTATGTGTGCAAGTACAGACTAGTGTTAAAAGAAAGTGCATTATGTGTGCAAGTACAGATTTGTGTTGAGAAAGTAAATGTTGCATATGTGTGCAAGTACAGATTAGTGTTGAGAAGTAAGTGTTGCAATGTGTGCAAGTACAGATTTATGTGTTGAGAAAGTAAGTGTTGCATTATGTGTGCAAGTACAGATTTATGTGTGAGAAAGTTAAGTGTGCGTTATGTGTGCAAGTACAGATTTGTGTTGAGAAAGTAAGTGTTGCATTATGTGTGCAAGTACAGATTTTGTGTTGAGAAAGTAAGTATTGCATTATGTGTGCAAGTACAGACTTTCGTGTTGAGAAAGTAAGTGTTGCATTATGTGTGCAAGTACAGATTTATGTGTTGAGAAAGTAAGTGTTGCATTATGTGTGCAAGTACAGATTTAGGTGTTGAGAAAGTAAGTGTTGCATGCCAGAAAGGTGTATGTATATATGTACATTTGGGTGTTGTTGTTTTTTTAGCTGGCATGCATTGTGTTATCATCCATGCATGAATGGGGGATGCTGTCTGTACAGACACCTGTAAATTGTCTGAGGTTGTGTGTGTGTGTTACCATATTTTAGATGATGTTTTGTCTGTCAGGTTCTTCTTTGTTTTTTTTTTTTTTGTTTTTTTTTCCAGTCCCATAGGGTCATAATTCTTTATGGCAGTCTGTTGTATTTGTTGAAGTCTTGACGTGAATTACATGTTTAGCATTTGGATGACTTTACACTTAAAAGAAAAAATATCATTTATATTTTTTATTCATCACCAATTTGGGTGAAAGTTGATTTTTAACCCCCCCTTCCCAAAATTGGTAGGGGGAGGGTTTTAAAAATATCATATACTTAAAAAATTGATGTGTTAAGCGCTCAGTAGATTAAAAAAAAACAACCAAATAACAAACGAGCAACAAAAACAAAATGTGATGCTGGTGATCCCTGTCACAAACATGTTCTTGGTTTATGTCTTCTGGTATTTTCTTGCAATTTTAGGGGGTGGGTGGGGATGGAGGAAGATAGGGCAGGAGGTATTGCTGGGGGTTGGGTGGAGAGTTTATGACTGTTTTCAAGTGTGTTAAGTTCGAAATGATATTTTAATTAATTTTAATCCATTTTGTTTGCTGGTGTTCGGTCTTTGCTTTGAACTGACTCTGCCCCCAGTCAATGTGATGGGCTGTTATGCTATTAACAAAACAACAACAACAACAAAGACAACTATTCCTTCGTTTTTCATCTTTTGGTGGTTGGTTTGTGTGTGTGTGTGTGTGTGTGTGTGTGTGTGTGTGTGTGTGTGTGTGTGTGTGTGTGTGTGGTGCTTGAGTGAAGATGTTTCCTCTATCCTTATACTATTACATTGATATACTATACATGATCAAGAATTACCAAGAAAAGTTGTACAGTCCCATAGCTGTGTTGTACTACAGGTGGATGGATGAAGAAGGAAGAAGAAGGAAGGATCGGTGAAACTGGAAGTGACTGAACGATTGCTCGTTTTCTTGCTTAGAATGGTGATGTTTGACTTTACCTGTCTATGCATGTGTCTTTGTTGCCACTCTGCTTGAGAAAAGCAACTTTTTTTTCCCGGGGTGGGGGGTCAGTGGCTGCTAACTTGCCCCCCTGTTACATTGTCTTGTTGATCGACTTATTGTTGCTCTTGTTCCTAAAGACGCAAAAAATGGCAAACTCTTGGTTTTGTTTCCTTGGATTTGATTGGATGAAGTGTGAACCAAAAATGTGGATGTGACGTAGGACTTTGCTGTATTAAGGCTTGCACTTTTGTGGTGTGTGTGTGTGTGTGTGTGGGCAGAAACATACATAGTTAGAATGTAGGGATTAGTGCTTGAATTCATTTTAGTGTTTTAGTCGATGTTGTTTGCGCTTGCTTCTTATTTCAGAATATGTGGGGTTTTGTTGTGGTTTTTTTTTTCTATGGCACAGTTCACTTAATACTGAATTTGTATTTTGTTGCCTTTCTTTCCTGTGGGTACACAACTTTAGAGAGATGCTGGTTACAGTTGTCTTTTCTTACATATGCATAAGTGATGATATTAAGTTATTTATTATCTTTTGTTTTTTATACATGGCTGATATTTCTAAGTATTAATGAAAAACTGAACACCACAAAAACATTCGGGTATTACTTTTGCATCAGATGATATTCCAGTGAAAAAGACCCATCTTCCATACGCTTTCCTGACCCTTCCAAGATTTGTCTGTCTTAAGATATTAAGTCATTATTCTAGTTTAGTTCTTTCTTTTTTTTTTTTTTTTTTAGATCAGATTTTCAGTTTTTTTCCATTGTTCAAATTAGTTCCCAAGGCTTAAAAGAAAATTATTTCATCGTTTTACTGTAGGAAAACAAACCACACAGCCTTCTAGTCATACATTTTCTAGAAAGAAAAAAGATGGAAAAGAGGAGCTATGAAGGTGATGGATAGATAGTGCAGTGATTTGACCACAGAGGCTGGCTTGGTTTACTGTAGGACACTATCACAGTCGGTGCTTGTGGCACCAATTGAGGTACGTGAAAGTAGGGGACAACATTCCTAAAAAGTAGGGGACAACACTCCTCAAAAAGTAGGGGACAACACTCCCCCACAAAAGTAGGGGACAGCACTCCCCAAGTAGGCAACACTCCACTTCTAGTTCACAGGTTGTGATCCAGAAAAGAAAATCAACTGTCTTCAAAACGACACATTTCAGATAGCAAATATTGCTTTGTATTATTTGTTATCTCTCGCGTTTTATGTGTATAGAACATCAAGATATGTTCCATTTTCCTCTTCCAACAAAAATACTTTTTGCTGTTACGACACAGAAAGTCCATGTCAAAACTAATATAAACTAACAGTACTAAATCAAACACGTGTGTTGTCTTTTGGAAAGAAGTCTGAAAATTGTACACAAAGATTATTCTGTTATTTTCCCTTTCCGTACATGGGACATGGAATTGAAATTTGTTCTCAAGCATTGCAGTTTTACATTTTTGGCCTAGTATGATAACTGGGCCTATCTCTGACATTTTAACTCTTTTATTTATATTTTGGTGACAACGTGTACTATAAAGAACCAGTGGAGCACGAAGCAAGGGGCAGGTGTTGGCTGGGGAGAGAAGTGGGGGGGGGGGAGGCAGGTGTTGACAACTTGTGTACATTCTGTGATATACACCGGTTCATTGCCTTATGTTGCTTTATGCCCATGGCTTCTGCACTGTTTGGGCGTTGTTTTGTTCGCTTGCTGTGTTAGCTAAGCTTCTTCATGTGGCAGTCAATGGTATTATTCCTCCCCTTCTTTTGACTCACGTGATGTACATTAATATTTGTTTCCCTTGTGGTCTCCCCGAGTCTGTCTCCCTTTCTCTGCCTCTTTCCACTGGACTCCTGTATCGAGCAAAATAAGTTGTAGTGGGGGGGTGGGAGGGGGATCAAGGCCTTTGTTATAGGGCGGTGATTTTTTAAAGAAATGTATTCATTTATTTTATTGGGGTGTTTAAAATGTGGCATAGAAGCTTTTTTGATTTAATGGCTGTAAATGTTTAAGGGCGATTCTAGGGTAGGGGTGGAGTTGGTTGGTTGTTTTTTTTTGTGTGTGGTGGTGTGTTTTTTAGAGGGGGATGGTGGTGGTACTTGTTTGTTTGGAGATATTATCTTATGAACAGTGATTTGCTGTCTCTTCAGCTTTAAGGTGTTGTGTGAAATTTTCTCTCTTTTTTTCTTTCCTTTACGACCGTAAACATTTCACTGTTAAATTTGGAAGCATACACACGTTCTTGGATCTGATTTTTTTTTTATAGTTTTGTTTTTGTTTTTTCAATTTAAAAAGAATGGGAAGGAAAGGAAAATGATTTTTAAGCATGAGTGAAATGATATATTGATCAGTGTTTGTCATTTGTTCTTTGTCCTTCTTTTTTGTCAATCATGCTGTTAGCTTGTGGAATTTTCTGTGTGTGTGTGTGTGTGTGTGTGTGTGTGTGTGTGTGTGTGTGTGTGTGTGTGTGTGTGTGTGTGGTGAGAGAGAGAGAGAGAGAGAGAGAGAGAGTAGTAACGATTAAATCATTGCACTATGTATTACATTGTCGAATTAAGTTTGCACTCTGATTTGCAAAGGATGTTTCATTTTCTTTCCATTTAACCGCCTCTTGTTTGTTCTGTATTCTCTGTCTCTGTCTGTCTTGCTCTCTGGCTCTCTCTCTGTCTCTCTCGCTCTATCTCTGTCTCTCTCTCATATGTAATGTTCTGACATAATCTCCGGTACTGTATCCCGTACAGTTCCTGTAGGGGGTGTAATACCGGCACTGGTTTGAAGCAGGAATGATGATGTTGACATTTCTACCGACATAATGTAACTAGTTAGTGGAGGTGTGTCATGACAGACCTGTCTGTTATCTTTGCCATGTTTGTTTTTGGGGATTTTCTGTTGATGCAGTAAAGATGGAGGACAACATAATGGCGGCTTGCTTTTTCTTTCTGTCCGTCTGTGGCTTGCTTGTGGATGAACACTGGATGTGTGATTTTTCTCTCGTCCGTCTGTGGCTTGCTTGTGGATGAACACTGGATGTGTGATTTTTTCCCCCTCCCCCTGTGTGGCTTTGTTACTCTTTGGGATGTAAAACCCACATGCACATGAAGCGTTGAAAGCTGTATACAATTGTTGTTTATATGTTTGCTGGTTTTTTGTTGTTGTTGTTTTTTTTTGGGGGGGGGGGGGGTTGGTTTACATCCCTTGGCTAGAGCTCCAGGCTTATCAATGGTGAGATTTTGCGTGTGCAACTGTTTTTACCCGCCATTTATGTTTTTGCTGCATTCTAACTTCAGGAATGTTTATGTTCAATAATACAGACCTCACAATTTGACGACCCAGGTTCGATTCCTGTTCGAGGGGATTTTTTCCCCCTGGAGTTAACATCAGTGCTGACTCCACTCTCCCCAAAAGTCCTTCCGATGAGACTATAAACCGAGGCCCTGTGTGTGAACGCATGCAGAACATCTTGCGCACGTGTTAAATCCTGTTCCAGAGTAGGCCATTGTGTGCCTGTGGAAACAGATGACAAGATTACAAAACTGCATACACACGGGGACTGGATGTAAAAAAACAAACAAACGCATGAGTGCTTATTCCATTATCCTCGATATAAAAGTTGAAAATAAAAATGAATAAATAAAAGAGCTCGTTTAGAATGGCTGAGGTGAGTGAAGTGGACACAGCTGTGGCGCTGTGGATCTTTGGCTCCATTTTTCCTGTAGTACCTTTGCTTTCAGTCAGGATGAAGTTTCATGATGAAGTGTATTAGGAAATTCCCTGTGCTCCTCTGTGTGTGTGTGTGTGTGTGTGTGTGTGTATGTGTGTGTGTGTGTATGTGTGTGTGTAAGTATGTGTGTGAGTGTGCGTGTGAGTGTGCGTGTGTGTGTGTGTGTGTGTAAGTGTGAGTGTGCGTGTGTGTATGTGTGTGTGTAAGTGTGTGTGTATGGTGTGTGTAAGTGTTGTGTGTGTGTGTGTGTGTGTGTGTGTGTGTGTGTGTGTGTGTGTGTGTATTGAAGGTCTAGAGATAAGAACCTGCCTAGAAAGCAAAAGTCCAGTTTGGAGTGTGCTGTGGTTCAAATCCCATTTGGGCGTAAAACTTTTCCTCCAATCCATCAGACCATGAGTGGTGGTCTGGGTGCTAGTCTTTCGGATGAGATGGTAAACGGAGGTCCCATGTGTTAGGCATCATCATGTAGCGCACATAAAAGAACCCATGGCAACAAAAGGGTTGTCCCTGGCAAAATTTTGTAGAAAAAAGTCACTCTGATAGGGAAACAAATACAGTTGCAGACAGGAAAAAGAAAAAAAAAGGGTTGCGCTGCACTTGTGGTGACGCGCTCACCTGGGGAGAGCAAACTCGCGCAGAGAAATCTGCTGTGACAAAAGTGGTATATATAAAAAAGATTTTTTGAAAGTAAAATAAATGTTACTGTATACACACACACACACACACACACACACACACACACACCACACCCCCCTAACACACACACACACACACACACACACACACACACACACACACACACACCACACACACACACACACACACACACTTAAGCAAAATCAGCTTTATTAGGTAGGTATGCTCACACATCCTGTTCACTTTTCAACAAAAAAACATTTAAAAAGATGAAATCAGTTTTGTTGGGTTTTTTTTAAGGTGCGTCCAGCATTCATCAATACTGTACAAAAGTCAGTGGTAATCGTGTAACATACCAACCATTAGTGATAAGAATAATAATGAAAATAATAAATAATCCATTAATAACTTGTAAAAAAAAAAATAATCTGTAAACAAAATAAAAGGTTAAACAATTATAAAGAAAATTCCAAACGAAATAGTGATATATTGGCTATCACTGTCAGCTGACATCGTCACAGCTGTGGGGTTTTTGTTATTGTGTTTTTTGTTGTTGTTGTTATGTTTGGTGTATTCAAAGACTGATAATTATCATTCGCCCCCCTTCTCTCTTGTTTCTGGCTGGAAGCACAAGAGATTTTGTAATGCCTGCTGTTGGGTACAAAATGGTTCCTTTCTTTCTACCATTCATTTCGTTTTGGTTTCTTTATTGATTTATTGGTCAAGGTTCATATCCTGTTCATGTCTACAATATAAGTTCTCCTGTCTCTTTAAAAAAAAAAAAAAAATCTTGAGATTTCTTAAAGTTGAGTACAGCTGCCATTTGGTTGGGATTGGAATGACAGACATAGCCCCAACCTGAGGTAGGTAGGTAGGTAGGTTTGTCGCAAATTCTTCGCTTTATTATTATTTTTAAAAAATTCTTTTATTTCAAGGATAGTGGAATAAGTGCTCAGATGCTTTTTTCACATCCAGTCCCCGTGTGTATGCAGTTTTGTAAATTCTGTCATCCGCTCCCTCCGCGCGCACAAAGGTCTACTCTCCCAGAGAGCAGAATGAGTTTAATGTGTGTGCAAGATGTTCTGGTTTATATTGGTGGGCAACAAATTGTGTACGCTTGCAGGAGTGAAAAATTTATTGATAGATGTAAAAAACAAAAAAACACACACCCCCCCCCCCCCCCCCCCCCCCCCCAAAGCCTTTTCAGCTGACAGGTAATCTGACAATCATAATATTTTTCTTCGAGTTTGAAATTGAAAAAAAAAAGGTCTGTTCCCTATAACTTAATGCTGCTTGAATTACAAGTGCAACCAAAAACGTCCATAACAAAATTAACGTACAAGTTTGCATTTTGCAGAATTAGATAGTGTGTTAAAAATCGCAACCATATGTTGTTTTCTGTTAACTGCAACAAAAATGTATTGAGCAGATTTTCACACATGGATACATAAAACTTTTCCAACAGGTGTGCCAGTGCGCACTTATTCCCCCCCCCCCCCCCACACAACGCCGCGCACGCACACCACACACACACACACACATACACACACACACACACACACACACACTGCAGTATAAGCATTTATGACATGCAACAAAAACAACATAACTTTTGATGCAAATTTGGCACTTTGTGTCTACTTCATTCCTTTTCATAGAGAGAAATTTCGTTTGGTCAACGTACTCACACTACACATTCTTGTCATATATATATATATATATATATATATATATATATATATATATATATATATTATATATATATAATCATATAATATATATACATATATATATATGAGTGCAGTCATATACCTCTATAAAACGATGATAAAACTCCAACAATATCAGTCTTTGGTCAGGTCTATGAAATTCACCACATTCCACACAACACACCATCAACAACATCAACAATATGCTGGTAGTGGTCCATCAATATTGGCTAAAAGCACGGAAGAAGTTTCCAAGTAATATGCAAAAAAACAACAACCAAACAATAATTCTGGTGTCAAAACAAACATGCAAAACTGTTATGAAATTAAATTATTTTGATGTGTTGCTGCCAGTGTTGAACCTAACACTAAAATGAAAAAAGAAAGCTTTGGAAATATCGAACCAACAAAAGAGGTAGGGGTAATATCTTTATCTAAACCAAAGAAGATGAAAAATGGATGATAAAGACAAACGAATTTACAAAATGAATTGAATGAATTTCCAGAATTCATGATATGTCATTCCTGTCATTTACTCAAACACTTCAAAATGGGGCGATTTTACTTATTGAATCCAATCAAATCGAACCGCGTCATAGCCCCGCCGATCTCAGAGACCATGTTAGGGCTTTGAAAAAATACTTTGAAAAAATGTACGTCATACTAAAACTGCCACTATGATATACAGAATAAAAGCAAGATTCAATAAACCATCCCCCCCTGGACATTCCTCGTATCAGCAGAGTTGGTTTTTAATCTTGTTTTAATCTGTAGTAACACTATAGAGCATAGAAAGAAATAATCACAGCGACTTAATTTTTTTTCAATTCATTAATAATGTTTAGTATTCCTAAGTAGCAACTGCCTGAGGACTCTTTTGATAATTAGATGGTCCAAAGATTGCCTGCCAGATCTCCCATTCAAGAACTAAAAAACAGTTAGCCTTGATAAGTGCAAATCGCTTTTTACCAGTGTTTTGATTAGGCTAAATTAATCAAAAATGGTGTTTCCATGGAATAATAAAAAAGAATTTCTGATTCCAGTGTCTTCTTATCAGAGCCAAAACGAAGAAACATGACTGATACCTTTCGTGGAGAACTGGGCTATAAATAACAGCAGCATAAATATATTTTTTTTAACCCCTTAAATACCACAGTTATCTGATGATGATTAGAAACAGTTTCATTTCTTCTTCTTCTTCTTTCACGTCTTTCCCTTCCTTCTTCTCATCATCATCACCTTCCTCCACTTCTTGTGTATCCTCTATGCTCACAAGGACCGCTAGTGGGCTGACTCCACATCCACGAAAGAACTGACTAATAATCCAAACGTCCATGACAGAAAACCAAAGCACCAGACTCACTCTCACCAAACACCAATCCCTTGACAAAGCAGAAAATGTGTGGAAAAAATAGGGATTCATTTTGCTAAAAATAGCCCAGAATTAAACCTAGGGTATATCCCTGAAGTCGGAATGCGGTTACCTTCATGGTGGGTTATGAAAGGTTGAATACCAAAACATCATATGGTGAACCCTGTCACTATTGGTGAACCCGTCCATGACCCCTGTCACTATGGTGAACCCTGTCACTATTGGTGAACCCCGAAACCCTAGCCCAGGAACAAAATAAAACAAGCACCCCCCCCCCCCCCCCCCCCCCCCCTTTCACAACAAACAAACAAAAAAAAAGGCCAATGTCATGGTATTTCCTCATCAGGTTAAATTGTTTTCCTTTGTTTTGTTCATTTTTTCCCCTCCAGGGGTAAAAGAAAAATTAAACCCAAATATTTACAAACAAATTTTGAAATGAAAGTATTCATCAAACTGCATATATACATAACAATACAAACGATTCAATATAATATGAAATTGCCTTGAACAACACAACAAACAATGACCCGTACATCTCATGCATAAAAAAGGTAACCATGAAAATAACAGTATTCGATACCTTAAAAAAAACACCAAAAAAAACAACAACAGCAACACACACACACACACACACACACACACACACACACACACACACACACACACACACACACACACACACACACACCACAGCATGGGAGAGAGGACTGAGGAAAAGAGGGATAAAAACAGAAAAAAAAACCTTCCTGCACTGAAGACGCAAATTATTTACACTGAACAAATAACACAACACACACACACAACCACACACACACACACACACACACACACACACACACACACACACACACACACACACCCACACCACACAAACACACGGAAGGACTGTACCCAAGATAACACAATTTCCTCAGTCACACAAGTCAAGATATCTCGAAATCTCCTGGGATGAAGATCATGACATCCAAGTAAAGTTCGTATGCCATAATTATGAGAATGGAGTTAATAAATTTACCTGTCCTGCCTTTTATGGAAGTACATAATTTTATGACCTGAAGAGATCTATCTTCTACCCCCAACCCTCCCAAAACAAGTTTAAGAACATTAAGTAGTGATCTCACTCCTTAAATCAAGAGACTAGAACAGCAATTCAGTGACCGGGAGAGATTCATGTACATGACAAGCGTTCCATTATGGCAATGATTCAATAATTTACAGGATAAAAAGCAATTTGATCTCTCTCTCTCTCTCTCTCTCTCTCTCTCTCTCTCTCTCTCTCTCTCTCTCTCTCCTCTCTCTCTCTCTCTCTCTCTCTCTCTCTCTCTCTTTCTGTGACACACTCTTAAAGCTTTTAAGTCCAAACTTTGGTAAATGAAAGACCGTGGTAATGGCAAGAGAGTACAGCAGTACCTCTCGTTCTATAAGCTGGATTTTTCTCGAGTTCATTCTCAACAACAACAGCAGTAGCATTATCATTATCATCAGCAGCAGCAACAACAACAACAACAATAAAAATAAATACAAAAGCACACACCCAAAACCAGTCAGCAGATATATATGCATAAATCTATGATCAAAACGTGAAAAAAAAAACCGACAGCATAATTATGTAGGTCACCGGTGATGGCAGAAAAGTCTCTTGAGGAACATTTTTTTCCTATACAATTTCATCAAAGTTTCAGCACTGATGGTATCCAACCGTTCAAAACTTTATGTCAAAATGGACCATTTATTCAAGAGCATGTCCTTGTCAATGCCATTCACTGTAACCACCACCAACCCCCCTCTCAAAAAGAAAGCACACACCAATTTGGTATTTGGTATTTCTGATATATATTTACATTCTTATCGCTATAAATCTGTTAATGATCATTATTTTAAGTGTCCATTATGTCATGGTGCACTTGAAAATGAACCGCATTTTGTTTTGTCTTGTCCGGAGCTAAAAGAGCTGCCAGAACAACTGATTCCTTTAAAGTATTTTCGACAACCAGTTTGTTCAAATTAATCATGTTGATGACTACCCCTAATGAAACAATTGCAAAAAACCTTGTTGTTTATTTGTACAAAGCGTTTAAAGTACGCAGTATGTTTTAAACATGGTATGTCAATCTGTGAAAACCTACAAAGTGTGTGTGTTTCTATATCTTATGTAAACCCCGTGTAAGGGGCAACGGCTTTTATGAATAAAATTTCAGAATCTCTTCTCTCTCTCTCTCTCTCTCTCTCTCTCTCTCTCTCTCTCTCTCTCTCTCTCTCTCACACCGACACACACACACACACACACACACACACACAACAAACCACACACACACAAACACATACCACACACACACATAAAGGCACACCACACACACACACAACACACAACCACACACTCACACACACAAAACACACACACACCACACACACACCACACACACACCACACACACCACACACCCCCCCCCACCCCCACCCCCACCCACAAACACACACACATGTCGCTGCTGAGCAAAATGCAGCATCCGCTAGAAAAAAAAATCCTCAAAGACAACAACATCCAAATGAACCCCAAACGTCTAGCCAGACAAGGCAACATCACAATGCCTCAGAGACGCCAGCTATCGTCCTCTACAGCTAGCCAGGACAGCCGCACAGTGTAGCCCAGCACATGATGCACACGCAGCAGCTGTCGATAGCCAGAGTACAGCAGACGAAGACGAAAATCATCCTCTGTCATACAGCCCTTATCCTCATCGTTGTTGTTGTCATCGTCGGAACACTCGTCGCCCAGACGAGTACGACGCATGTAGCGTTTCTTGCTCTTCGCCACGTTCTTGTAGCTGTCTCGCTCCCGCAAACGGGCTTTGTACAACGTGTTCATCTGAAAACCAGGAACATAAGTTTGGGGATTTGAAAAAAAAAGGGAATTCTCTCTCTCTTCTCTCTCTCTCTCTCTCTCTCTCTCTCTCTCTCTCTCTCTCTCTCTCTCTCTCTTCTCTCTCTCTCTCTCTTCTTTCTTTCTTTCTTTCTTTCTTTTCTTTCATTATTCAGTTTCCATTCAATTTAATTCAAACATTTCTATAATCTCACAAACATAGATTTCCATGAACAGTTCTTTCATTTGATGAAGCCTGAAGAGGCTCTGTCTGTCATATAGACTAGATCTACACGGGAACTAAAGGGAGGATCAATTTCTCAGTCATGAGGTATTTGAAACCTAACTCTAACACACACACCACACACACACACACACACACACACACACAACCACACGTACCCCCCCCCCACACACACAACACACACCCAACATACACACACTCACCTGATCACGGAGCTGTCTCCTCGTGTTGTCCAGGTAGGCGATGAGTTGAGTCAGGGGTTCGATTCCCTCATTCTCTTCCTGCAGCAACATCTGCAGCTTCAGCAAGGTGCGGTAGACATCTTTCAACAGGTGCTGCACACAGCCAATCAGTCACCCACTTCACCTGTCTGTTTTATTATTATCTTTTATTTTATTTTGTACCACTTTATGTCACAGCAGATTTCTCTGCGTGAAATTCGGGCTGCTATGCTCTCCCCGGGGAGAGCGCGTCGTCACAAGGGCAACCGCCTACCTATAGGCCTATTTTTTTTTCCTCAGGGATGGTGTTTGACACAACACCTGTGTTCATGCTGGGTTGTTTTTTTTAGATATAGTTTTGTCATCTGCTCCTATCGGTGGAGGGGATTTTTCTCCTGGAGTTAACTACATCAGTGCGGACTCTACTCTCCCCCAAAGTCCTTGGATGAGACTATAAACCGAGGCCCCGTATGCACGCAGTACATCTTACGCTTTTCGTAAGAGTAGGCCATCGTGTGCCGGTTGGGAACAGATGACAAGATTAAAAAAACAACTGCATACACACGGGGACTGGATGTAAAAAAAAGCACATGAATGCTTATTCCATTATCCTCGATATAAAAGAATGAATAAATATTATCATATAGGCTGCACTTTGTCTAAGAAGTTAAAGTTAAAGGTGTCCATAACCTAGTCGGTCGCAGGGGAGCGAGGCGTCAGAGACCTCAGCTTCATCCGTGTTCATAATCAAACATCATGGTGACAACCATGCATCAGTACTTGTGTGCACATAGAGACAGGATTTTAAAAAAAAAAACTTTTGTCTCTGTCAAAATTGAATAATAACTATCTTGTATAAGGGATGGTTTTGATTATTTGGTTCTTTTTGTTCTTGTTGTTGTGGTTGCTTTTTTGTGTGATGAATGCAATAATGTAATGTTCATTAAAAAGAAAAAGAAAAAAAAATGCATATGTTATTTGACAAAGCTTGAATTAATTATGTTTAATCAAAACCAAAACAGCCTTGGTCATAGAACACTTAACATTCCCTCCACCCCCTTACACATTCCATAAGCCGATAACAAATTGATATACATATGACATAAGGTAGAAGGTAAAGGTGTCCCATAACCTAGGCGGTCGTAGAGGGGAGCGAGGCATCAGAGACCTCAGCTTCTCTAGGGGCCAGCATTTATTGAGGGCGGGCGCCCATCTCCTCTCCCTTGCTGCTTTACCTTCCCTGACCCTAAAGAGGGCAGGGTTCAGTTAAAGTCTGTCCCGAGCCTAAGGCTCACCAGGCCGGTGCTTATCCCGGTTTCTGTGGCGTTTAGCGACTGAGAGTTCTAGACTCCCCCTGGATAGGACGCCAGTCTATCGCAGGGTTAACCCCCAACACAAGGTTGGTACCCCTTTTACACCTGGGTGGGTTGAGAAAATAGCCGTAAGTGCTTTTCCAAGGGCACAACGCCATAGCGAAAGCTGGGATCGAACCCGCAACTTCAGATTACGAGTCCAACGCCCTAACCACTAGACTACAGCGGCGGCAAAGAGGGCAGGTAAGGTACCCATATACAGCTGATACAGAGGACGTACCTTGCTGAACACCTTGGACCCTTCTCTGTTCAAAGCTCCTTCCGATGGCAGGTCGCCTAAGGCTGGAATTTCTGGGAGTTTCTCAGCTTCCAACATACACTGGCTGGTTCTGTTGTACAACTCAGCACACTGTGGACAGACAGACAAAGAAATAACATTATTTTCTTTGACATACACTGGCTGGTTCTGTTGTATAACTCAGCACACTGTGGACAGACAGACAGAAAGACAGAAAGACAGACAGACAGACAAAGAAATAACATTATTTTCTTTGACATACACTGGCTGGTTCTGTTGTATAACTCAGCACACTGTGGACAGACAGACAGACAGACAGACAGACAGACAGACAGACAGACAGACAGACAAAGAAATAACATTATTTTCTTTGCTCCTTTCACGTGTTTGTCGGCATACCTCTGCCTTGTTTTTTGTGTCACCTAGTTTTCACATGTGGGTTATCTGAACGCAATGATATCGTGTAAGACTATAAATCGAGGTCCCGTGTGCGAACGCACGCAGGACATCTTGCACACACGTTAAAACCCGTTCCAATTTTCGAAAGAGTAGGCCATTGTTTGCCTGTGGGAATGGATGACAAAACTGACAAAACTGCATACACATGGGGACTGGATGAAAAAAAGCACACGAGTGCTTATTCCATTATTCTCGAAATAAAAGAATAAGAAAATGTCAAGTGGACGATGCTTGACGTTCCATGACGCCCAGTCCTTTTTGTCTCCCCACCCCGCGCTTTGTATTGGATGTATGACTGTTAAAAAAAAAAAATTATGTATATATATATATAATTATATATATATATATATTTTCTCAATTTTATATATACATATCTCTCTCTCTCTCTCTCTCTCTCTCTCTCTCTCTCTCTCTCTCTCTCTCTCTCTCTCTCTCTCTCTCTCTCTCTCTCTCTCTCCTCTCTCTCTCTTTTAAAAAGTAAAACAGCATCATATGTATTTGGGGATGGTGTCTAAACACAACACCTGAGTGCATGCGTGTTTTTCTAATAAATCACATTTTGTCTTCAGTTCCTACAGGCATGAAGTGCTCTACTCTTCCCAAAGGCGGAACGAGTTTTTTAATGTGTGGGTGAGGTGTTCTGCGTGCATTCTCACACGGGAGGCTCAGTTTATGGTCTCACATAAAGGACTTCGACATTCAGTTCGAATTTTTTAAAAGTCAAACTGGAAAAAAAAAGACGTTTAAAATGCAAGGCTGGGAATCGAACCTAGAACCTCACAGTTCACTTGTTTGGTAGGTAAATGTCCTGCCACCTTCCCTTTTGCTCTCTTTTACCCCCCCCCCCTTTTTTTTTCCCTACCCTCCCTCTCCCCAAGCTTTAAAGTACTAGAGGTATCCCCACCTTCAGGAAATTCTTGCTAAGACATTTTCCTCCTCTTTAAAAAAAAGAAAAGTGTGTGTGTGTGTGTGTGTGGGGGGGGGGGGGGGGGGATGGGGCGGGATGGGGGGGGGGATGATGGTGTGTGTGTGTGTGCGTGTGCGTGTGTGTACATGTGTACGTGTGTGTGTACGTGTGTACATGTGTACGTGTGTGCGTGTGTACGTGTGTGTGTACGTGTGTATGTGTGCGTGTGTGTGTACATGTTTACGTGTGTACATGTGTGTACGTGTGTACGTGTGTGTGTACGTGTGTGTGTGTGTAGGCTACATGTGTACGTATGTGTGTGTACGTGTGTGTGTGTACGTGTGTGTGTGTGTACGAGTGTGTGTATGTATACGTGTGTGTGTGCACGAGTGTGTGTGTGAACGCACACGCCCCCAGTCAGCGAGCTCTATCTTTTTAACAACCTTGATCTGCAGCAGATCTCGCGCCCTGGCCGCCAGGTCTTTGGTCTGAGGCATGAGCTCTTTCTCCACGGTGAGGTAGAACATGAGGTGACTGTGAGACAGAAGCGGGGCTGTGGTGGGCGCCCCTGGGTGGGCTTCAAGGAGCGAGCCTGGGTCAGGGTCAGGGTCAGGGTCAGCCCCAGCAAGAGAGGCAGCAAGGTCGGCAGGGTCACTTTCTGCATGATGGCTGTCTGCACAAACCAAGAGTAAAGTTAGGTGGGATGTCAAGTAAAGGTAAAAAGGTATAAAGGTGTCCCATAATAACCTGTGTGGTCGTAGGGGAGCGAGGCGTCAGAGACCTCAGTTTCTCTATTAGGGGCCAGTATGTTGAGGGCGGCGCCCATCTCCTCTCCCTCGCTGCATTACCTTCCCTGACCTTAAAGAGGGAAGGTGCCCATTTACAGCTGGGTGAACTGGGGGGACTGTATTGAAGCCAAGGAGCGCAAGTGGATGAGGATAATTAATAAAGTTGAAGGTTTGGGGATGGGGGAGGTAGGGGGTGGAGTGGGGTGGGGTGGGGTGGGCAAGGCAAGGCAAGGCAAGACAAATTTTATTTAGAAGATGATTAATAAGCACTCGTGCGCTTTTTTTAAAAATACATACAGTCCCCGCCCTAAGCAGGGATTACATCAAATTAAAAAAACAACAAACCAACCTCTCACTAACAATAATAATGAATCAAATAAAAAACACGACAACAAGAACAGACAAGATGACAAGATGTAAGAACAGAAGACAATAATAGAATAACAAAAAGCGCAAGCACATACGCGTGCGTGCACGCGCACACACACACACACACACACACACACAGACACACACTCACACGTGTGTGTGTGTGTGTGTGTGTGTGTGTGTGTGTGTGTGTGTGTGTGTGTGTGTGTGTGTGTGTGTGTGTGTGTGTGTGTGCATAATGTGCTTTTTTATGTCTCTCCTAGCCACAAGTTCTTTCCAGAGAGAGAGAGAGAGAGAGAGAGAGAGAGAGAGAGAGAGAGAGGAGAGAGAGAGAGAGAGAGAGACAGAGACAGAGACAGAGACGAGAGACAGAGAGAGAAGAGAGAGAGACAGACAGACAGACAGACAGACAGACAGACAGACAGACAGACAGACACACAAGAAGACAAGAGACGAGAGAGAGAGAGAGAGAGAGGACGAGAGAGAGAGACGAGAGAGGAAGAAGAGCAGACAGACAGACAGACAGACACACACGACACACAGACACACGAACAGACAGACAGGACACAGACAACAGACACAGACAGACAGACAACAGACAGACACACACACACACACACACACACACACACACACACACACACACACACACACACACACACACAGAGAAGAGAGAGAGCTCAGCCTAAGCATGGTTATTAGGAAGCGGAACATGACATCATCATTGTTCAAACAGCCCTTTTTCGTTCATCCACTCTGCCAGTGTGATGACGACAAGATAAGCACAGGAGTGGCAAGCCAGCTGACGAGGTGTGGCGCCGCCTTTCTAAAAATAGGACAGGAAAAACTCCGATTTGAAACCTTTTATAACGTTTGAGTTGGCGCTAGGATACAGATTGAACGGGCTTTATACATGATGATGATAAAAAAAATCTATGATGAGTGATGATGATGATGATATGTTGCTGCTGCTGCTGCTGCTGCTGCTGCTGCTGCTAGCTCTCTTCTACTACTACTACTACTACTACTACTACTACTACTACTACTACTACTACTACTACTACTATATGTTGGTGATATTAATAATTATTGGTGTTGTTGCTGCAGGTTTTTGTTCTTGTTAACTGTAAGCGATAAATTTAATCTTGTCCATCGAAACTGTTACTCACACAGGCTGCTAGTATTTCTAGCTTTTCCTTTTCGCCACGCGCGCGCACACACACACACACACACACACACACACCACACACACACACACACACACACACACACACACACACACACACACACACCACACACCACCACACACCATATATATCTCCCGTTACAGGAAGATGACATTTCCTGTAGAATAATCCTCTGTTCTTTCCCCCTCTGATTCTTACGTCCGTACTGAAGACTGACGCAATCGACCATTTACACTTTCTATTACCGTGTGGTCAAACCAGTTCCTGTGAGTAATCTCTTATCTAATTTTTAAATATTTTTGTTATTCCTGCCCCCAGTCTTACGTTTGTACCGTAAGTGTATTATACTCCCACCTCACCATGACTATTTCCCCGTTATGTCATGGTGAAGAGAACAATTGCGGGTTCGTAATTTTTTTGGTTTTTTTTTTTTTCCTTGACTGGAGTTCTGAAGTTCAACAATAGTGAGATTTTGCGTAGGCGACTGTTTGTCTACCATTCAGGTACCTGCATTCCGACTTCGGGGCTGATGTCTAAACTCGACACCTAAGTGCATACATTTAAAAAAAGAAGAAAAAAACCCTGTCATCTGTCCTTACGGGTAAGCAATAGCTTACTTTTTTTTCGGAAAGGTGGATCAGGTTTCAATGTGTGTGCAAGATGTTCTGCGTGCGTTTGGGGGAGTGGACTCGGTGCTGATGTTAACGGACGGGATAGCCTGGTGGTCCGAGTGATGCGCTCGTGATCTGCTCAACCTGGTTCGAATCTCGTTCCAGAGAATTTTTCCTCTGGAGGTGACATCAGTGCCAACTCCACTCATCCCAAAAGTCCTTCAGATGAGATCTTAAACCGAGGTCCCGTGTGCGAACGCACGCAGAACATCTTGCGAAAATGTCAAACCTTCGATGAACCTCGGAGCACGAGCCGAGGAATGGGGGAGGAAAAAAGAAAAAAAGGAAAAGAAAGTGCTGCCTCACCACTCTGAAGTGAAAACAGCAATGAATTGCCAACCAACAACATTTTCATTTCTTTCACAACACACACACAACACACAACACACAACACCACACACACACACACACACACACCACACACACACACACACACACACACACACACAGAGAGAGAGAGAGAGAGAGAGGAGAGAGAGAGAGGAGAGAGAGAGAGAGAGAGAGAGAGAGAGAGAGAGAGAGAGAGAGAGAGAGAGAGAGAGAGAGAGAGAGAGAGTGGTTGATGATGATGATGATGATGATGATGATGATGATGATGATGATGATGATGATGATGATGGTGATGATGATGAAGCAGAAGGTTGTGATGACGACGACGATGATGATAGTGAAATGATAATGATGATGATGATGATGATGATGATGATGATGATGATGATGATGATGATGATGATGATGGAGATGATAATGATACATGTATATGAGACCTATGATGCAAGACCGTATCGCCCTGTTCACAATCATGTTTTTACTGCACGGTGGTCCACGAAACCGTGCTATCTGGAACAGCTACCGTAAATATAACCTATAGTTAAGTGTTGCATTCTGGGAGCTCTTTGAAAGTGCATCATGGTATTTGGCAGAAGAGACAGAGAGCCCACTGTTTCACCCGCTTAACAGTGTCTGAAATCTCGTCAGAAGTTGTTAACACACTCGCCCACCCACACTATACCCACTACGATGATGGGGTGGGAGGGGGGTGGGGGTCGAGAGAGAGAGAGAGAGAGAGGAGAGAGAGAGAGAGAGAGAGAGAGAGAGAGAGAGAGAGAGATTTGATTTGATTTGATTTGATTTATTCTTTTATATCGGGGATAATGGAATAAGCACTCATGTGCTTTTTTACATCTAGTCCCCGTGTGTATGCAGTTTTGTAAATGTCATCTGTTCCCACCGGCACACGATGGCCTTCTCTTACGAAAAGCGGAACAGGATTTAACGTGTGTGCAAGATGTCTGCGAGAGAGAGAGAGAGAGAGAGAGAGAGAGAGGAGAGAGAGAGAGAGGAGAGAGAGAGAGAGAGAGAGAGAGAGAGAGAGAGAGAGAGAGAGAGAGAGAGAGAGAGAGATTACCCCAATATCAAACAAACCAAATAAATGAAAAGGTAGCCTATATATCAAAACGCCACAAAGCCTTTCTTACTTTAAAACAAAGTCAAAGTCGAGTAAAACAAAAAAACCAAAAAAAAACACCCCAAAAAACCACCAACAAAACCCCCCCACCAACAATAAAACAAACAACAAAAAGCAAACCAAAAACAACAAGAACAGCCCCCCCCCCCCCCCCCCCCACCTACTTTAATCATCCCATGAAGGGCAATTACATTTCTGACGGGCATATTGATATGAATCATAATCTCCAAAACAATACTATCACTTAAAAAAAAAAAGCACACCAAAAACCTAAATAATCACAGAGAGGAGAGAGAGAGAGAGAGAGAGAGAGAGAGAGAGAGAGAGAGAGAGAGAGAGAGAGAGAGAGAGAGAGAGAGAGAGAGAGAGAGAGACAGACAGACAGACAGACAGACAGACAGACAGACAGACAGACACTGAGACAGACAGACAGACAGACAGACAGACTCATGTTCATAAACAACTCATGTGATAATTATGAAGTCATGACTGAAGCACGTGGAAGCCAACATGTCACACTGTCTCAGTCAGTGTCTGTGTTGTTCCTAAGGTTTAACTGCCCTTCAGTTAACACTCCTCCCAACTTTCCCCCTTACTTGTTCGCCAAGGATTTTCCCACCTGCGGGGATTTGATCACATGAAATAGAGCGTAAAAGCAGGTGACAGCATAAATCATACAGCACTAGCACACTAGACCGGCCACAGTGGCCGCGTACTGTGTCACAGACACACACACACACACACAGTGCTGACTCAACTCTCCCCAAATGTCCTTCGGATGAGACTTACAACCGAGGCCCGTGTGTGAACGCACGCAGAACATGTTGCACACACGTCCAATCCTGTTCTGCTTTTCTTAAGAGTAGGCCATCGTGTGCCGGTGAAAACAGATGATATTCTCAAAACTGCATACACACGGGGACTGGATGTAAAAAAAACCCACAAGAGTGCTTATCCCATTATCCTAGATATAAAAGATATTATATATATATATATATATATATATATATATATATATATATATATATATATATATATATTATATATATATATATATAATATATATATATCGTTTAGTTGTTATTCTTTTTTTCCCCCGAGGATAATAGAATAAGTCATTATGTGCTTTTTTGGGTTACATACAGTCCCCCTGTGAATCACACACAGTGGCATATTTTTCCGACCCCCCACCCCCCAGGTTTTAACGTGCGCGTAAGATGTTCTGCATGCGTTCGAACCCAGAACCTCACATTGTTTTTTTTATTATTTTTTTTAGCATGCGAACATCTAAACCATTTTTTAAATTATTTTTTTTAGCATGCGAACATCTAAACCACTCTGCCACCTTCTTTCTTATCTACAGTTTAACATGCACTTAGATTTAATTTATTTTGGTCATTGAAGTAATCAGAACACCATATTTTTTTTGTTTGAAAAAAAAACAAACTTCCTTGTTGTAATGGTGGTCAGCGGTGATTGTATCGCTATCATCGTTACGACAATATAATTCCGTTTTACAGTGTAGAAATAAAAACAACTTACCGGCAGGATGAAAGGCACTTCTTGGCAAACGCTAGTCTAGTTCCGAAGTACAGGTAGTGGAAGATCGAAAACAACGGTCCTTTCTGTGCACGAGAGAAACCTCACTAACAAAAAACAAGCTAAAAAAACCTAACTGCAATCTTTTGAATATTACCTATATCACAAACACACTTTTACGAAGCACTTCTGAGGTTTAGATGTGGAATATAAAAAAAAAATCCCGCTGAGTTGATTCCAGAAAGCCAAAGAGCAAATCCAGACTCTTTCTCACACAACTTCGTCGCAGAGATGTAAGAGAGTTTTTGAAACAACAGCCGTTATTGTCGCGGCTGCTGTTTATATAGCCAACAGCGTTGCACAAGGGGAACTCCAACGACCAACTGGGAACTCCGCAGAGCTATTTTTAGAAATCTCTTGCGGAAATCAGAACGAAACTTGTTCTCCTCAGAAAAAAAGAGACCAGAGCTCCTCTAGCCTAACAGGCACAGTGGCAGTTGTGAGGGGTCCAACACCCCCCCCCCTCTCTCTCCTCTCCCCCCTCTTTCCCCCTTCTCTCTCTCTCTCTCTTTCTTCAGCGACCGGATCACATTCACGTATGTGCTGCGCACAAACGTACACCGCGCACAAACACAGACAGACAAATACACACACACACACGCGCGCGCGCGCACACACACACACACATACTCACGCACGCACACACGCACACGCACACACGCACACGCACGCACACACGGATTTTAAAAATAAAAATCTAGCCACACACACACACAGGACAGACAAACAAAACACACACACACACACACACACACACACACACACACACACACACACCACAGCACACACACACACACACACACACACACACACACACACTAAATTTACAAACCTGCATACACACGGGGACTGGGTGTAAAAAAGCACGTAAGTACTTATTCCATTATCCTCGACATGAATAAAAAAAATTGATTAAAAAAACAACTATGTTGCAAATCTGTGGGTGGACCTGAAAGACTAGTACATATGTGAGGAAATGACAAGCGAGGTTGCAGCGAGAGTAGAACTGGTTAAACAAACAACAAAAAGCGAAAAAGGGATGAAGTGGGAAAAGGCAGTGGGAGGGGAGAGAGAGAGAGAGAGAGAGAGAGAGAGAGAGAGAGAGAGAGAGAGAGAGA
>CM060319.1:7364132-7376632 GCA_030674155.1 Stramonita haemastoma
TCAGCATACGGCATGCACATCAGTGCAGAGAGTACCCAGCTGATGACAAATAGTGCCAATGGCATCAGCACTGACATTATTATAGATAGCAAGATAACTGATACCGTCCATAGCTTCAAATATCTGGAAGCTATAGTATCAGATGAAGGATCAAAACCTGAATTTCTCCCCAGGATAGCCCAGACCACAGCTGCAATGATCAGACTGAAAATCCTCTGGAATGACAAGAACATCGCCATCAGCTTCAAGATCAGACTGATGCGTTCCATGGTCATGTCCATATTTTTTGTAGGCATGTGAAACGTGGGCCATAACAGCAGACATTGAAAGAAGGATAGCCTGTATCCTTCATGGAGATGAGATGCTTTCGCAAATTCCTTGGTATCTCGTACAGGGACCATATAACTAACGAGGAGGGGAAAACCAGAATATGTCATCGGACCATATGAAGAGCTCCTGACATCAGTGAAAAAACGCTAACTGAAATGGTAGGAGCACGTCACACGAACATCAGGACTGGCTATAAGACTGTCCTACAGGGAACAGTAAAAGGATAGAGACGAAGAAGCAGACAGAAAACGATGGAAGACACCATCAGAGTGTAGTCCACTCTGTCTGCCTCTTCGCCCTGAGGGGAACGATTTAAGATGAGGACCGCGGGGAGTGGAGGAAGCTGTTTGCAAAATCTTCAGTGGTGCCCAACAGTCTGTAAGATTACAGGATAGGCGAAGGTGAGTGAAGTATCAGCTCAAACTGTGCCAAATTTCCAAAAGCAAGTATTGTTTTCTGTTGGATCAGTCCTTTCCTTTACTGAATGGTTCTCCAGCAACCTGAGCGATGGTTACCGTTAGTGGATGTGTGTTCCCTCCCTTACATGCCAGCTTTATCCCTCCCTCTCCTTCTCCTCCTCCCTCCTTCTTCTGTGTGTAAATGCATCGAGAGGGCTGGGGAGGTGTTTCGAATGCAACAACTTATAACAACATTCAACAACTTTAAAGCAAAACAAAAAACCACAAAAAACACAAATCGTAAAACACACACACACACACACACACACACACACACACACACACACACACACACACAACACACACACACACACACACACACACACACACTCCCCCCAAAGTCGATGTAAAGTACAATGATAAACACCAGAAACTCAGCACGAAGGAGGAGGAAGGAGGGAAGGGAGAGAAAGGCATTGAAGAAGATGATGATCTCAACGTGGATGATTTCAGAGAACAAACAGACAAACAAAAAAGCCGGCGCTGTGAGGGTTTCGGTTCTAGCCAAGCTTAACACAAACAGGAATTTTTTATGGGGCTATTGAGATTTCTCTGCCTTCAGGGAAAGCGAAGGTCTATTCTTCAGTGTGGTGTTTAAGCGCTGACTTGGAAGTTTGCTGCTACTGATGAGGGGAAAGGCAGCTTGGTGAATGAGGAAGATGCTGGGTGAAATTCCCCTGACATGTTTCAATGGTGATGCCGTTTTGTTTCACATTGGAAAAATCCTCCTGTTGTGTCTGACATTCTCCTCCTCCTCCTCTCCTTCTCTTCCCTCCATCCTCTCCAGTGTGTTGTGGTTGTGTGTGTGTGTGTGTGTGGGGTGTGGTGTGTGTTGTGTGTGTGTGTGTGTGTGTGTGTGTTACGTTGTGTAGTGTACTTTGGTGTGTACTGTGTGGTGTACGTGTGTGTGTACATAATTATGAATGTCTGTCTGTCTGTATTGATCATGATAAATATTGCAAAATACTTCTGCGTGTGTGTGTGTGTGCGTGCGTGCGTGTGCGTGCGTGCGTGTGCATGCGCACGCATAAATACAAATACCAGCGACGCAAATTAACAAAAAAAATCACTACAAATCAACATTAACATATCTCCCCGTGAAGATGTCAATGGCCTGTCCTTACAAACAGCATCCCCACCTTCTGGAAATTATGTGCTGGATATTTCCTCTTTTCTTTACCTCTCTTTGTTTCTGCCTTGGTCTTTTTCTTCCTCTCACCTCCTTCTCATCTACTTTCGGCCCTCTTGGTCCATTCTCCTGCCTTTTTTTCCCCAGAAAGATTTAATGGTTAACAATTCTCTTTCATGTAAAAGTCGGGTGCGCTGGGCCTGACTTGTCAGGCACTTAACAGCAGCACAACGCATTTTAATTCGTATGGCAGACAACAATAGTTACTGTCTGAGCGTTTGACGAAGAAAAAAGGATAAACACATCTGAAAAAACCCCTAGTTTTGACACCAAAAACATTTTTCAAACAATCACGGCCATTACAAGACAAATAACAATAAACTGAACCTTTCTATACATGTGGTCAGAAAATAATAATAAATTGGACTATTTTACACATGTGACCATCAAATCATAATAAACCAGACCATTTTACACATGGGCCCATCAAATCATAATAACCCAGACCATTTTGTACATGGGACCTTCAAATCATAACAACCCAGACCATTTTACACATGGGACCATTCTAGTCCCACCATTTCCTAGCAGACAAGTTCCATACCATCAGTCACCAATGCAATGATTGACATGTGGCACAGTCACCAAGGCAATGATTGACATGTGGCACAGTCACCAAGGCAATGATTGACATGTGGCACAGTCACCAAGGCAATGATTGACATGTGGCACAGTCTCCAAGGCTCAGACCGACACTAAGCACTTAGTTATTTATCCTATTCTTTTGGTTTGGTCATTTTCATTTATTCTATTTTATTTACTCTTTTATTTCGAGGATAATAGAATAAGCACTGGTGTGCCTTTTTCTTTTTTTTACATCCAGTCACTGTGTGTATGCAGTTTCGTAAATTTTGTCATCCCTTTCCACCGGCACACAATGACCTACTCTTCCGAACAGCAGAAGGGTTAACGTGTGGGCAAGATGAAATTCTGCATACGTTCGCGCACCGGG
Source organism: Stramonita haemastoma (assembly GCA_030674155.1). Lineage (NCBI taxonomy): Eukaryota > Metazoa > Mollusca > Gastropoda > Neogastropoda > Muricidae > Stramonita > Stramonita haemastoma. The sequence goes on from CM060319.1 coordinate 7,367,062, forward strand.
GACCTCAGTTTATAGTCTCATCTTAAGGCCTTTAGGGAGGAGTCACTGCTAGCTATGACTAACAGAAGGAGGTGGGTTGATACAGAACAACATTTACCTGCATGTTTTCCTCGAAAGTTTCCCCCTGCAGTCACTTTCTTTTCCTTGGCAGTTGAATCTTGATACTCCCCCTACTGTATCACTGCAGGTTGCCTACTATGCACACTAACAAAGGCGTCTTCACCGCCCTTCACTCACTTCTCAACTTCCACTGAGGCGGGGATGGATTACTCAGTGACACTTGTTACACCAGGTCTGAAACACTAACAAGACCACAGCAGACTACACTCTCCTCTTCCCGTCTTCCCTTTCTCTTTCACTCGGGTGGTGCTCCGGGTATGTGTGACTCTCCGCCACGAAATGAGTTGCATTGCACCCTGATCCATTTTTTTTCTGCTGGGAGCCATTTCAGGCAGGTGGGGGGTCAGGCTGTCAGTTTTGAGATCTTGATTAATATCCCCCTTCCCCCTTTTGTCACAGAAGCATTGAAGCAGAGATGGAGGCAGCCGAATGTCGTGGCCAAGCTGAAGAGGATCTCCCAGAATCCTTGGAGGAGTGCTGTTGTGGCCCTTTGTTCCAAGGGAACGTTACAGACGTAAGTCAAGTAAGTCAAGTCCCCCTTTGGTGGAAATGCCGGGCCCTTTCAGTATAAAGAGGGTCTCCACCTTCTGGAGATTCCTGTGCTAGAATTTTCCCTTTTTCCATCACTAGTGCACTCCTTTCTTTATGTCTTTATCTTTACCCCCCCCCCCCCCCCCACCCCTCGCCTCCCTCTCTCTCTCTCTCTCTCTCTCTCCTCTCTCTCTCCTCTCTCTCTCTCTCTCTCTCATGCTCATTTTCTGTCTATCTGGCCCATTCTCCTGTATTTTTGTTCACATGCAAATCTGAATTTGTTTTTCTTAAGAACTTTCTGACGAGTTGCACTTGTGGCGACGTGCTTTCCCCGGAGAGAGCAGCCCCGAATTTCACACAGAGAAATCTGTTGTGACATAAAGTGGTAAACCACTTTTCATAGAATTGTCCGATTTTCAATAAAAAATTTCTAAAGAAAAAAGATTGAATAGCCCTAAAAAAGAAACCAAACAGCATGGCAGCTTGATAACATGTGAACAATTAAAAATGGACTTCTGGTATCAAGCAACTCATTCTGGGGTGGAGGGTCAGTCACACTTATGTAATTCTTTGTGACTGTAAGAGTACCTTCTTTAACCCTGTTGGCCCTGTCCTATTTGAAAACTTCTCACATTGCAATGTCTTACAGCCAGCCCCCATTTTTTCCTTCTCTGTTTTCTTCCTTCATGAAGGGACCCAGTGTTCCCTTACCTGGTATGTGCACCTGTGATACATTTTTTGACATCTTGCCCTCAAATAAAATAAACAAATAATAGTAAATAAATGGTAATTTAAACAAAATAAAGATATGACCTTCCACATCTCTATCACAACCCACAGACCCTTATTAAGGCACCACCCCTTTGCTAAACACCTGGAGAATAATGGGGGAACAAGCATTCTGTGATGTAGCAGACAACTGAGCGCATTTAACAGCTAAACGACAGTAATCATCGTACAATCTTATGAAGATTATGCAACAATTAGTTATATTAGTAGAGACATAACATTGCATGCAATATATATATTTTTATTTCAAATGTCTACAGATGCATTAGAATTGTCTTAGATTCAAGAGAAGTTTACATTGTGAGAGAGACACACCAAGAGAGAGAGAGAGAGAGAGAGAGAGAGAGAGAGAGAGAGAGAGAGAGAAGAGAGAGAGAGAGAGAGAGAGAGAGAGAGAGAGAGAGAGAGAGAGAGAGAGAGAGAGAGAAGGCAAGGCAAGGCAAGGCAAAGCAAGGCAAGGCAAGGCAAGGCAAGGCAAGGCAAGGCAAATTCTTTTATTCGAGGATAATAGATAAGCACTCGTGTGCTTTTTTACATCCAGTCCCCGCCCTTTTCAGGGATAACATCAAGTTGAAAAGATACTAAACAATAAAACTTCACGCAGTACCAAACATCATACAAGAATAAGGAGAAGAGAGAGAGAGAGAGAGAGAGAGAGAGAGAGAGAGAGAGAAGAGAGAGAGAGAGAGAGAGAGAGAGAGAAGAGAGAGAGAGAAGAGACAGAGACAGAGACAGACGACAGAAGAGACAGACAGACAGACAGACAGACAGACAGACAGACAGATAGACAGATAGACAAACAATCAGACAGACACAGAGAAGGCAGACAGACAGACAGACAGGTTGAATGATCCATTTACAGACAGGCCTCTGGCCCATACATGAAGGAGATAGCCAGCTGTTTAGTGTCTTAGTGAGTTTTAAAAAATCAGCAACTAAAAAACAAGTAAAAGCAGAAAACTTGAACAAAAAAGAAACTGACAGCAACACAGCAAAGCAAAGTTGATTGTGTCAGTCAACCAGCCCCCCCCCCCCCCTCTCTCTCTCTCTCTCTCTCTCTCTCTCCTCTCTCTCTCTCTCTCTCTCTCTCTCTCTCTCTCTCTCTCTCTCTCTCTTCCTCTCTCTCTCTCTTGCTATGCTATGCTATGTCCATTATATAAGCAAGCACTGGAGGATAAGGCACATACATACTACAGTGGTCAGTTACCAGTTACCAGTTACCATGAAGAGGCTGGCTATTCCCAGCATACTTGTTCAGTTCTTGATATTGAGAACATCCTTTGTACTCAGTACGGCTTTCAAAAATCCAGTACTAGAAATATTGTTTCTCTAATCCACAGATTGAAATTAAATGCATTTCGAGCAAAATTTGCCAAAAATGTAAAATGTATATGCGGTGAAAAACTTTCCAATGTTCATGTTTTGTATCATTGTCAAGGTTTAAAAAAGTTCCTACCACCATTTCAAGATAAGTCACTGCAAGAAGTGTTAATCAATCCAAAGTTACTGTGTGAGATAGCATTGTCTCTGATGCGATCCCCAGTATTCTCTTTTTTATAAAGTACTACTGTGAAGATTGTGAAATTATAACATCCTACTGTGGCAATGTACTTTTTGCTTTATTCATGGCAGCCTTTACATGTAGTTTGCAATTGTTCATCTTACAGTTTCAGATTTTAAAGTTCTCTATTGTTCGATTGTTTTTGTTATTATTTGCATTTCTTATGCCATCTTTTGCAACATTCTTGTTATATATTTTTGTAATCAGTCTTCTTATGTACACAGTTACCAACGCACTTTTTAAAAAACCCTTATCTCTTTATTGCCCCCCCCCCCCCCCCACCCCCACCCCACCCCCAACCTCATCCCTCGTCTAATATCACTTTAAGTGTACAGACGTAAAATCAAAGACACACACAGTTACCAGGACTTTGAATTAAGCTAAATAAATCTCTTATCTCAAAAGCTTTACACAAAATTTATACAGAGGTAGACTGCCCACAACCTCAGGACAACGTTGCCGAAAATAAACAGTGTCTAGATGAATAAGACTGTCTGCTGTATTATACTGGGATCTCTCCATACTCTGCAACAGCCAGCTGGGTCTTCGTTACCTAGATGCTCTGTGTGTGTGTGTGTGTGTGTGTGTGTGTGTGTGTGTGTGTGTGTGTTGTGTGTGTGTGTGTGTGTGTGTGTGTGTGTGTGGGTGTGTGGTGTGTGTAATATTGATATCTGTTTATTTTATTCATGGATGATTAATGAGTGTAAAGGATTTGAATGTAAGCGGTTTGATTGTTGCTTTACAGATTTAGGTTAATCAATTCCATACTTTGTTATCATGATGATGATAACGATGATGATGATGATGATGAGTGATGATGATATGTCATCGTCAGCATGGTCGTCTCGTAATATCATATCTCATCATCATCTCATCATCATCATCATCATTACTATACTATTACTATTATTATTATTATATTATTATTATTTTATTATTATTTATTATTATTTTTATATATTATTATATATTACTAATATAGATTGAGAAAAATAACGGATAGGACAGGGCCTGAGGTTCATCATGATTGATTGCATCAGAGCAGATTTTGTCCATTGATGTTCATAAGTGTTCCTATCATCAAAAAGGATGACATCAACTCTACAATATTATGAACAGACTGTAAGTAATATGATTTTTTTTCCCGTTGAAGTGAGTGTCAATTAAATCAAAGCTTTTGCAAAATCTACTGGAAAAAGAACACTGGTGTTTTTTTGTTATTTATTTTTGTCGGCATTTGTCAACTAAAGTTATCGAAGCTGTGTGGCATGAATATAGAGAGGGGAGGAGAAGGATGAGAGTAGACGAGAGAGAGATTGAGAGAGAGATGAGGAAGAGAAGATTTGGAGAGAGGAGGAGAGATTTAACAATCAGAAACGATGCATTTGCCACGGAGAGTTTTAGTACGACACGATGGCAAAAAAGGAACAGAACGTGTGGAGATTTTGGTTTTTTTCGCAGGGCCTGTTTGTCTACGAAGGATTTTGGAGAGTGGTGACGATGAATCAGAGATCGAGGAGATGAGAGGTGACATCGAGAGAGAGAGAGAGAGAGAGAGAGAGAGAGAGAGAGAGAGAGAGAAGAGAGAGAGAGAGAGAGAGAGAGAGAGAGAGAGAGAGAGAGAGATGAGAATTTTATTATTTTTTTATTTATTCTTTTATATCGAGGATAACAGAATAAGCAATCATGTGCTTTTTTTCATCGGTCCCCGTGTGTATGCAGTTTTGTAAATATTGTCATCTGTTCCCACCGGCACACGATGGCCTACTCTTACGAAAAGGGAACAGGATTTAACGTGTGCGCAAGATGTTCTGCGTGCGTTCGCACACGGGGCCTCGTTTAAAGTCTCATCCGAAGGACTATGGGGAGAGTGGAGTCGAACGAGAGACTCAGGAGAAAGATCCTCGACGGATCGAAGGGGAATTGAGAGAAGTGATGGAGAGTAGAGAGAGAGAGAGAGAGAGAGAGAGAGAGAGAGAGAGGAGGGGGGGAGGAGGGAAGAGAGAGAGAGAGAGAGGAGAGAGAGAGAGAGAGAGAGGAGAGAGAGAGAGAGAGGACGGGGGGGGGGGGGGGAGGGGACATAACGTAACAGACGTGGAAGTCTCTTTTCGTAAACGTGTTTTTTTTGTTTGTTTTTTAAAGTAAGTACGTTCTCTCTCTCTCTCTCTCTCTCTCTCTCTCTCTCTCTCTCTCTCTCTCTCCTCTCTCTCTCTCTTCTCTCTCTCTCTCTCTCCTCTCTCTCTCTTCACATCGTGTTAAAAAAAAAAATAGGAAAAAGAACCAAAAAAATTGTAAAAACTCCCCCCCCCTCTCTTACAAACAAGCAAACAGCGATATCATCATTCACACCCCAGGCAGTTTGTATCGCCACAAGCTCCTACGCCCATTTCCCATTCATTCCCTTCCACACACACACACAACAACACACACACACACACACACACCACACACACACACACACACACACACACACACACACCTCTTACCTCCCACCCCTCAAGCCCATCCCCTACCTATTGTCCTCCTCTCCCCCCCCCCCCCCCCCCCCCCCCCCTGCTCATCCAGATCCGGTTCGATCCGTCTTGAATCGTCTTTTTCGCTCGTTTTTTTTCCGCCACTAGTGACCTTCGCCTCTCGCCGTACTTGATATTTTTTCTTCTTTAAACATTACATTGTACTACAGGTGTAGTTTTTTTTGAAAGGAAGAATGCAAGAAAGAAAGGAAGGAAGGGACAGAAAGACAGAAGAAAATAAAGAGAGGAACAGAGAGAAAGAAAGACAAAAAGAAAGAATGAATGAATGAAAGGGGGGGAGGGGGGGGGGGGGGGGTAGAAGAAAAGACAGAAACGGAAATAAAAAATAAGGACATTAGAAGACGCGTGGATAGAAAGAAGGAAGGACATGAAGAAAGATAAGAAAGAAAGGAAATTAATGGAGAGAGAAAAAAGAAAGAAAAGAAGAGACAGAAACGGAGATAAATAATAATAATTTTTTAAAAAGGCAGTAGACGCCTGGTTGGAAAGAAAGAAGGAAAGAAAGAAGTCGAGAGTAAGAAAAAATAAAAGAAAGAAGGAAAGTAAAAAGTGGAGAGACAGGAAAAAAAAAGATAAGAAAGAAAGAAGAAAATAATGAAATGAAAAGAAATGAACAGAAAGAAGAAACGAAAGAAGAAAGAAACAAGGGAGAGAAACAGGTAAAAAAAAAAAAAAAGCAAAAAGTAACAGATAGAAGGAAAGCAGCAAAACACACACACACACACACACACACACACACACACACACACACACACACACACACACGCACGCACGCACGCACGCAGCGCGCGCGCGCGCGCGCGCGCGCGCGCATACACACACGCACACCAACCAAAAAACAAAAAGAAAAAAAAAAGAGTCCCAGGACAGCGACAGGAAAATAACCACAGCCGTTTACATGCACTGATTCTTAGTGTGTGTGTGTGTGTGTGTGTGTGTGTGTGTGTGTGTGTGTGTGTGTGTGTGTGTGTGTGTGTGTGTGTGTGTGTGTGTGTGTGTGAGATGTGTGTGTGTGTGTGTGTGTGTGTGAGTGTGTGTGTGTGTGTGTGTGTGTGTGTGTGTGTGTGTGTGTGTGTGTGTGTGTGTGTGTGAGTGTGTGTGTGTGTGTGTGTGTGTGTGTGTGTGTGTGTGTGTGTGTGTGTGTGTGTGTTTCTTCTATTTCGAGGATATGGAAAAAAAAACACTCAAAATTTTGGGCATTTAGTCCCTATGTATGCAGTTTTGTAAATGTCAACTGTTCCTACCGGCGCACAATGGCCTACTCTTCCGAAGCGGAACGGGTTTTAACATGTTCGCAAGTTGTTCTGCGTGCGTTCGCACACAGGACCTCAGCTTATAGTCTCATCCGAAAGACTTTGGGGGGTTATTGGAGCCGGCACTGATTTTAACTCCAGAGGAAAAATCCTCTTGAACGAGATTCGAACCTGGGTCAGCAGATAACGAGCGCAATGCGCATCACTCTAACCACCAGGCTGTCCTGTGTGTGTGTGTGTGTGTGTGTGTGTGTGTGTGTGTGTGTGTGTGTGTGTGTGTGTGTGTGTGTGTGTGTGTGTGTGTGTGTGCACGCGTGCGTGCATGCGTGCCGTGAGCACGCGGGCGCGCGCGTGTATGTGTGTGCGCGTGCTCATGCATTCGTGCATGCGTGTGTGCGTGCGTGTGTACATGTGCGTGTGTGCGTGCGTGTGTGTGTGCGTGCACGCGCGCGCGCGCGCGTGTGTGCGTGATCTTCTTTTAAGGTTAATTTATTTCAGTTTTATCCTGTGCTGTTTGTCGAAAAACCATTATGATCATTTCTTTCTCTCGACCCTCCACCCCCTACCCCCCTCCTTTCTATTTCTCTTACTTTTCTCGATAAAGCTCGTCTTTCTCAGAAATTCAGCCAGACGACAGGGGGAAAGAGAAGGGGAGGAGGACAGGGGGAAGGGGGTGGGTGGGTGAGAGGAGTGGAAAAGGTTGGAGGTGGAGGTGATCACGTGCGACCCTTGTGAGGATGCCCCGGAAAAACCCCTGATGCAATATCAGTCTAGTGACTGACCGGCCATCTTGGAGCCTTGCCCGTTCAGCATCTCAGTTTTGTTGTTGTTGTTGTGTGCTAAAGAAGATGTTTTATTAGGGGCACGCACGCACGCACGCACGCACGCACGCACGCACACAGACACAGACACAGACACACACACACACACACACACAGATACACACACAGACAGACAGACAGACACACACACACAACACACACACACACACACACACACACACACACACACACACACACACACACACACACGCACACAGACAGACAGACAGGCAGGCAGAGAGAGAGAGAGAGACAGACAGACAGACAGACAGACAGACAGAGACAGAGACAGAGAGAGAGAGACAGACAGACAGAGACAGAGACAGACAGACAGATTGATTGATTGATGATTGATTTATTTATTTATTTATTTATTTATTCTTTTATATCGAGGATAACAGAATAAGCAATCATGTGCTTTTTTTCATCCGGTCCCCGTGTGTATGCAGTTTTGTAAATATTGTCATCTGTTCCCACCGGCACACGATGGCCTACTCTTACGAAAAGCGGAACAGGATTTAACGTGTGCGCAAGATGTTCTGCGTGCGTTCGCACACGGGGCCTCGGTTTAAAGTCTCATCCGAAGGACTTTTGGGGAGAGTGGAGTCAGCACTGATGTTAACTCCAGGAAGAAAATTTCCTCGACCGGACTCGAACCCGGGTCGTCAAATTGCCAGCGCAATGCTCTGACCACTAGGCTATCCGTCCCCCTACAGAGACATAGAGAGGGGGGGGTCTGTTTGCGAGTATATTTGTTTCTCAATAAGAGTGGGGGGTTTTCTACAGAACTTAGTCACAGACAACTCTCTTGTGGTCATGGGTTCTTTTTCGTGCCTTGAATGCGTGTTGCACACAGGAACTATGGCCTCATCCGAAGGACAAGCACCCAGACCACTCCCCCAAGGTCTAGTGGATGGGGGAGACAAACGTTCGGACATAAGGGGATCGTAGGCCTACCCGCACTTGGTAACTTTCTAGGCAAGGTGCGTTACCTGTATGCCGCCGATCCACCTGATCACAACTCAGCATCTTTGTGGTATAGGTAAAGGTAAGGTAAAGGTGTCCCATAACCCATGTGGTCGTAGGGGAGCGAGGCATCAAAGACCTCAGCTTCTCTGGGGACCAGCATGTTGAGGGCGGCGCCCATCTCCTCTCCCTCGCCGCTTTACCTTCCCTGACCCTAAAGAGAACAGGTACCCATTTACACCTGGGTAAACTGGGGGGGGGGGGGGGGGACTGTGTACTGAAGCCAAGGTGCGCAAACGGTCACCCATCCAATTGGTAACCACGCTCGACAGCTGTTTAATCTTAGCTGGGGAAAAGCGAGTGCTCTGACCAGTGAGCTATTTTCTCCCCAGATCTTTATGACGAGGGAGAAACTGAAACTGAAACAACAGATAGACATCACTTTCTGAAGGCATCACTCGCTTCCTTTAGCGCGTACATGAACGTCTTGTGCAGTCTTCCCTTATATAGGCTAGGCTCCAGTCGACTAGTTTCTGTTCGGGATTTCAAGGGCTATCAACATCAACGTCCCTGATAAGGCCGGGGACTGGATGTAAAAAAAAAACACAACCCTAACACAGGAGTGCTTATTCATTATCCTCGAAATAAAAGAATTGGACTTGAATGTTACAGCCAGAATTGCTAATTCAAAAGTGAACAATTGAACTACAAACAGCCACAGATCTTTTCATGTCATGACCCAGAATTCAAGGTCGTCTGTTTAAACACGCAGGGTGAGGGTAGTAGGGGTGGGGGTGGGAGGTGTTACACAATAAGTAAGCAAGCAAGTCAAGTCAAGTCAAAAATACTGAATCATTTCATGAAGGGTGATTATAACGTACAGCTCTGGAAGGCACACGATATGGTGTGGGCAATATACTAGGACAAGTATATGGTACGCTAGTGGTTAATATTGGTTTTCACTCACGTACACACACACACACACACTCACGCACG
>CM060319.1:7381632-7386632 GCA_030674155.1 Stramonita haemastoma
CTAATCGTTGACAGTCTTTTCTTTATCAGAAGAACACAGCTGTCAAAACCGAAACAGGATCGACACGGTGTCCGCGTCCAGTACCCCTCCATTAGGTCAGCCAGTACGTGAATGGAATATATACCACTTGCCACCAAACTCTACACTAGCACGCTATTTTTATTATTATTATTATTATTATTATTATTATTATTATTATTATTATTATTATTATTATTATTATATTAAATTATTATTGTTATTATTATTTTTAAAAATTCTTTTATATCGAGGATAATGGTATTAGTATGCCACAAGCTATGTTTTCTGTGTTTTTGTAGTATCAGGTAGCTGCACCAGTGGCACTCCTTCAAGTGATGCAGTCATATGTCTACAAAGCCAGACGTCCTAGGTTCGATCCCCCCCCCCCCCCCCTCCTAAAAAGCCCAAACTTTACCCCCCCACCCACCCCCCTGTCCACGAGACACGTGGTTTGGGTGCTAGTCTACCCTGATTAGGGCGGGGACTGGATGTAAAAAAAAAAAGCACATGAAAGCTTATTCATTATCTTGGAAATAAAAATATTTGATTTGTTTTGATTTGATGAGATGATAAAACTGATGTCCCCTGAGCAATACAGATTTAGCACACATACATAAGAACTGCGGACGGGAAAGCTCGGTGGTCAGAGCACTTGCTTGCCCCAAGCTAAGGTTTTAAGTAGCATCGAGCTTGGTTGCCAAGTGGATGGGTGACCGTTTGCGCGCCTTGGTTTCAGTACAATCTCACAGTTTACCCACCTGTAAATGGGTACCTGCCCTCTTTAGGGTCAAGGAAGGTAAAGCAGCGAGGGAGAGGAGATGGGTCCCACCCTCAACATGCTGGCCCCCAGAGAAGCTGAGGTCTCTGACGCCTCGCTCCCCTACGACCACAAAGGTTATGGGACACCTTTACCTTTACTACAAAAGAACTCATAACAGTAAAAGAGTTGTCTTTGGTAAAATTCCTAGAGAAAAAAGGCGTTCTCATAGGGTGACCAAGACACACAGATGTCTACACATAGGGGAAAAAAGAAAAGAAAAAAAGGCTGGTGCTTCTCCTGTGGCGAACGACGCCATTGCCTCGGGAAGAGCAACCCGAATTCAATGCCGGAAAATCTGCCGTGATGAATGAATAAACACTCGTGTATTTGTACACACACACACACACACACACACACCACACACACACACACACACACACACACACACACACACACACATGCATACATACATACATGCATAGACATACATGCATGCATACACACACACACAAACACACACACATACATACACACACACACAGATATATATATATATATAATATATATATATATATAATATATGCATATATATATATATGTATATATATATATATTATGTGTGTGTGTATGTATGTGAGTTTGTGTGTGTGTGTGTGTGTGTGTGTGTGTGTGTGTGTGTGTGTGTGTGTGTGTGTGTGTGTGTGTGTGTGAATATAATTATGTATATACATGCATACAGACAGACATATATACAGACAGACAGACAGACAGACAGACAGACAGACATACATACATACATACATACTACATACATACATACATACATACATACATACATACATACATACATACATACATACATACGTACATACGTACATACGTACATACATACATACCTACGTGCATACGTACATACGTGCATACGTGCATACGTGCATACGTACATACATACATACATACATACATACATACATACATACATACATACATACATACATACATACATACATACCTACATACATACATACATACATACATCTTTTCGCAGCTATTAGCCCTTTCATTGGAATATAGGAAGGACGGTGGCAGGATGGTTTTAAGACGTTCGCCTGCCAATATGTAAAGCCTCGCCCTTTCTTCCCAGTTTGACGAAAAAATCGAACTGAATGTCAAAGTCATTCGGATGAGACTGTAAACCGAGGCCCCGTGTGCGAATGCACGCAGAACATCTTGCGCACACGTTAAAACCCCGTTCCACCTTTCGGAAGAGTAGGCCATCGTGTGCCGGTAGGAGCGGATGACAAAATTATAACAAACCAGCATGCACACAGGTGTCGTGTTTAGACACCATCCCTGAGGAAAAATCGGGGAGTTGGAGTCCCAGAGCGGCTCGGGGCTGTAGGTATATGGCAACGTTCTGGTGGCTCTTGCGACTGTACTGGAACCATTCGTATCGGTCATTGCCTTTTCAATGGATCATTCCAGTGCCGTGGAGAGGGGGGGGGGGTCTGCTGCATGGGTAACAGCTTGCCTTCCATACATACTTGCCCAAGCTTTGCGCTCTAAAGACTAGAGCGCAACTCCATAGTCTTCCGAGACTGATAGGTGCCTACTACTACTACTACTACTACTACTACTACTACTACTACTACTACTACTACTACTACTACTACTACTACTACTACTACTACTACTACTACTACTATATTGGAATATAATCCCATACTATGTGAAGGACTCCAGCCGAAGGAAACTGATACGCCTCTTAAATCCCAAAGCGGTATGATGTGTTTTACATCCAGTAATTATCAGCTTACAGTGGCTGTGTAACCTGAACTTTTTAGGGCATGTAAAACTGACTTACAACCCACACGAGGAGCAAACACTGAGCTGCACATTCTTTTGTCCATTAAAGATGGATAGGTAAAAAGGTAAAGGTGTCCCATAACCTTTGTGGTCGTAGGTGAACAAGGCACCAGAGACCTCAGCTTCTTTAGGGGCCAGCATATTGAGGGCGGCGCCCATCTCCTCTCCCTCGCTGCTTTACCTTCGCTGACCCTAAAGAGGGCAGGTACCCATTTAAAGCTAGGTGAACTGGGGGCTACACTGAAGCCAAGGCGCGCAATAAACTGTCACCCATCCAATTGGTAACCACGCTCGATGCTGCTTACTCACTCACTCACTCAGTCCCATGTCCCAAAGGACGTAGGGGGGACATGAGAGAAGACGCAACGGAGATCTTTTTCCATGCTTCACGATCCTGTGTGGCTAGTAGGAGGCGTTGCAGGGGTTGGGCAGTCCAGTCTTTGATGTTGTCAACCCATGATTTCTTTTGGCGGCCTCTTCTTCTCTTGCCCTCGACTGTTCCTTGCAAGATGGTTTTTGCTAGGGTGTTGTGTCTTGTGGTGTGACCAAACCACATCAGCTTTCTCCTCTTTATGGTGGAGAGCAAAGGCTCTTGGGGGCCCACACGCTTTTTGATTTCTTCTTTCACATAGTTATTGGTCTTGTGTTCTTTGTATGATATTTTGAGGAGTCTTCTGTGGCACTTGTTCTCGAATGCTTGGATTCTTCTCTCTAACTCTGCTGTCAGAGTCCATGATTCACAGCCATATAGGAGGATAGATATCATTGACCTCATGGGCAGCAGCAAACAAGAACTGCAAATCCTCACAGACAGTCTAACAGATCGAGCGAGCGCATATGGCATGGAGGTCAGTACAGAGAAATCGAAGATCATGGTCAACAGCGCGAGTAATGACAGCACGGAAATAAAGATGAATGGAGAAATATTGGAAGAGGTGAGCCAATTCAAATACTTAGGCTCCATCCTAACAAAAGATGGCACATCAAACAATGAGGTGAAAGCTCGCATTGCAACAGCAACATCTGCTCTAGTCAGACTCCAGAGGATCATCAGAAGCAACAACATCAGCTTCTGCACCAAATACCACCTCTACAAATCCTTCGTGATATCTATCCTCCTATATGGCTGTGAATCATGGACTCTGACAGCAGAGTTAGAGATGCTGCTTAACCTTTTTATAATTGATGTAATCCCTGGTCAGGGCGGAGACTGGGTGTAAAAAAAAGCCAATGAGTGCTAATTCATAATCCTAGAAATAAAAGAAATAAAAGAATTTGACTTGACTTGACCTAACCTTAGCTTGAGGAAAGCGAGTGCTATGACCACTGAGCTATCATGTCTTCTAAAGAAGGATCTTAACTTACTTAACTTAATCCTCCTCGCTCCGTGTGGAGCAAAAGGCGCCAACAAGTCTCCTCCAGCCATCTCTGTCTTGGGCAAGCCAGCCGATCTCATTCCATGTTTTGCCCATTATTTTCATTTCTTTTTCTATAGTTCTCCTCCATGTACCTAGCGGCCTGCCCCTCTTCCTTTTCCCAGGTGGTGCCCATCTGAGTGCAGCATGTGGATGTCGGGTCTTGTTCATCCTGAGGACATGGCCCAGCCACCTCCATCGCCTTTGTTTCACTTCTTCTATGATGTTGTTGATGCCAGTCCTTTTGCTCACTTCTCTATTGGTAACACGTTGTTCCCAGTGGATCTTAAGAAGGATACCGATTATTAAACAAGCGTCCTCAAGCAAATTGATAGACATGAAGCACACAAGAAATGGTGAGTACATCGGATTACATGTGGGAGGAGCCGGTTTTGTTGTTGTTGTTTTAAAGAATTTCTTAGTGAACGACACATACAAACGTTGTCAGGAAAAGACAATTTATGGTTATGGTTTTTAGGATAAGATTAAATGTATTTATCACAAAAATTAGCAAGGATGTCGAATGCTTATGTGGAGAGCATAGTATCTCAAATACTCATATTTTGTTTGAATGTCAAACTTTAAAACCATACTTGCCTGGTTTCTCCTTAGAATTCTGTTGAACAAACTCTGGATAATGTAGATATATACTGGCCGATACTGCTAAAGGCTTATTGATAAGTCATACAGGGCACTTGTTGTAGTTATAGTATCAATGATATTTTGAGGTGGATAGCTTTCCGTTTTATTTGTTTGGAGCTTTCTGTTTTTTTCTGGGTTCCTTGTTTTCGTAATAGCCTAGTGGTCACAACACTGCGCTCGTAATTTGATGACTCCGGTTCGATTCCCGTTGATGGATTTTTCCCTGGACTTAACATCAGTGCAGACTCCACTCTTCCAAAAAGTCCTTCGGATGAGACTATAAACTGAGACCCCAT
>CM060319.1:7391632-7409132 GCA_030674155.1 Stramonita haemastoma
TCGAAATTCAGAGTTAGTGTATCATTCAAAAAAGCTCATAAATTCGAATACATAGAGCATAAGGTGGATTACCACAGGTTACTACGCCCAGTTATGTAAGCAAGCACTAGAGGATGAAGTCCAGAGTGTGTTGTGGTGTGCAGTATTAGAGGATGTTAGAACAAATACATCCCAGTAAAATATAGCAGACATGCAGTGTAGCTTATTTAGACTATGTCAACACAACTGACGATTCTTATTACAATTAATGAGCTTTTTTCGCTGTTGTTGTAGCTTTCGTCTTTATCTCAACTCAATGAAGCATTCAATAGTTCGCTGTCTGTGCCAATGATCTTATTGCGAATAAATCGTTCGAGGTTAAAATATCTGTGTGTGTGTGTGTGTGTGTGTGTGTGTGTGTGTGTGTGTGTGTGTGTGTGTGTGTGTGTGTGTGTGTGTGTGTGTCTGTGTCTGTGTGTCTGTGTGTCTGTGTGCGTGCGTGCGTGAGTGAGTGCGTGCGTGCATGTGTTGTAATTTCATATTTATACTCAGTAATGTAAGTTCTAAGAATAGAGGTAACGCATTTGTTGCGAACGTCAGCCATATTTTTTGTCACCTCTCGTGGAAGAAAAAAAAAGAACGTAAAACTAAAAGGAAAATGAATTAGATCAATACACAAGTTTCTATCAAGAAATGCAAGTATGGTCTCACGGAAAAGTGTGGTTTAAACTCTGAAAACATTATAGAATGATAGTGATCTGGCGTTAGTGTAATTCGTGTGTGCTTTCACTCACCAACAACTGCTCTTTATAATATTGCACAGTTTCACATTGTACCCTGGCTTTCAGCTTTGTGGGTTACTGATTTCAGTAAATGCTGAGGTCGATCTCAAAATGTGGCTGTGCTTTGATATGCTGCGTTGAAACTGTCGTTAGGGGCTTATCTGTGAGAGGCTGTTCTGACACAGTAGTGGGGGGGGGGGGTCGAGGCAGTTCGTCTACAACGAACTGCGTTGCTACAATGTACTGTGTCAGAACATTGGCTCTTAGCATAACCTGCAGGCCTACTCTCCATTAAAGGAGGAGGAAAAATCCCCTAAGTAGGAATATGGCTGCCAATATGGCGATGAAGTTGATAACAGCCTTACATATAAATTTATCATCTTGTGTTTTTGGACCTCATGGGAGAGACTTATTCAAGAGAGCTTTGGACACACGCATTCACAGATGGATCAGCAGAAGACGCTACCGGAAATGGAGGCGGCGGAGTCTTCGTTATATTAAGTAAAAGATGGCACAGAAATCCGCCAATCAGTACCAACTGGAAAGTTCTCAACACACTTCAGGGCTGAAGCAGATGCACTGTTGACAGCAACCAGCACACTCTGCACCAACAGAGAGGCAATCCACCCCCAGAGCTGTCATCTTCTCAGATGGGCTGTCTGTGCTTCAGACCAATAGAAACTCACAGAGCAAGGAACTTAACGCCCTTGCCTCCGCTCTTGTTGCCCTGCAGCAGTCCACTGAACATACAGTCACCCAGTGGCTTCCTTCACACTGCAGCATCCATGGCAACGAGGAAGCTGACCTACTGGCAAAGGTAGGAGGTCAGATGCCTCAAGATTAGCAGGAGGTGACATATGAAGAGGCAAAGACTATTGTGAAGTAAAAGCAAAAGAGAAGATGGCTTCAGCAGCACCCTAATTTCAGTAGTAAGGATGGCTGCTACCTCCTCCCCAGAGAAGACCTAGTAACCATTGTGAGGCTGAGGACTGGACACTGCAGACTCGGACATCACATGTTCACCAAAGTTCCACATAGGAGATTCTGAGGCTTGCCCCTACAGCACTTCTCCCATGACCTGTCCAACACACACACACACACACACCCCACACACACACACACACACACACCACACACAGAGAGAGAGAGAGAGAGAGAGAGAGAGAGAGAGAGAGAGAGAGAGAGAGAGAGAGAGAGAGAGAGAACCTGAAGGCCTATATCTAGCCTACTGACATGGACAAACTCTCTGGACTCCTGAAAGGCCTTGGGGCGTACCACGGCATTGTCAGGGCTTCCGGAGGGGTTGCTGTCTGAGCGTTGGACGAAAAATTCCATGTTTACTGACGATCTCTTTGTGAGTCCTTGATGTGACCAGTGGGGCAGAGTGTACAGTCTGGGTGACCTTCAGGGTGTTAGGATGGAAGACGCCCGCCCTACAACAATGTATCTGTCTATTCATGTGTTCACTTTTTAAAAAATTATTTATTTATTTATTCTTTTATAAAGAGGACAACAGAATAAGCAATCATGTGCTTTTTTCATCCGGTCTCCGTGTGTATGCATTTTATAGTCTTCAAGTCCGTTCCCCTCTCCCCAGTTGGAGAAACCAGGGCAAGAGTGAAGGCAAAACAAAAATAATATGTATAGGTTGTGAATCGAAATTCACAATCAATTAAAGTGTTGATGAAACGATTTTGTATTGCTGATCTTGTGATAGAAAAGGAAGAGGTGGGTGTAAAATACCCTCAAAAGGAGAAGTACTTATATTAGGCAGACTAGACTTCATTCAATGGCAGTGATTACCATGGGGGCTGTGCTGCAGTCTCTCTCTCTCTCTCTCTCTCTCTCTCTCTCTCTCTGTGTTGTGGAGAGGACACGATCAATGAGAAGCTGACCACGCATCCCGCTATCTTGCCATGACAACGCTTGACACTGTGCATGCATGCCCCCCCCCCCCCCCCCCCCTGACACCGCACACACACACACACACCACGTAACAACGTGCACATGCACCACAGACGCACTTACGCAAGTACATACGCACACACAAGGAGACAAATGCCGCATCACACACACACACGCACACACACACACACACACACACACACACACACACACACACGCCCTCTCACCCTTGTTTTCCTGGTGTGATAATCGACTTGGGCCAAATCCCTGTAGGGGGGTATCGGCAATTCATTGTATCACTCACACACACACACACACACACACACACACACGCACACACACACACACACACACACGCACACACACACACACGCACACACACACACACACACACACACACACACACACACACTTTCGTAGGCCGATATCGGAAAATGCAGGAGTTTCTGAGAACGTTAGATTTTCCTAAAAATCTGACCCAGCTCTGGAAAACCAACGGAAAATAGCCTAGCGACTCTCGATTCTCAAAACACATCTTTTCCCTAAACTCTTTCCCCTTCACCTTCTCTCCCCAGCAGACCTTATTGACCCCCGTTCTAGTTGTCCTGCAGCAGCAGCATCGGTCACACGTTTTCCCTAGGCAGTCTGGTTGAAGCAAAATTATCAGAAACTGCTCAGACCCCCTCCCCCCCCCTCTCGAAACACCCCCCAGCAAAACAACACCCCTCTCCCCCAGTCAGCAGCACAGATGAGAATGCTAGATTTATATGGAGATGTGACGAGAGGCGTTAGCCTATTGCATTGTGTCGTTTTTTGTAGTGCATCGTTGTTTCTTCTCAGTTTGATGGGAAAATCGAACTGAGTGTCAAGTATTGGCGAATCCTTACATGAAACAGACAAGCTAAGGGAGAACTTCTCCACGTTGTTGAGCATCTTCAATCCCTTGGTTCATACAGATCACCCGATGCCCCCTCGTGTACCAAAACATGACAGCAATTTCTGATCAAGCCCAAGCCATGTCTTTTCGCTTGTCTCTCTTTTCTCCTTCACTCTCTCTCTCTACCCAGACACTACCCCTTTCAGTTTGTCATCTTGCAACATGTCACAAATGTGTTCATCTTACTAACGTGTGGAAAGATAGATATTCAGGAATTGAGTTCAAACTTAAAACAACGTGTGGAAAGATAGATATTTAGGAATCGAGTCCAAACTTAAAACACTGCAAACACTAACTATGCCCGTTGTGTTAGACGACAGTGAAGGATGGACTGTGAAAGCTCCAGATGAAAACAGAATCAAAAGTGCCGAGATGTAGTCCTACTGAAGAAGACTCAAGACTTCATTATCTCAAATTCATGAAAATTACAAGCGGCCGAGTAAAATGAAAAGATATGAAAAGAAGAAGAAGACACAGTATAAATAAGAAGAATCCCAATAAAAACTGGACCGAAAGACAAACATAAAGCATTTTGGGAAAAAAATTAACAAATTTACTTTTAGGTCTGGTTAGGAAAGGAAATGGAAATATTTAAGAATGCCATGAGACATCAGGGCACCATGTCATGAGACATCAGGGCTGCCATGTCATGAGACATGAGACTTTCAGGGCTGCCATGTCATGAGACATAGGCTGCCATGTCATGAGACATCAGGGCTGCCATGTCATGAGACATCAGGGTTGCCATGTCATGAGACATCAGGGTGCCATGTCATGAGACATCAGGGCTGCCATGTCATGAGACATCAGGGCTGCCATGTCATGACGACTGTAGCCCAGGGCAAGATGGAGGGCAAGGACAATACGAAAGACAACAGCTCTGCTACATGGAGGACATAGTGAGGGGAGCTGTGGCTGAATGACACAGAGACAGACTGAAGACAGAGGAGGGGTGGGGGGGGGGGCAACTGGCAGGGCTACCATTAAAAATGAGTTTGCCACAGGTGAAGAAGTGAACAATACAGATTATTGTCTTAAAAATATGTTTCATTCAACAGTATTCAAGTATGCGGAGGACCAGAGGACCAGTGACGGTTACCCAGTAAAGGAACAATGAACATCGCCCATCAAAATGGTGGATGCCAATTTTCATACCCGCTCGCATTTGAAGTAGAGACGTGTTTGTAACCTAATCCTGAGGTCGGCAACCCTGAGTTGCATATGAAAGACAGTAACAAAGAAATAAAAGTCCATGTTGAGTTAGAATGCTAGTGTTTCGTCCCCTAGTTGCAGTTTGTGGGTTAGTTTGTTTATTCGTTTTCGTGGCCCAGAAGGCTACTGAGCAATTGTGAAATAGGCCAGTGCTGTGAGCTCAGTGAGACAATTGATTACATTGTTCTTAACAACTCGGCTACCGCACAGGGAAGTATAGCCTATAGTGTATTAAGGTTTCAGATCTGTTTCTTATGTCCTACATAAAACAAAAAAATAATTTTTTTTAAAGCTAGGACCTTAAACGTAGGTGTAAAAACTACACATCATTTCTTATCGCCAAACAAAGATCTCATGCAAAGTCATGACTCCACAATGCGGAGAAGGAAGAGCATTTACTTCTAAGGGATCAAACGAAGCGATTATTGATCACCAAATCGTAACACCCTGACCCAGAACAGGGATGGTTAGTGCTGCACACTGCAGCATCCGGCATGACCAAACAGAGAGCTGATGATGCAGATATAAAATACGTTACAGTCGCGGCCATGTAGTTATACACGTAGGCTACTACTATTGTTTGCCTTACTTTAACCAAATTTGGTTACAAAGAGGAAAACGTGATGGCCTGCTCGCGAAATCATTATCAGAACATCTTGCGCACACGTTAAATCCTGTTCCGCTTTTCGTAAGAGTAGGCCATTGTGTGCCGGTGGGAACGGATGACGATATTTACAAAACTGCATACACACGGAACTGGATGCAAAAAAACACATGGTGCTTATCCATTATCTCGATATAAAAGAATAAAAAATAGATAAAGATCTTTCGATTATTACCAATCCTAAAAAGCACATGAGTACTTATTCCATTATCTCGATATAAAAGAATAAAATAAATAAATAGATGAATGCTCTTTTGATTATTACCAATCCTAGCTGGTTGATGAAAGCACTGTAGTGATGTGAGGCTGTGGATGAGTGGTCACACAGTGCCGGACTGGGCATACAGTAGTCCAGCCTACGAAAGTAAGTCACTGCGTGCGAAATGCGTGAGCAAGACAGACAAAGAGGAAGCTGATATACAACAGAATGCAGGCTGTAGATCTATGGCTCAGGATTTACCCCCCTCTTCCACTTCAGTTGCTTGATAATGGTTATGCATTTTTCTCTTAATCACTGTAATGTATACAGTTCACGCAAGTAACAATGCTGATCGTGGCTGTTGTTTTGTGGGCATATACGTCTGTAAATTTCATAATGTAAAAATGATGATAATGATGATGATTATACACATATTATTGTGTGTGGAAATAAATAAAATAAAAATAAAATATAAAAATTTAAAATATAAAAATATAAAAATGGAAATAAAAATTTGATTGTGATTGATTGTGTGTAATATACTTCTTTTTTTTTGCGCGTGTTGTGTGTGAGAAGAGAGAGAGAAGGAGAGAGAGAGAGAGAGAGAGAGAGAGAGAGAGAGAGAGAGAGAGAGAGAGAGAGAGATAAGGAGAGCGAGAGAGAGAGAGAGAGAGAGAGAGAGAGAGAGAGAGAGAGAGAGAGAGAGAGGAGAGAGAGAGAGAGAGAGAGAGGAGAGAGAGAGAGAGAGAGAGAGAAGAAGGCAAGGCAAGGCAAGGCAAGGCAAATTCTTTTATTCGAGGATAATGAATAAGCAGTCGTGTGCTTTTTCCATCCAGTCCCCGCCCTTATCAGGGATACATCAAGATTAAAAAACCCATCGAACTAAACAACAACAATAATAATGATTCAAATACCAAGAGCAAGAAACCATACCAAGTAGCAAACAACAGACAAGAAATAAGAAAGCAATACATTAATAGTGTTTTTTTTTTAAGGCACCATTCAGAAATTGAAATAAGAAGTAAGAATCAAATGAAGATTTTTATTTGAAAAAAAAGTGCAATAAAGAGCAAACATGAGAATATAATGAGGTAAACACTGAAACATCAATCACACATTATAACAAACACAGTCATTCAAATCATAACATTTTGTTTAAAGAGAGAGAGAGAGAGAGAGAGAGAGAGAGAGAGAGAGAGAGAGAGAGGAGAGAGAGAGAGAGAGAGAGAGAGAGAGAGAGAGAGAGAGAGAGAGAGAGAGAGAGAGAGGATCTTTATTTTCCAAGGGTTACAGATAAGCATTCGCATAAATTATTTTCCTCCGGCTCTAGCCCTGATTAGGGACTATCAGCAAATCAAGAAGGAACACCTTCGCAAAAAGCACAACTACAAAACAACAATCTGGCAATCAGTAAGATAAAGGAACAAGCGGTAAGTAAACGAACAGGTCACTGCAGGTACACGTTCTCTCCTTCTGTTAAAAAAAAAGAAAGAAAGAAAAATAAAACTAGATTGTCAACAGCCTGAAGACGGCCATTGCCTTAACGCTCATTTATATAGCCTGCTGTCTCTGGGAGAGATTTACATGCAGGGTGTGCGGGATATGTACTTACAAAGCCTCTTTCACTCCCTTTTCATTTGTATCGGGATGAAGGCAGCAATAGTCTATTATGCCAACCAGAGATCATCTACAATCAACAATTTTCTTCAAAAGCAAGTTAGGAAAAATATTAAAAATACAATTTATCTTTTGTTTATTTTATTTTGCCTATATGTCCATTGGTCCATGTTGCGCTAATGCGCGACGCCTAGAATTCCCTCCCCTGACCATGAAAAACACTGTTGCCTTCTTTAAAACTACTAAAATTCATAAAGGATTGTCGCCCCATGCTTTGAATTGCCTCCCTCAGCAAGAACGCTGTTGTCCTCTTTGTTCTTACTAAAATTCATAAAGGACCGCCGTTTCAGGGGAGTTAATTAAAGAAACCCACAAAATAACTTACACCACGAAGAATTCTTTCGTGTCTAGTTTTGAATATATGACATCATTTTCATCCCTAAAATACCATTCTGACAGTAGATATCCCAAGATCGTTATTTTGCTCGACTTCAGAAGACATTTTGTTTCAAACTCACAGAAATCATGCCGATACATCTGATATTCTAGAGTATAATTTTTTTTCTGAAGAGAGAATGAATGAATAATAAATGAATGAGTGAATAACTTTATTTTTAATGGTTACAGAGTAAGTATGTACATACTTTTTCCATCCTCCTTTGCCCTGATTACGGACTATGTATTTTTTTTTTTAAAATACCACACACACAATCACCAACAACAGTTCAACCTATGATTTCCCCCCCAAAAAAAAATTATAGGTATGCATTTAAGAAACACACAATCCGCACTGAGTACATTGATAATTATTTTTTTAAAGAGATAAATATGTATTCAGCAAACACTGAATCTCCAGGTGACTCAAACCTCAATGTCAAGACAGATGCATAGATAATCATTAAGTAAATCAAATAGAGTACAGTAGAGAGAAGAAGAGGAAATAGCAGAGAAGAGCAACCCAAACAAAAAAATCTATATATATCAAGACATTTTCACATATCTTTCTTACTTTAAAACAGTATTATGAAGAAAAAAGCTAACAAAAAATAAACTAATGACAACAAACAAACATTTTTAAAAAGTCAACAGCATTAAGATGTATTGCCACATAAAATACTCAAGCATGACATTTTTCAAATCGTGTTAAAGAAATTGAATTTAAAAAGTCAAAATAGGAGAGAGAGAGAGAGAGAGAGAGAGAGAGAGAGGAGAGAGAGAGAGAGAGAGAGAGAGAGAGAGAGAGAGAGAGAGAGAGAGAAGAATGAAATTAATCAAAAAATCAAAATCAAAATTTTATTTCCAGATGGTACATTGAGTAAACAATAAATTTGCTTTTTTTCATCAAGCCATCTATCTAAAAAAAAATTTTTTTTAAAAGACCACACACACACACACACACACACACACACACACACACACACACACACACACACACACACACACACACAAAGGGAAAAAATCCCAATCCCCCCCCTTCCCCAAAATCCCTTAAAGAAAAAAATAGACTAACAGAAATGAAGCAGCAAGCAAACAAGCAAGTTCACCAAGAAAACACACCCGTCATCATATCAATTATCACTTTTATGCTGATGACTCACAGATTCAAAGCAGTGATACACCTGAAAATCTGCATTCTCTCTTGACAAATATGACCAGCTGCCTTCAAGATATCCAACACTGGATGATACAAAACAAATTACAACTAAATGTAAACAAAACCGAAGCCATGCTTGTAGGCACCAGAGAGAGAGAGAGAGAGAGGAAGAGAGAGAGAGAGAGAGAGAGAGAGGAGAGAGAGAGAGAGAGAGAGAGAGAGAGAGAGAGAGAGAGAGAGAGAGAGAGGGGGGGTGGGGGGTTGCAAGTTTAACTCCCAGTAATGACGCCTAGTGTTGTAGTGAAGAATTGTACGAACTCTCAGATCATTCTGCATGCAGACGTGCCTATGCCTTGCCCCTCTTTGTGTAGAAACAACGTACATACATAGAGAAAGTTGGTTGCAAAATATTCAATGGTGCCCCCACGGTCCGCGGGACTACGGGACAGGCGAACATGAAGGAACGAACGTCCATACTCGCATGAGACTGAATATACATTTCTGCTTCTTCGTCATCGTCAAACGCTCAGACAGCAACTCCTGAAGCCCTCACGAATGCTGTGGTGCACTGAAGGCCCTCCTGGGGTCCAGAAAGCTTGTCCCTCATCGACAGATCAGTAGGCCAGATATCGGCCTTCACTCGGGTTTGGGTGTGTTGGACAGGTCTGGAGGAAGTGTTCCACTGCCATGGGAGAAGTGCCACAGGAATACACCTAAAAAACTCCAATGTGGAATTAATTCGTGAAAATGTGATGTCTGAGTCTGCAGTGTCCAGTCCTCAGCCTCACAATAAATTGTGACTTGGTCTTCTCCGGGCAGGAGGTAGAAGTCATCCTTACTACTGAAATCAGGGTGCTGCTGAACCATCTTCTCTTTTGCTTTTACTTCACAACTGTCTTTGCTTCATCATACATCACCTCCTGCTCCTCTTGAGGCATCTGACCTCCTTCCTTTGCCAGTAGGTCAGCTTCCTCGTTGCCATGGATGCTGCAGTGTGAAGGAACCCACTGGATGACTATATGCTCAGTGGACTGCTGCAGGGCAACAAGAGAGGAGGCAAGGGCGTTAAGTTCCTTGCTCGAATATACATATATTGAAGCCCCCTCGTTCCGTATAAGCACGTACACACATACGCACACACACACACACATACACACACACACACACACACACGCACACACACACGCACGCACGCACGCACACACACACGTTAACACAACTACATACATACATACATACATACATACATACATACATACAACATACATACATACATACATACATACATACATACATGCATACATGCATACATACATACATACATACATACATAACATACATACATACATACATACATACATACATGCATACATGCATACATGCATACATACATACATACATACATACATACATACATACATACATACATACATACATACATACATACACAACGTGCAGATTTGTCATCCCGAACCGCATACAAAGTGATTTGGAAAGAACTGAGAACAGCCTGCTTGTATGCGTGTGTGCAATACACGAATAGCAAATCTGCATATTATAGATGGATGCCGGTAGGAGCAGATGACAAGATTTACAAAACTGCAAACACACGGGGACTGGATTTCAAAAAAGCACACGAGTGCTTTTTTCCATTATCCTCGATATAAATGAATAAATAAATAAATAAATGAAATAATAATCAATAAAATAAATCAATAATCAATAAAATAAAAATCAATCAATCTGCTTGCCTTGTGTCCGTACTAAACCTGACAACATAATAGGAGCATGTGTGCATACGGTGCACGCACGCACGCACGCACACACACACACACACACACACACGGACGGACGGACGGGACGGGACGGGACGGGACGGGACGGACGGAAAGACACAGACAAACAGACAAAGTAACTTGTGTTTATTCCATTTTTACACTTGTGTGTGTGTGTGTGTGTGTGTGTGTGTGTGTGTGTGTGTGTGTGTGTGTGTGTGTGTGTGTGTGTGTGTGTGTGTGTGTGTGTGTGTGTATGCAGAAACGGCAGGGAAGGAGAGAAGACAACAAACGGAGATGGATCGGTGGTCAAGCGGTAACGCGCCTGACTAGAAAGCGAAAAGTCCGGGTCAGAGTGTGCGGTGGTTCGAATCCTGTTTGGGCCCAAAACCTATTCCCTCATCCATAAGATCATGAGTGGTAGTCTGGGCGCTAGTCTTTCGGATGAGACGATAAACCGAGGTCCCGTGTGTTACACATAATTATTTAGCGCACGTAAAAGAAGCCACGGCAACAAGAGGATTGTCCCTGGCAAAATTCTGTAGAAAAAAGCCACTCTGGTAGGGGAACAAATACAGTTGCAGACAGGAAAAGAAAAGAACAGACCGTGGGAATTTTGAAGTCCTATTTTTGATCACTACACCAAAACTATGGGAAGGAAGATGTTATGATCGTTGTCATTTCAAGAGAGAAAGGGGGCGGGAGAGGGATTTTATTCATATTCCTGAACGTTTTAAAAGGGAAGAGATGCCATCTGACCATCCTGCCAAACCGAAAGTGATATTGAGCTATATATATATTTATATCATTGTGATTACATAGCCCCTGTCGTGAAATCGTTCCTGAATGAGGTCAAGTCCCAAACATCCGAAACCTATGACCAATGCAATGTCCGGAAAGGCCTACACAAATATTCGTGCTTGTTCACGTTCCAAAACTTAGTCACTGGCAGTTTTACACTGTCATCTGGGCTAAGAATAGTAACTGAGTGTGATTTGATGTTAGACATGAATGACATACTGGAGCATTGAAATAGAATTGTTTTAAAACTAAGTATGTTGGAAATGTCATTTGCATATGTGGTCACAGCATAACTGTTGATTATATATTAATATGCCAGTTGCTAAGAGATTACACACCTATTCTCACCTCATTATCGTCATCCCCAATCTTCAGTGATCCTTTATTGATGTATAAATTTTTCAAATCGTTATTGCATAGTTCAGTTGGTTCTTTATTATGATTATTACGGACGGACATTCTCTTTTGGTGGAATATTTTTTTTTTTATTTTTTTTTTTTTTTTTTTTTTTTTTTTTTTTCTTTTATATTTTTATTGATAGATCATTTTCAAATAGGTTTTGTGTTGTTTTTGTTTAGTTTATTTTCAAGGTGCACTATTCATGATATCTTACAATGAGGTTTATCAGTTTGACTTCTTTATCTGTACTAAGTATTCATTCAAGAGCGCATATTCTATATTCCAAATTTAGTAGTCAGTGACTTCCATTTATCTGTCCACGGAATTCAATCGCATCCCACCCCAAATACTCTATCACTACTCAATATATCCTTTATATATATATATATATATATATATATATATATATATATATATATATTATATATATATATATATATATATATATATATATATATATATATAATATACTTTTAATATCACAATTATTAAAGAGACTTAAAATGAATTGGAAACACACACATACACACACACACACACACACACCACACACACACACACACACACACACACACACACACACACACACACCACACACACACACACACACACACACACACACACACACACACACACACACACACACACACACATTGTGTGCCGGTGGGAATAGATGACAATATTTACACAACTGCATACACACGGGGACTGGATGAAAAAAAGCATATGAATGTTTATTCCATTATCCTCGATATAAAAGAATAAATAAAAATAAAATAAAATAAACACACACACACACACACACGCGCGCGCGCGCGCACGCGCGCGCGCACACATACACACACAACCTCCCCCGTCTAATATCACAATTTGTGAAAAGACATTAAATGAATCTGAACAGTAGTGTGTTACTCATGGATATGATTAACTAGTGGTTGATGTAATAGCTCTGACCTGTGTGGTAACTAAACAACCGCCGCACGGTCGGTTTGACTGTAATCTTCATTTACAGCAATCGTCGGTCTAAATAACCAAACTAGATAAATAATCAATTGAAAAATAAACAACCAATAAATTGTCTTTTGGATGAGACGATAAACCGAGGACCCATGTTTTACACATCATTATTTAGCGCACGTAAAAGAACCCACGGCAACAAGAGGGTTGTCCCTGGAAAAATTCTGTAGAAAAAAAGCCACTCTGATAGGGAAACAAATACAATTGCAGACAGGAGAAAGAAAAAAAATGGGTAGGCGCTGCACTTGTAGCGACGCGCTCTCCCCGGGGAGAGCAGCCCGAATTTCACGCAGAAAAATCTGGTGTGACATAAAGTGGTATAAATAAATAAATAAATAAATAAATAAATAAACAAACAAACAAACAAACAAACTGACAGGCACAGGCTTCGTCTTCGTCGTGGAACACCCAGACAGCAACTATTGTCTGTACATAAGAGCGAAAATACGCTGCGCTGCCGTTAAGCACCTGACAAGTCAGGCCCAGCGCATCCGACTTTAGCGTGGGGGAGAATTATCTTTCGATTATCTTTTTCAAGTCTGTCTGTAAACGAGGCTGGAGAATGGACCAAGAGGGAAGAAAGTAGACAAGGAGGTGGTGACAGGAAGAAAAGACACAACGCAGAAACAAAGAGAAGGATAGAAAAGAGGGAATTTCAAGCACATAGTTTTCAGAAGGTAGGGATGCTATTTATACTGACAGGCCTTCAGCATTCCCACGGGGAGCCCAGGCTTATGACTGGACGCGGTTTTTTTTGTTTTGTTTTTTGTTTGGGTTTTTTCTTTGTTTGTTTGGGGTTTTTTGTTTTGTTTTGTTTTGGAGGGGTGTATCTACTCCGTCTCTTTCGCTTTTAATCTCTCCAGATTTCTCTCTTTTTTTTCTGGACAAGTTTGTTTGTTTTCCTCCCCCCCCCCCCCCTTCATTTTTCTCTCCTGGGCAAATTTATTTCTTCATCTGTTTCTCCCTGCTCCCACCCCCTCCCAGTTTTTAGTCCTTCCCATTTCTCCCGTGGAGGTTTTGCCTGCATTCCAAGCCTTTGTTCTCGAGGTAGAGCAGTTAGTTGTGTCATAGAAAGCCACCTAGAATTATTTTTTAAAGGGCTAATGGTAAGATACTGTTTAAGGTATGAAAAGTGCCCTGTGTGATTGTTTTTGGGGGTTGAGGACGTAGACTGATGCTAGGTATCTATTACATGTGAAAGCTGCAGAGGATTATCATGTGAGTATGGCTTCTATCTATCTATCTATCTATCTATCTATCTATCTATCTATCTATCTATCTATCTATCTATCTATCTATCTATCTATCTATCTATCTATCTATCTATCTATCTATCTATCCATCTATCTATCTATCTCTTTCTCTCTCTATCAATCTATCTATCTATCTATCTATCTATCTATCTATCTATCTATCTATCTGTCTGTCTGTCTGTCTGTCTGTCTGTCTGTCTGTCTGTCCGTCCGTCCGTCCGTCCGTCCGTCCGTCCGTCCGTCCGTCCGTCCGTCTATCTATCTATCTATCTATCTATCTATCTATCTATCTATCTATCTATCTATCTATCTATCTATCTATCTATCTATCTATCTATCTATCTATCTATCTATCTATCTGTCTGTCTGTCTGTCTGTCTGTCTGTCTGTCTGTCTGTCTATCTATCTATATCTTTATCTTTTATCTATCTATCTATCTATCTATCTATCTATCTATCTATCTATCTATCTATCTATCTATCTATCTATCTATCTATCTATCTATCTATCTATCTATCTATCTATCTATCTGTCCCTTAGTCTGGTGAGCCTGGGGGCACCCCTGAAAACTTGACAACCAGTTCCCTCCATTCCTCTCTCTGTTCTGCCTTTCTCAAAGTTTTGTTGAGTTCTAGGCCTGTCCATTCGCTGATGTTGTCCTCCCATTTCTTCCTTGGTCTGCCTCATTTTCTTCCTCCTTGGACAGTGCCTTGCAGCATTGTTTTTGCAAGTCCTTTTGATCTTGTGACATGCCCGTACCATTTAAGTTTACGCTTCCCTACGATTGATAGAAGGTTTTCGTAGGGACCAATGGTTTGCTGGATGCTGTTATGCACGTCTTTGTTGCTTACTTTGTTTTTGTAGGAGATGCCAAGGAATCTCCGGAAGCATATCATCTCTACCACCTGTACTCTTCTCTCCAAATCTGCAGTCAGGGTCCACGATTCACAAGCATACAAGAATATAGATATGACAAGGGAGCGCATTAGTCTGATCTTGGACTTGAGTGAAATATTTTTTTTATCTCTCAAGATGGTGTTGAGTTTTGACAGTGCTGTTATTGTCTGTGCAATCCTGCATACTACCTCTGGCTTGGACCCCTTGTCTGATACAACGGCTCCCAAGTAGGCCTACTTGAAGCTGTGAATCGTTCCAGGCGTAGCCTACATTATTGTTGGGAGGCTAACAGACGACAAAGAAACAGAAGAGTATAGTGTTGACCGATCTTTTTTTTTAATAAAAAAAAAGGAAGAAAGAAATTCAAACCTTCCAAATTTGTTCAAAATCGCTCGTGTTGTGAGTCATAAGCTATCTTCCACAAAAAAGGAACCGCCCCCTGCCCCCAAAACAAACAAACAAAACAACCCCCCTGCCCTATACAAGTTATCTTTGGCGATGTGTGTCAGTGTTGCATGTGTGATGAGTATATAGAAAACCAGCAGGAAACGGGCCAAAAAAAACCCCAACCCTGAAAGCTGGCATTTCCAAAAGGAAGCACAGTATAGCCTACTGGAAGCTGGTGTGTGATGATGGTGCAGATAAGCCACACACACAGCGGCATGGCATGGCATGGCATAGCGAGGCAATGGGGGAACACCTAACTCATTCATCTAGTCTTTTTTCTGCACATCTCCATCCGCATTCCTGACGTGAGTAGCTGGACCCTCCCACGTTTTCCTCGTCAACACTACACTAGGTCCTCCTATTTTCCTCACTACTAAACTTCAAGTCCTGCTAAACAATAATACTACTACATGTTTGCCAGTAGACCCATTCACTTCTCTGGTGTCACCTCCCCCCCCCCTTCTCTCTCTCTCTCTCTCTCTCTCTCTCTCTCTCTCTCTCTCTCTCTCTCTCTCTCTCTCTCTCTCTCTCTTGATGTAATCAGGGCGGGGACTGGATGTAAAAAAAAAAAGCACATCAGTGCTTATTGATTATCCTCGAATAAAAGAATTTGATTTGATTTGATTTGATTTGATTTGATTTGATTTGATCCTCTCTCTCTCTCTCTCTCTCTCTCTCTCTCTCTCTCTCTCTCTCTCTCTCTCTCTCTCTCTCTCTCTCTCTCTCTCTCTCTCTTGGGAGGGGGGAGGGAGGGGGTTGGCAACATCTCTCTCTCTCTCTCTCTCTCTCTCTCTCTCTCTGTGGGAGGGGGGAGGGAGGGGGTTGGCAACATCTCTCTCTCTCTCTCTCTCTCTCTCTCTCTCTCTCTCTCTCTCTCTCTCTCTCTCTCTCTCTCTCTCTCTGTGGGAGGGGGGAGGGAGGGGGTTGGCAATATCTCTCTCTCTCTCTCTCTCTCTCTCTCTCTCTCTCTCTCTCTCTGTGGGAGGGGGGAGGGAGGGGGTTGGCAACATCTCTTCCTCTCTCTCTCTCTCTCTCTCTTGTGGGAGGGGGGAGGGAGGGGGTTGGCAACATCTCTCTCTCTCTCTCTCTCTCTCTCTTCTCATCTCTCTCTCTCTCTCTCTCTCTCTCTTCTCTCTCTCTCTCTCTCTCTCTCTTCTCCTCTCTCTCTCTCTCTCTGTGGGAGGGGGGAGGGAGGGGGTTGGCAACATCTCTCTCTCTCTCTCTCTCTCTCTCTCTCTCTCTCTCTCTCTCTCTCTCTCTCTCTCTCTCTCTCTGTGGGAGGGGGGAGGGAGGGGGTTGGCAACATCTCTCTCTCTCTCTCTCTCTCTCTCTCTCTCTCTCTCTCTCTCTCTCTCTCTCTCTCTCTCTCTCTCTCTCTCTCTCTGTGGGAGGGGGGGGGGGGACATGTGAGTGGAGGATGAGTTGGGTTTTTTTTGTTACTTATTTTATCTATCTATTTATTTATGTATTTACTTATTCATTTATCTATTCATTTATACCACTTTCAGTCACCGCAGATTTCTCTGCGTGAAAATCGAAGTATTGCCACAACAATGCCGTGTGTGTGTGTGTGTGTGTGTGTGTGTGTGTGTGTGTGTGTGTGTGTGTGTGTGTGTGTGTGCGCGCGCGCGCGCACGTGCGTGCGTGCGTGCGTGCGTGCGTGCGTAAGTGTGTGTAATTGTTTCCATCACTTTTTTTTTTTGGGGGGGGGGAGGAGGAGTGATAGTTGGTGAGGAGGGACCATGAACTCTAAAGTCTTTGTTTTTATAAAGAATGCATGTCCATCCCCCTGGACTGGCTGCATTGTATTTATTGTGTTCCTCGTTCTGTGGACAAATAACGTAGGGTGCACGTGCACTGTAGTAATCTTTTACTTCAGTACTTGAGTTTGAATGTGATGTACAGGTGCACTGTACTGTACATATTTTAGTACCTCCCTTCTTGAGTTTGAATGTATCCTACACGTGCACTGCACTGTACGTGTTTTACTTCCGTACTTGAGTTTGAATGTGTCGTACACGA
>CM060319.1:7416632-7419132 GCA_030674155.1 Stramonita haemastoma
CATCCTGATGAAGATCTAGATCTACAATCAAGACGACTTAAAAAAATAAAAAATAAAAAAAAGCTTTAAAAAACCCCAACAACTTGGTCATTGTATAAAGAAAGAAAACTTTTGTCTTTTTTTTACGTTTTAGTCAGTGTTTAATAACAAACAATAATAATAATATAAAAAAACCCGAACACTTCACCAAAGTCGATTAATTAAGCACACGACAGGACAAGTGGAAAGAACCCTAATTAGCGAGAACATAATTAGTTGGGTAACGAAGGCAACAGACCAGGAAGAAGCAACCAGTCCCAGTAACATAATTATGACGACATCAAGGGCTTCTGGAAGTGACGTGGCGTCTCCGCAGTTTTTCCCCTCGTTCCATTGGTGGACCCATTTCCAG
This sequence comes from Stramonita haemastoma, assembly GCA_030674155.1. Classification (NCBI taxonomy): domain Eukaryota; kingdom Metazoa; phylum Mollusca; class Gastropoda; order Neogastropoda; family Muricidae; genus Stramonita; species Stramonita haemastoma. Next base: position 7,417,024 of record CM060319.1, read on the forward strand.
AAATAGCCCTGGGTTTCCAGCCAAACTTCGCACGTGAGCCAGATCCCCGAACAAAAGCGTATGTATATAAAGAAGAGGCTGATATCATTTTCAGGCCTCGCAATTACAGCATTGATGACTGGAAGAGTCTACACATAAATTCCCGTTAAGAATCTCGTTTCAGCTTTTCCTGACATTGCTTTCAGAAACTAAGCTGTCATCACTTGAACAAGTAACAACAATGGGAGTCTGCCAAAAACAGTCGAAAAGTAAGTTGACGTTTTCCTTTTCACTTCAGCCTCCCTCCTATTGTACTGCGCAGGATGAGAGTGTTGTTGATACATCAGCAGCGGTGTTATGACGTGGAGCTGACGAAAACAAGCTGTGGGCTCCTCCATTGTTTGAGGGGGGGAAAATGATGATCGTTTTAAAAAATGTTTTGACGTAGTGTTCAGCCAGTTTCCTGTTGTCTTAGAGCATGTGTGGCTTTTGTACATGATAGTACTGTACATGGTTTTTACTTGTCTGTTTTTTAATACTATAATTATTTGTGTGCGAAAGTGTGGTTTGAAACTGAAAGGTCTTATGGAAGTAATGCAGAGTATGATGATAAGGGTGGTGATTTCTGCCATCTCTCAGGTTTACATCAAGTCCACACCTGCCAGTGTCTTCATTCCCTTCGTATATATATAAGGTAAAGGTGTCCCATAACCTGTGTGGTCGTAGGGGAGCGAGGCATCATAGACTTCAGCTTCTCTAGGGGCAAGCATGTTGAGGGCGGCGCCCATCTCCTCTCCCTCGCTGCTTTACCTTCCCTGACCCTAAAGAGGGCAGGTATCCATTTACAGCTGGGTGAACTGGGGGAAACTGCACTGTAGCCAAGGCGCGCAAACGGTCACCCATCCAATTGGCAACCACGCTCGACGCTGCTTAACATTGGCTGGGGGAAAGCGAGTGCTCTGGGCGCTCTGACCCCGTCCCTATCGTATATATATACACATGCAAAATATCAAATATGCATGATAAAGATCCTGTTATTCATATCAGCGTTTTAGGTGGGTTACGGAAACACGAACTCGGCTTACAATCCCGAAGCCGGAATGTGCCTACCTTCACGATGGGCAAGAACAGTCGCCGACGCAAAACTTTACCATTAGTAAGCCTCAAAGCTGTAACCGAGGAAAGAGAAATCAAACATACTTTTTTTTAAAGGGGCAATTACAGAATATACACTGTATGAAAGGAAACAGAAACAAAAGGGATCGTAAACTGAAAGAAAAAAAAGGAAGGGAGGGGGGTGAGGGGAGAAGATTTTTTTTCCTTCAAAATGTCAGTGTCAGTTTAAACATTCCAAGACAAAATTTGAAAGTTGAATTTTACAAGTCTGATATCAACGATAATTGCTGATAGCATTGGAAGTGCGAAAGGGATCAAAACGCGTTGTACTCCTTTTGATGGTTATCTATTTATCTATAGATCCTTTTATTCCTTTTATTATTTTTTCATTTATTCATTCGATCATTTTAATTGATGGTAGTTTCTATTGGGCCTAGGAAAAAAAGGTGGTTTTTTTGCGTATTCCCTAGCTAAGCCCCCCCCCCCCCCCCCCCCCGGGGTCACCCAGAATTTGCAGGGCTCGTTCATCATCCCACCAGGGAACCACAGAGAAATGATAGTACTGGAGATAGGAGGCACCAGATGAGAATTTTGCGTGTATGACTCTTTCAAGTACCTCGCCAAAATTGATGGCAGCCATACCCCGACTTCAGAGGAGGAAACAATTTCGTTGAAAGTGTCTTACTAGAAATTGTTCTCTCTCTCTGTCTCTGTCTCTCTCTGTCTCTGTCTCTCTGTCTCTGCCCCTCTATCGCACACACACACACACACACACACCACACACACACAACACACACACACACACACACACACACACACGCACACACACACACACACACACACCACACACACACACACACACACACACACGCGGACACACACACACACACACACACACTCACGCTCACATACACACACACTACCACCACCACCACCCCACACACACACACACACACACACACACACACACACACTAAAAAAATTTAAAAATCAAACAGACATATACACGTTGTT
>CM060319.1:7426632-7449132 GCA_030674155.1 Stramonita haemastoma
CTCTCTCTCTCTCTCTCTCTCTCTCTCTCTCTCTCTCTCTCTCACACACACACACACACACACACACACACACACACACACACACACACACACACACACACACACACACACACACGACATGACAATAAAGCTCCACTATCAACCTAAATCACATTCACAACAACCACTCCTGTAATGCCACAACAGATGCACACTTTCCTTTACACAACAATACATTTTTTTAGAGGGAAAATGATGAAGAAGGAACCAGCCAATGCAGATGAAACAAAACAAGCCCTGGGAAAACAAAAGAATCAAAACAAATACCATCATGAACCTCCCGCCCCCCCCCTTCTCCAAATAAAAAATGAAAATAAAATTAAATACCTCCCCCCCCAAAAAAAAAAAGACAGAAAAAAACCCAACCTTAAAAGCTTTCCCTCCAACACACACACACACACACACACACACACACACACACACACACACACACACACACACACCACACACACCACACACACACACACACACACACACACACACACACACACACCAGGTTATCCTTGTCCCCCCCTCCCCACAATTCAACCTCTGTAATAAAAAAACAAACACCCAGACTCTCTAATAACAAAGGCAGGCCTTTCCTTACCTCAGGTATTTCTGAACATCTACAGACAGACAGGCTATGTCTTCCTTCTCACAGCCATTCATTCCCAGGTTAAATCATTAAAACAGAGTGCATAATCCTGGTGACCCTTAAGGTGTTTTGCCAAGGAATGCCCAACACCAACATGTCATGTCTTTGGCAAAGCAAGGAGGTTACATGCAAGTATCTCTCAAATCTCTGCACACTGCCATGACAATCTGAGCAAACTGGGTAGCATTGACAGTAGTACGCAAATAGCTTGAACTATTCCCCCCTATCCCCCTCCCATGTTGCAGAGGGAAGGTGGCAGGATGGTTAAGACATTCACCTGCCTAACCGTGAGGTTCTGGGTTCGATTCCCAGCCTTGCCCTTTCTTCCTAGTTTGATCAGAAAATCGAACTGAATCTTAAAGTCCTTTGGATGAGACTATATATGGAGGCCCTGTGTGTGAATTCACACGGAACAGCTTCTGCATAGGTTAGAAACCTGTTTTGCCTTTTGGAATAGGCCACTTTGTGCTGGTAGGAACAGATAAAAAAGAAACAAAAAAAAACAATGCACACAGGTGTTAAGTTTAGGCACCATACCTGAAGTTTGAATGTAGCTACCTATATGGTGGGTTGGGGGGGGGGGAGAGAAATGGTTACATACACAAAAATCTCACCATTGGTAAACCTCTAAGCTCTAGCCAGCCGAGGAACAAACAAACAAACAAACAAAGAAAAAAAATCCCCGTTCTGTTTTTTCCATGATGATACACTCTGAATGTCACAATATACATGTAAGTCTCATCACCTTTTTATTATGACTTTATCATTTAGATGACTGAAACACAACACAGAAGTCTGTGCCATTTCTTTCATTATATACCCATATCTTGTGAAGGCCTGTTTCAAGCAACAGCAAGCATCCAGAATCTGTTTCAATCCCCTTCAAATAAGGTCATGGCTTTTGCAAACAGTGTGTACGTGACCATGTGCATGTGCATGTGCATGTGCACACACAACACACACACTCGCACACACACACACACACACACTTGCGCCACACAACACACACACACACACACACACGTGCATGCCTGCATATGCATGCACACAGACACAGACAATTACATTTACAGAATGGAAAATGTAGTCAACAATATTGGCAAGATACATTGATACAGATATTAGACTTTTAACATATGTTGCAACAATAGGCATATTTTTTTTTCTGAAATGGATTAACAAAGTATCAGGATAACATACTGAACACACACACACACACACACACACACACACTCAACAAACACACACACACACACACACACACACACACACAACACACACACACACACACACACTCACTCACTCACTCACTCACTCACTCACACACACATGCCCGTGTGTGCGTGCACACACACACACACACACACACACACACACCACACACACACACACACACACACACTACACGTCAACACACACAGTTCTTTTAAGAGCACAGAGTAGACATATTTCTTGCAATCAAAGTAGCTGAAAGCATGAAAGACTGGAACCCCCCAGAGGAACATCAAAGGATGCAAACAGGTCAATGGTACCCTGTCATCAATCACAGAATACATACATCATGGCAACTGAGAGTACCCTTACATATGGACACAGAGAAAAAAGAGGGAAGGGAAAGTGGAATTTCTTCAAACAGGTTTTCTTTTTGGAACAACAAAAACAGGAGGAAAAAAACACCCAGAAATAATAATACTATGATCTTACAATAATTATGAGAAAGCATTGTGTCGATTCACAGATGTTGACATTCCGTGTCTTTCCAAATAATCAGTGACATTCTACCATTATGTATAATGAATGTTAAAAAAAAAAGAATATTCATTAGCATTAAATTTCCTCTATGGTTTTGTTCCCTGAAGACTTTTTTTCAAATGAGGATTTGTTTTTTGTTCCTAAGCTAGAGCTTCAAGGTTCACTGGTAGGGAGACTTTGCGTATGTGACCGTTTATCCCACAATTAAGACAGCCGCATTCCAACTTCTGGGATAGAAATGATGATATAACATTGCTCCATAAATAACGTTTCATCAACATTTCGACTTATTACCTGCATAATTTGTCAAATGATGGTTAATATGAAATGAAAACATGCTTCATAAATTTTGATAATATTTGATTCATGACCTCTATATGTTTTTGTGGGTTTTTTTTCATGCTCTAATAGTGCTTGATACCTGTTATTGACATTTGATTTGTCACCTGCTTACCTGGTTGTTGCTTTAAAAAAAAATTATGCTTTAATAGTGCCTTTCTAACTTTCATTAACATTTGATTTTATCTTGTAATAGTTTATCACTGCATGTGTTAAAAAAAACAAACCCACATTGAATGATGTTTAATCACCTTTCACAAATACCTTTGTCCATGTTTAGTCATCTGTATGTAAATTTGAACAACCCACTGTCAACACACACTGCAAAAATGCTAGACATGTAATCTTTCAAAAATGTTGGATTTCCTCTGGTTTTTGTCTTTTCAGGAGGTACACTGTAAGTAAGCCACCCTTTCATTCATTTTGCACTGAACATGCATGTTTTAAGTCTCTTTCATATTCCATTGAATATGCATGTTTTAAGACCCTTTCCATTCATATTCCACTGAATAATCCCAATATGCATGTTTTAAGATCCCTCCCATTCATATTCCATTGAATATGCATGTTTTAAGATTATGCTTAATAACTTCAGCTACCATTTTGATTTCTGTCCAGTTTTTATCACCTGCATGTATCATTAATTAATAATCAATGCACAATAATTATGCTCTGTAATTTTGCTTGAGATTGATTTCTAGGGGTCAGTTTTTGTCACATGCATTATCACACAACACACTATCATTATGCATTGCCACTACGCTTGACACTACCCTTCACAGATGTTTGAGAGATAATTTTCTGCCATGTGCAGGGTTAAAAAAAACAAAAACAGGTCACCACAATTACACAGCATAACAGTGACTCATGTTGTCTTTCACCAAAATTTGGTTCATTGCATATTTATTAGTTTTTCTTTATTGTCACTAGCTGCTTCTTTTATGCAACACCCTTTAATAATTATGCTTTATAAACCTTTCTTCATGGCTCCTTTTCATGCAACACCCTTTTAATATGCTTTATAAACCTTTTTTCATGGCTCCTTTTCATGCAACACCCTTTTAATATGCTTTATAAACCTTTTTTCATGGCTCCTTTTCATGCAACACCCTTTTAATATGCTTTATAAACCTTTCTTCATGGCTCCTTTTTATGCAGCACCCTGTTAATATGCTTTAAAAGCCTTTTTCAAGGCTCTTTTTATGCAACACTCTTTTGATATGCTATAAACCTTTTCTCACCAGCATTTGATTCAGCAAAAGTTTTGTCACTGGCATGATTTTTTTTGTAAACAATCAACACACTGTAAATTTGTACAACAATCAAGTTTGGTATTTCATCAATATTTCATTTTCTACAAGGTTTTTCTCCACAACCCTTTTTTCAGCTGATTGAAACCTTGTGATGACTGGTATACATCATTTTTTTGTTAAAAATCATCATTTCATTGATTTTCTTTTTTTGTCATTTGAATACATGAATCTTTACAAGGAACAGAGTTGACATGAATGATGTCCCTATACCAACATGTGACAGCATTCAAGATTTAATTGATTGCGTATAGTTTCAGACAACATGCTGTAATTATGCTTAAAACCATTCACCAACATTTGATTTATTTTGTTCCAAGCTTTTGTCACTTTGCAAGTCATTCTCTACAATCAACGCATATTCATTAAAAAATCTCAAGAGCAGTGAACAAATACATGACATCCTATTCCATAACAGTCTAAATTCCCATACATGACATCCTATCCATAACAGCCTAAATTGCCATTCATAACATCCTATACCATAACAGTCTAAATTGCCATTCATGACATCCTATACCATAACAGTCTAAATTGCCATTCATGACATCCTATACCATAACAGTCTAAATTGCCATTCATGACATCCTATTCCATAACAGTCTAAATTGCCATTTATGACATCCTATTCCATAACAGTCTAAATTGCCATTCATGACATCCTATTCCATAACAGTCTAAATTGCCATTCATGACATCCTATTCCATAACAGTCTAAATTGCCATTTATGACATCCTATTCCATTACAGTACAATCATGTGATTTGTTCATGATTCAACATATTTTTTGCTGTCAGTGAGGTTTGGTGGAAAACGACAAAATGAGAACACATCTGACACCTTTCTTTAGAGTATACTCATACCAGTGCAGTGTAATTCTCACCACAGCTGGCCCTACGATTTTACAAACAGCACTATAATTATAACGATCTCCAGAACTGAAGAGATTTTTAAAAATCACTATCACCATCATCATCATCATCATCATCATCATCATCATCACTCCCTTGACCTAGGTGGTCATAGGGGCAAATACGAGATAACGACAGTAATAGCATTGATATCAAATGCACAAAGCAAATAGTATGAATATAAAAGTAAGAGCCTAAAACACAAAACAAATAGTATGAATATAAAAGTAAGAGCCCAAAACCCACATTTTCCTTTCCAACTGCAGTAGCTTTTTTCTGGTTTCCTCTCCTGATTCTCACTGGCTGAAGAGACAGATTGGTTTGGTGACTGGCAAGAATTGAGGACATCAAGACTCTACCTACCACACACTCGGTGTAGGCATTGTCAGGAAAAGCTTTTGTTTCAATAACGGCTTCAGCATTGTCATGGCAGCTAAAACATTGTCGACAGAAGCACCTGACATCATCAATGGCAGCGCAGCAGCAGCAGCAGCAGCAGCAGCAAAAACAGCAGCACCAAAGATTTCACAGAAAACAAATACAGCAGTGAACAAACAGTAGCAGCAGCAACTCCACAGAACAAGTGCAAAAGCATAACAGATAGCTATCAAAGCTGGTAAAACCATTCTCTAAACTTCAACAACTGAAAATAATGTACACATGTTTTACCTTGATACAAGGATACCCTGTAAATTCAGTAACAACATTCTACAGAAAATTTACAACATCATGATTTTTTTTTTTTTTTTTAATATACAGATGAATTCCAGTGAGGAGAAAATAATTGCAGTCCCTTTCCCTGCCTACCCTGGTATGCACACCAGCATCAGTAAATCTGTTTTGGGGGAGGGGGGGGGAGGGGGGTCAGTATCCCTCAACCCTCTTGCATTCTGACTCTCTGAACACAAACTGCCTCTGGATTTCACATTCCATCACGAAATCAGGTCAGGCACACATGCTCGCTGGCCTTTTCCTCCTTCTAAGTACATGTCATGTCTGCCTGTGGTCCCTTCTGGGGCATAGGCTGCTAACCAGCTGTCTTCAGGCATCTCGGCTCTGGGCTAGGCGTTCCAGTTGTCCCCACGTCTTGCCCATCTTTTTCGCATCTGCATCCAGTTCTCGGCACCAGGTATTTCTAGGCCGCCCTCCCTTTCTTTTCCCTTGTGGACAGGTGAGAGCTTGTCTTGTGATGCTGGATACAGGTTTCCATAGGGTGTGTCCTATCCATCGCCAACGTCTCTGTAGGATTTCTTTCTCAACAGGCTGTTGTCTGGTTCTTTGCCACAGTTCTTCATTGTTGATCTTTTCTGGCCAGCAGATCTTGAGGATCTTCCTAAGGCAGGTGTTGATGAAGTACATATAAGCACCTATAATTACTTCCAGACACTCTACAGCGTTTCTCCTTCTAGCCTGATAGAGGTTTAACATGTAGTAGCAATTAGTGATGGTCACAGCGTGATGGAAATCTACTGTGTGTAAATCTGGCAAATCCAGGGCAAATCAGGACTTTGGGGAGGGGGGGGGGGTAATTATTCAATCCCAGCAAATCCCGAATCAGGCCTAAGAGGGTTAACAGAAAGATGCCCTTTGGAAGCCAGGTTGGTCAGATTCTCTATGCTAGGGTGTGCTCACATCATTCACACTCCCAGCTCCCTTTCTTTCCACACAAAAAGAGGATGATGTGGTAATTATGATGTTTGCGTTAGCACATGGGACTCTGGTTTCAAGTCTTGTTAAAAGGATATCGTAGGGAATGGAACAGGAAGGTTAAGGTAGGTAGATAAAGGAGCAGGAACTGGTTTCAAGCCTTGTTCAAAGGACATGGTGGGGAATGGAGCAGGTGAAAGATGAAGGTAGGTAGATAAAGGAGCAGGAACTGCTGCTAACTCAATGGGAACAACCCCCCTCTAACAGACACCTCAGCAGTGACTGAAGCCTGCACCCTCAGTTGCCTCCTGCCTTTTGCCCCGAGAAATCTGTCACTTATGCCCCTGGAAAACGATTACTTTTGCCCCAAGAAATCAGTCACTTATGCCCCTGGAAAACGATTACTTTTGCCCAGAGAAATCTGTCACTTATGCCCTGGAAAACGATTACTTTTGCCCGAGAAATCTGTCACTTATGCCCCTGGAAAACGATTACTTTTGCCCTGAGAAATCTGTCACTTATGCTCCCAAGAAACAGTCTCACTAATAGTGAACCTCAGAGTGCTTGCTGAGAGAAAAAAAAAAGGTGAAAGAATGAACGCACTTTTCATGTACTACAGCAGTATTGCAGGGGATGACACATGGCAGTGACACAGCATACAGAGAAGACTGACATGACAGGGAGGAAGGTAAAGGACCCTAAGTTGGCTGTCTGTGGGCGAACGCGGGAAGGAAAAGGACTGCAGTTATTTGCTCACCACACGCTCACCAGAATCAAACCTTTTTTTTTTCCTTCTTCTTCTTCACCAGCAATACAGTTCTCTACAGCTTGACACCAACAAAACAACTTTGAACACACGGTTTAGAGTATTATCAAAGAGAGAGGAAAAAAACCACAACAAAACAAAATAACAACACAAAAATACCCTCCACACACCACCTATACCTGGAGACAGAAATACATGTGTACAAACCATTATGTGAGAACCCACCACCAAACACAGAGACATACATACACGCATGCAAACTATCTTCAAACAGAACTGTTGCCAAAATTCATACAAGACATACATTGTGCTATCTGAACAAACAGGTGGCGGGGGAGGGGGGGGGGGTGGTGTTGGAGGAGGGGGGGGTTGTTGGCTTTTTGGGGGAGGTTGTTGTTCCTTGGCTAGAGGTCCGAAGTTCAATAATGGAGAGATTTTTTTGCATATACATCCCCCCCTCCCCCCTTTCATGCCATTTAAGTAGACCTATTCCTACTTTGTTGATGGTGTCTAAACATGACACTTGTAGGCATACGTTTTGGGGCTTTTTTTTTTTTTTTTCTTTTTTAAAATGTCACACATTCCTATCAGCATGAAATCGTTTACTCTTCCTAAAGGTGGAACAGGTTGTTAAAGTGTGTGCACGATGTTCTGCATGTATTCATAAACAGGGCCTTGATTTAAAGTCTCATCTGAATGACCAGCCGCCATGGCGCAGTGGTTAGCGCCGTGGATTCCGGACTGGAAGGTCCGGGTTCGAAATCCCATAAGTCATAGGGATTTTTTCGGGCTCCGGCGGCTCTACCCAGAGTGAGTGTGCTGTGGGCTCAGTGGGGAGACTGGGACCACGCAGTCGAGCTTCATCCACTTTACGGATGCGAATTTTGAGAGTGTTGCTCAATTACCTGCCCAACACTGCAGGTGTCTGTATCTCTCGGGCCTGGTTGACGCCGGGATATATTATGACAGTAAGCGTTAGAGAACAACCCTGTCAAGTAGTCTCAAAGCGGATGACCTCCACAGCAGCATCATTACATCATCCTCATCATCATTGATCATCATGCAATAATAAAAAATTGCCTCTGATTGGGTGGCCTCCGTTGCTCTGGTCTCATGGTGACCTCAGATTCGGTTTCCCATACGCTTCTGTGCTGTGGTGAATTTGTGTCAAAGCCTTTGGGTTGGGGGTTCGTGGGGAGGCGGTCGTTGGAGGGACGTTGTGGTGGTCGCCACCTTGGGTGGGTGACTCACTCAGTCTGGCTCCGCGACTGAGCTAATAACTGTCGTTAGTAGGGGGCTAGTAGGTGGTGTCCTGCGTATGTTAGCTCAGAACAGCACCACTGAACCCACCAAAGTGACCAGCAGAAGTGCAGGGCCCCTCTGGCTGGTGGCCCGCGGCGGCCTAATATTGATGGGTCCTGTGGACTCCCGACCCCGGGGTGAGACACAACGAATCTGGGTATGGCTGTGGCGGGGAGATTGAAATGAGCGGCGTGGAACAGCAGTACGGGAATGTTCACAGAAGACGAGGCAGCAAAAAAAAAAATAAATAAATAAAATAAAATAATATCATGCACCACAGTAATCTGGGGTGTCCCCTCCACACGCCAAACACAAAAAAAAAAAAAAAAAAAGTCTCATCTGAATGACTTTGACATTCAGTTACATTTTTTTCGTCAAACTGGGAAGAAAGGGTGAGGCTGGGAATCAAACCAGAACCTCACGGTATACTTGTTAGGCAGGTGAACTTCTCAACCATCCTGCCACATTCCTTATAACAGTATTTGAAATCATGGTTACTAGAATGAAGAACTGAACTGAAGCCTTAAAGTCATAATTATGACAGTTAAAACACTATCCCTATGTTAAGGGAGAGAACCCCTCTTTCCCTTACATATGCACTGTGCATATTTGTATGCTACTGTAACCCAGTAGTGGGTGATACAGAGAGAAGGGTTAGTAGAGTGGGTTACCCGTAATGAAGAGGTTAAAAGGAAAATTCTAATATAAATCCTCAGAGAACAGCCTATGTAAAAACAATAACAACAACAAAAATGAGCAAGAGTAATATCACAAAGACATTATCAGTGTGAAATTCCTTTTATAAAAGTTATCAAAGTCAGAGGAGAAAAAACTCTCAAAGAATATTCAAATACTGTTACTGTCAAGGGTGAACTGTACGACACTAATGAAAAGGTTGTTCATCATATTTCTATTTCTGTCACACGCAGTGTTGTAAATGGTTTTGTTGATGCAAATTATAAATGTTACAGTTCATTTTGTTTACTGAAATCCTCCATGTCCAATGAGAGGTTTAAAAGCTAATTAAATCTAGAATCTTGTGATGGGGTTTACTTTATTTACTCTTATTTTGTTTCTTTGCTTTTAATCCATATAATTATTTAGTTTGTTTCATGCCATATGATGTTGGGTATCCCTTTACTTCCTTCATTTCATATCGAATTTTTCTAAACTGTTATCTTTTCTGGAAATAACATGCATGTGTGTGACTGTGTGTTGTTCATTCATTCTCCAATTTAATGTCTTTTCATTATGATAAGTGATATTAGATGAAGGAGGACAGGTAGGGAAAAGTATTGGTGGAAAACAAAGAGAAAAAAATGGATGTGAGGGAAAGTACCTGTTTTGACACTTGGAGTGTCTAAATGTGTGTGTGTGTGTGTGTGTGTGTGTGTGTGTGTGTGTGTGTGTGTGTGTGTGTGTGTGTGTGTGTGTGTGTGTGTGTGTGTGTAAGTATGGGTGGGGTGAAGGGTGGGGGAGGGTGAAAGGGGTGCATATGCGTGTGTGTGTGTGACTGATTTTATAGCTGTGCGCACATGCATGGTTTAGTTAAATATGAGTGAGACAAAGAGAAAAAAAAACACGTCCCTGCTTGCATTTGAGTATTTTCAATTTAGAAATGAATAATACAGTGATTTTGTCTACCTGTGCACAAAGAACCCACAAACACATACATATAAGATCAACATATTATCATATACATACATATTTAACAAACAAACAAATTTTGAGCCCATGCACACAGATCACTAATTTTACAGACATATTGGATCCCCATTTACATTCCTATTTTCCCACAATTACATAAATTTTATGATAAAATAAAATATCCCTAAGCATTTTTGATTCACATTTCATCATAAAAAAGACATGATTATATTTTAACAAAGGTGAGACATTTAGTCAAATTTGATCTAAAAGATAATAGTTACTTTCTCATAGCAACATTTTACAAAGCATATCAAATTTGATCTATTTTACAAAGCATGTTAAATTTGATCAATACATGTCAATGCCTCATAGCAACATTTTACAAAGCATGTCAAATTTGTTCTACATGATACAGGTCAATTGCCTCATAGCAACATTTTACAAAGCATGCACAGAGATCCTGCCATCTGTTACTGCACGTCCACTTTCCAAAGATTGCAGTGGTAATGTGTGACAATATAACGTATAATTGTCAAATATGCTCTCTGTCACACAACAGTTCAACAACAAAATATATCTTGTCATACATGGACATATCTATACAAATATATATATTTATTATATACAAATGATATTCCGCTGTCACACAAGCATATATGTCTATGCACAGAATAGATCCTCTATCATGTGTATCTTCATACATCTATATGCACACAACGGCATAACAGATGTGCACACACACACACACACACAACACACACACACACACACACACACACACACACACACAAAAACACACACACACACACACACACACACACACACACACACACACACACACACACACACACACACACACACACACACACACACACACACACACACACACACACACACACACAAACACACACACATGCACACACACACACACCACACACACACACACAACACAGAGCAAGTTCACACACACAGACAGACATAAGCACCAAAGTACACCCTATGAACAGCCTCTGATCTCATCATCCAGAGAAGTAAGTAACTAAGACCATGCATAAAATCCCAAAGAGAAGACAGAATATCTGCTTCAGCGACTCTCTGCAACAGAGAAAAAATTATACTGATTAGAATTTCACTCTACCTACAGTAATCAGTTTCTGTCTGACAAAAGCTAACCAACCACACTCTAACGCACAAGCAAAGACATACATCTGCACCCTCACATGCTCATACACACCTGACACACACAGACAGACAGATGTGTGCACACATGCACGCATGCACACATGCTTATAACACCTCAGACAGACAGATGTACACACACACACACACACACACACACACACACACACACACACACACACACACACATACACGCACATGCACACACAAACACACACACACTAGCACAAACACACACACACTAGCACAAACACACACACACTGACACAACACACATGTATGAACATACATTCACACACATCATGACATATTCCCTGATCATTCACCTATTCAACTTTCTCACTCTAAGAATTTTTTTCAAATCATATTGCGACAGACAAAAAAATATTCTTAGTCTATGCATAAGAGATAGATAGTTAGATAGATAGACAGATAGATAGATAGATAGATAGATAGATAGATAGATAGATAGATAGATAGATAGATAGATAGATAGATAGATAGATAGATAGATAGATAGATAGACAGACAGATAGATAGATAGAGCGAGAGAGAGAGGGAGAGAGAGAGAGAAGAGAGAGAGAGAGAGCGAGCAAGGAGAAAAAGAAAGAGAGTGTGTGTGTGTGCGTACGTGCGTGCATGAGTGTGTTCACACCTGTATGCACAAATGCATGCATGTGTGTGTGCGTACGCATGTGTGCATGCAAAAATATGTTTGTGTGGATACATGAATGCATGTGCATGTACCTTTGTGCTCACGACAACACCCACTAAAAAAAAAAAAAGAAAGAAAGAAAAAAAAAAGAAAGAAAGAAAAAAAAACCATTCCTCACCGTCCATGTTTTTCCTGCAACAGGTCAGGGACCACTGTCACCAGCGCGATATAGAGGAACCCCCCTGAGGTGAAAGCCAGGATCCACGCAGTTCTCCTCTTCCCCTGACGCTCATCCCCCGCTTCACTGCACCCCGTGCTGTAGACCTGAAAGTGATCGCTCCCAAAAACTCCCGTCAACACCTGAATAAGTAGAGAGATGTATCGGCTCAGTATCCAAAAACTCCACCCTAACCTGGAATAAGTAGAGAGATGTATCGGCTCAGTATCCAAAAACTCCACGTTAAAACCTGAATAATAAGAGATGTATCGGCTCAGTATCCAAAAACTCCACAGTCAAACCTGGAATAAGTAGAGAGATGTATTGGCTCAGTATCCAAAAACTCCACGTAAAACCTAATAATAAGAGATGTATCTCAGTATCCAAAAACTCCACATGTCAAAACCTGGAATAAGTAGAGAGATGTATCGGCTCAGTATCCAAAAACTCCACTGTTAAACCTGGAATAAGTAGAGAGATGTATCGGCTCAGTATCCAAAAACTCCACTGTTAAAACCTGGAATAAGTAGAGAGATGTATCGGCTCAGTATCCAAAAACTCCACTGTTAAAACCTGGAATAAAGTAAAAGAGATGTATCGGCTCAGTATCCAAAAACTCCACTGTTAAAACCTAGAATAAATAAAGAGATGTATCGGCTCAGTATCCAAAAACTCCACTGTTAAAACCTAGAATAAATAAAGAGATGTATCGGCTCAGTATCCAAAACTCCACTGTTAAAACCTGGAATAAGTAGAGAGATGTATCGGCTCAGTATCCAAAAACTCCACTGTTAAAACCTGGAATAAGTAGAGAGATGTATCGGCTCAGTATCCAAAAACTCCACTGTTAACAACCTGGAATAAGTAGAGAGATGTATCCGCTTAGTATTGAACACAGTGTAAAACTATGTCATAATATGTCTAGTAAGAATGATGATAATAACAAGTCATTTTTGTGGACACTTATGCATTCTGGTTTGTTTGTACACACTGCAAATCATGATGATACAAATTTGTGTGTTTCAACAAGCACTGAAATATTTGAAAACTGTTTGATATTGAAATCATTACTGCTAATATCATGTGTGACAATATAGTGTGGAAAGGCCTGAAACGGATAATGAAATGATTACTGATAATAAAGAAAATGTGTGACAATATAGAGTGGAAACACCTGAAAACTGATCATGAAATGATTACTGATAATAAATAACATGTGTGACAATATAGTGTGGAAATATTTGAAAACTATTCAGTATTACAATAATTATTGATATTAGTATAACATGTGTGCGACAGTATATTGTGGAAATTTCTGGAAACTGTTAAATATTGAAATGATTACAGATGATAACATGTGTGACAGTTTTCTGTGGAAATATCTGAAAACTGTTCAATATTGAAATAATTACTAATAATAACATGTGTGTGACAGTATAGCATGGAAATGTCTGAAAACAGTTTGATATTGAGATAATTACAGATGATAACGTGTGACATTATAGTGGAAATATATCTGAAAACTTTGTATAAACAAAAGGTATTAATGTGGAAATAATCTGAAACTGTCAATGTGAAATAATTACTGTATGAATGTGATGGTAAAAGCATGGAAATACTTGAAACCTAGTACCTGTTTGATATAAAAATATTTACTTATGGTAACATAATGGCCGTTTAGCATGGAAATAATTACAGTTTAAATGTCCAGCCCTGTGAGATACTGGTTAAATAAAGACAGAAAAACCTAAAAGACAGAAAAACCAATGTTCATTTCTTGTCCACATAGATCTATCTACTTCCATTTTTACCTGTTCATTTACTTGACTGGTAAGGAATATAAATCATAATATGCCCATATTTCTACTTTCTTTTTTTTTGGTCTTGATTTTCTCCATTGTCATGCAGTGACCCAATACAGTCTGAACTTCTCAATCTTTCTACACGGTCATCCACAAGAGATCAGTTTTAACACTGACCTCCTAACTTTTACAACAACCCCCGCCCCCTCCCCCCTCTCCCAACTATGGCTGCAGTTTAAAGCACTGTTTCAAAAAGCAAACCATCTTTCTTGCAAAAAAACACTCTTGATTTTCCTGAATAATGTTAAACAGTTTCTGGACTTGCCATCATCCAGCTCACACTGGTTCAGATAGAAGGGGACATCCCCCCTTCATCCCCCCCTCCCCAACCTCTCTCCCCCCACTCTCACCCCCCCCCACCCCTTCCCCCCCCCCCTCGTGTCATGGCATGTGTCTGACCTGTGCCTTAGCGGCCTTCCATCGGTCGAATCCAGACCGCAGCAAGATGGCGAAGTCGCCCACTTCATGGGGGATCTCATGAACCAGGATGGCTCCCGTCGTCAACAGGCCAACCTGCGTGACAGAAAAACAATAAGTACTGATCTTTGTGACAGAAAAACAATCAGTACTGATCTTTGTGACAGAAAAACAATCAGTACTGATCTTTGTGACAGAAAAACAATAAGTATTGATCTTTGTTCCTCCTGCAGTAAGCTAGGGACAGGGTGGCTCAGTGGTCACAGCACTCGCTTTCCCCAAGCCAATGTTAAGCAGCATCGAGCATAGTTACAAATCAGATAGGTGACTGTTTGCATGCCTTGGCTTCAGCACAGTTCCCCCAGTTCACCCAGCTGGAAATGGATACCTGCCCTCTTTAGGGCCAGGGAAGGTAAAGCAGTGATGGAGAGGAGATGGGCACCACCCTCAACATGCTGGCCCCTGTAGAAGCTGAGGTCTCTGATGCCTCATTCATCTACTACCACACAGGATATGGGACACCTTTACCTTTAGCTCAGATCTGATGAGCTAGAGATGAAAGAAGAAACCAGCAGCAACAGCATTTGTAAAACTGTATGCAAAGTATAGGACTAGATATTTTTAAAGCTCAATAAAGTCAAACATTTCTGTAATCATTCATGGCTCAGGTCAAAAGTTTTGTCAGCTATTGATGTCAGCTAAAAGCCAAAGCCTACATTAATTCTAGAATATTGTAGTGTAAAATGTTCACTTGAGATTATCTTCAGCCAGGACAAACTCTTGGCATAACCCTTAACCTGCTAAGGAATTTTTACCCTAAAACAGAAGGATTAAAAAAAAAAATTCAGGATTAAAATCAAATCAAACAAGATAAAAGTATATATTTTCTGAGGAAAAAACTCCACTTATACAGCTTTTTTGTTTTAATTTTTTGTTTGTTGGTTGGTGTTCCTCAGCTTAAGCTCTGAGGTTCACCAATAGCGAGATGATGAGCATGCCACTTTCTGCCTACCATTAAAACAGCCACATTCTGACAGAAGTTGGGGTTTATTCTGATTCAATAAACTCTATGAACCAGACACCATTCTAGAACGGAACACACACCAGTCTGAAAGTAAACTGGGGGAAAATCCTCTGAAGTCAAAGTAGGGCTGCCTATGTGGCCAGGTTCCTAAAAAGAGTCATACACACATCCTTTTTCATCTAGGGTGTACTTTCAAATCTCACGGCGATTCCCAGGTGGGATGAGTGAATCAGAGAGCATATTCTGGGTGACCGTCAAGGTGTTCAGTTTGAGAAACTTGTAACAACACAACATTTATTCACTCCTACCCTACATCACTGAAGCTGAGTGCAGTGAAAAGCATGACACACACTGACCACACATAAAGCTGCTATACTACAGTGCCCACACAGAAAGCTGCTATACTACAGTGTCCACTCACCCTTTTGCTGACCACACAGAAAGCTGCTATACTACAGTGCCCACACAGAAAGCTGCTATACTATAGTGCCCACACAGAAAGCTGCTATACTACAGTGTCCACACAGAGAGCTGCTATACTACAGTGCCCACACAGAGAGCTGCTATACTACAGTGCCCACACAGAAAGCTGCTATACTACAGTGCCCACACAGAAAGCTGCTATACTACAGTGCCCACACAGAGAGCTGCTATACTACAGTGCCCACACAGAAAGCTGCTATACTACAGTGCCCACACAGAAAGCTGCTGTACTACAGTGCCCACTCACCCTTTTGCTGACCACACAGAAAGCTGCTATACTACAGTGCCCACACAGAAAGCTGCTATACTACAGTGCCCACAGAAAGCTGCTATACTACAGTGCCCACACAGAAAGCTGCTATACTATAGTGCCCACACAGAGAGCTGCTATACTACAGTGCCCACACAGAGAGCTGCTATACTACAGTGCCTATTTACCCTCTTGCTGACCACACAGAAAGCTGCTATACTACAGTGCCCACACAGAAAGCTGCTATACTACAGTGCCCACACAGAGAGCTGCTATACTACAGTGCCCACACAGAAAGCTGCTATACTACAGTGCCCACACAGAAAGCTGCTATACTACAGTGCCCACACAGAAAGCTGCTATACTACAGTGTCCACTCACCCTTTTGCTGACCACACAGAAAGCTGCTATACTACAGTGCCTATTTACCCTCTTGCTGACCACACATAAAGCTGCTATACTACAGTGCCCACACAGAAAGCTGCTATACTACAGTGCCCACTCAGAAAGCTGCTATACTACAGTGCCCACACAGAAAGCTGCTGTACTACAGTGCCCACTCACCCTTTTGCTGACCACACAGAAAGCTGCTGTACTACAGTGCCCACACAGAGAGCTGCTATACTACAGTGCCCACACATAAAGCTGCTATACTACAGTGCCCACAGAAAGCTGCTATACTACAGTGCCCACACAGAGAGCTGCTCTACTACAGTGCCCACAGAAAGCTGCTATACTACAGTGCCCACACAGAGAGCTGCTATACTACAGTGCCTATTTACCCTTTTGCTGACCACACATAAAGCTGCTATACTACAGTGCCCACACATAAAGCTGCTATACTACAGTGCCCACACAGAGAGCTGCTATACTACAGTGCCCACACATAAAGCTGCTATACTACAGTGCCCACACAGAGAGCTGCTATACTACAGTGCCCACACATAAAGCTGCTATACTACAGTGCCCACACAGAGAGCTGCTATACTACAGTGCCCACTCACCCTTTTGCTGACCAGAAAGCTGCCAGCCACAGCCAGGCCGTGTGTGAAGTTGTCCACCACATTCGCAAACAGGTTCAGATACCCGCTCACCTGCAACACACACACGCACGCACAAACACACACACACACACATGCACACGCAGGCACGCACACACACACACACATGCACACGCAGGCACACACACACACACATGCACGCACATATGCACACACGTGCGCACACACACACACACACACACTTTTTATACATAGGCACAGTCTTTTGCTTAATCACAGAACTATACAGGGGGCCTACTTAGTTGTTTTTTCTCTCTTCATTTCTCAGCTAGATTTTTTAGGTTCCTCAATGGTAAGATTTGACATATTATGTGACTGTTTTTTTCCCATCATGAAGAAAGCTGCATTCTGACTCAGGGATGGTGACTGTCTGTACACGGCACCAGTGTGCTTGCACTTTTACAATTTTGTCCTCTGTTCTCGCTGGGACATCATGGCCTACTCTAACGGAAGGTGGGACAGATCATAGTAGATTGGTAGTCCAGAGGAGGTAGTTTAGCACCTGTCTAGAATGCAGGTTTGTTCCCCGTTTGTGCCTGAACTTTTCTCCCCATCCACTAGATCTTGAGAAGTGGTCTGGGTGTTAGTCTTTTGGATGAGATGATAAACTGAGGTCATGTGTGCAACACACATTCAGCACACATAAAAAAGCCCACAGCAACATGAGAGATGTCCCTGGCAAAATTGTGGAGGAAAAAAGCCACTCTCAAAGGGAAACAAATACAATAATATATGCAAAGAGGAAAAAATAAATAAATAAAAAATAAATAATAGTGCTGCTCTGTTGAGTGATGCACTCTCACCAGGGGACAGCATCCCAAATCACAATAAAATAAAAAGTTATAAACATAATTGGCAAAATTCCAACATGTGTAAAAAGTTTGTCATGTTTGTTTTTCTCGTACTGTCACGTATCTACAACACATTTTCTTTGGGTAAAAAGCAGTTCTAAAATCCATTCATCCATTGGTCTATCCATTCGTCCATATCTATCCAGTCATACATCTTATCACAATACATAGAAAGATAGACTGGAAATTATATATGATATAACAAACCAAAAACAAAGAAGTGACCCCCCCCCCCCCCCCAAAAAAAAAAAAAAAAAAGACAACCAACAAATCAAAAGAACTCCCCCCCCCAAAAAAAAAATTCTCCCCCCCCCCTCTCAAAATTGATACATAGTAAAAACATCATTTAAAAAAATCACAATACCTTTATATGAGGCTGTCTTGGAGATGCATCTGAAGACTGTGAAGAACACGTCGACGCCGTCATATTTTTGTTATTGTGCGAGTTCACACCAACTGAATTTTCCGTTAACTTTTCAGTCCTTTTGGAAGACGTGTGTTTCGGAGAATTTCTTTTTCTGCTTTGTGACTGTGTGGAGTGTTTATGCGAATTCTGCCTGGAGGTCTGTGACTGTTTACTGTGTTGGTGTTTTGATTTTCCCCCCTTCTTTGACTGTGGCTGTCTGTGTGGCGCTGTTTTCTTCTGTTCATCTTCCAGGTCAGAGGGGCTGATCTCGTTACAGGTGTCTTCCAGCTGAAATACACACACACACACGCACATATATATAAAGTAAACAAAAGCACACAAGGAACCAGCCGCCATAGCACAGTGGTTACTGACTTGGGGTTATGGACTGGAAGGTCACAGGTTTGAATCCCGTAAGAGTCATAGGGATTTTTCAGACTCCTACTCAGCTCCTACCAAGAGAGCGTTTGCTAAAGGCTTATCGGGAAGACTGCAGCCACACACTTGAGTTTCATCCACTTTACCGATTTTGAGAGTGTTGCTCTACGACTAAGCTATATCAATCAGTAGGAGGCTTAGAAGGGGGTGTCCTGCATATGTTAGCTCAGAACAGGCACCACTGAACACCACCAAAGTGACCCAGCAGCAGTGCAGGGCCCCTCTGGCTGGTGGGGTGGGGCCCCAATGGCCCCTAACACTGATAGGGTCCAGTGGACTTCTGACCCTGAGGATGCTCCCTGAGGTGCCTGGGTATGGCTCAGGCAGAGAGATCAAAATGAACGGTGTGGGAACAGCAGGACAGGGACATCACAGAAGATGAGGCAGCTCAAAAAAAAAATCTATAAAAAGAAAGAAAGAAAGCTCTAAAGGACATAAAAACACTTTTTTCATGCAGGCACAAAGATGTAGTATGCAAAATCTGAAGAACCCAAATTGAGTGCTACACAAAAATCAAAGAACACATGTTTCTATAGTACTACATAAATATTCCAGTTTTCAAGTAATCAAGGTCAATATACTTATCATTAAATAAAAAAAGACATGATCTTGCTTTTCATTGATAATACCCAAGTTCTAATAAACAGTAAAAGAGTCGATGAGCAAAACCCTGTGTTGTGTGTGTGTGTTGGGGGGGGGGGGGGTGGGGTCAACAGTGAATATACTGGGCAGAATAAGCAGGAAAGCATGAAAAATGAGAAGAAAATTTACAGAGTATATCAATGGCAACTTACCACTTCAAATTCAGATTCGTCGCCCATGTTTTTTCCACATCATGAAGAAGAGCAATCCCCGATGACCCATAGACCAATGCGAGTGTGGGCCCTGTGATCCACTACAAGACACAGGTGTACAGCAAGTTTAAATAGGCATCCAAGAACACACACAGACACACACACACACACAGACACACACACACACACACACACACACACACACACACACACACACACACACACACACACACACACACACACACACACACTCACAGACACACATGTATCTGTGCATGTATTTGTGTTTGTAATGAAAAAAAGCAAATCAATGCTTATTCAATGTACCATCTGCAAATAAAAATTTGACTTTGACTTTGACTTTGACTTGACACTCTCTCTCTCTCTCTCTCTCTCTCTCTCTCTCTCTCTCTCTCTCTCTCTCTCTCTCTCTCTCTTGTGAGACATACTCTCATTTTTCTCCACTCCCCCTTCCCCCGATGACACACTTGGCACACTATTCTTTCCGATTTTAGACTTTCTCTATTTATCTAAGCTCTCAATCACAATGCCTGAGTCACTGTGTGTGTTGTGTGTGTGTGTGTGTGTGTGTGTGTGTGTGTGTGTGTGTGTGTGTGTGTGTGTGTGTGTGTGTGTGTGTGGTGTGTGCACGTGCGCACACATGTGTATGTGTGCACATACATATGTGTTTGTATGTGTGTTGTGACCACAGAGAGTTGTGTATGCATGCGTGTGCCAAAAAGAAACATGTGTACATAAACAATGTGCACACATTGAATTAGAGTCGCTGTGCAGAACATGCTTTACAATGGGAGCACAACTATGCATATATATATATGCATACATCCATTCGCATACATGCCTGCATGTGTACAAGTGTTGATTTGTTTACATGTCCAGGTATGGATGCTGATTCAGAGACAGAGAAATGATTACAAATAAAAGCAAACACAACCCCCCCCCCAAAAAAAAAAACAACAAAAAAAAAAACACCCAACATTAAATAGCTCATTTTATTCCATCTGTCTGTCCAAATCCAATATTGACATACAATGTTTTCTAACTGATTCCAGTACCTACTCTCTTTTTTTCCCCCTTTGTGTCTCTGTATGACTCTCATCTTTTGTTTTTCTTTTATTATTATTTTTTTTCCTTACACAGTATAAACACAAACCAGGTAGAAAATGAAACAACAGACAAATGGATAGGTATACAAAGCTGGCCAAACTACTAACAGGCAGCCAGCCACATGACTGGTATCAAGGTTGTTCCAGACTTCTGACAGGCTCAGCAGATGTGCAGATAGACATGCAGATAGACAGACAGACAGACACAGACTGACAGGCAGGCAAGAGAGAGAACACATGTGTCCAGATAGTTCCAGACTTCAGGCAAAAGGTAGGTTCCCCAAGAATACTGACAGACAGACAGACAGACAGACAGACAGAAACAGACAAAGAGGACAAGCAGCCAGTTAGACAGATAGACAGAAAGACAGACAGACAGGCAGGCAGGCAGACAGACAGACAGGCACACACACACACACAACACACACACACACAACACACACACACACACACACACACACACACACACACACACACACAACAAGACAGAGAGACTGACAGACAGAAAGGCAGGCAGGCAGACATACAGACACACATACAGACAAGACAACAGACAGACAGACAGGCAGGCAGGCAGGCAGACAGGCATACAGACACTGAGACAGACAGACAGACATACAGGCAGACAGAGACAGACAGACAGACAAGACACACATACAGACAGACATGCAGACATATAGAGAGACAGACACATACAGACAGACACAGACAAAGGACCTGTATCGAGGTAGTTCCAGACTTCGGGCAGGAATGGTGGCAGAAGACGTCGCCCAGCAGACTGCCCACAGCAAAAACTCAGCATCAGCTTCAGGCGGGCTGCGGGCTGCCATCAGAAACAACAACAACAAACACGTCACTATCATGTACAGCCTGCTACATCTGGCATGATGCATTCATTAATGGTGATGACAATGATGATGATTCACCATGGTGATGATAGTGATCATGGTGATAGTGATTGATGATGATTCATGATAACAATGCTGAATGGCGATGATGATGATAGTGATGATGGTCATTCATGATGATGATGACAATGATAGTGATGACAATGACGATGGTGGTGGTGGTGGTGGTGGTGGTGGTTGGTGTGGTGGTGATGATGATGACGATGAAGAAGAATCATGATGGTGACGACGACAAACAATGGTGATGATGATGATGACAACAACATTAATTACTATGATGATGATGACAATGATGATGATGTGGCGATGACATTGATGAGTGATGTCAAGGATATTGTTATTGTTACTGTCATTGCAAATTCCCCAGCATAACACCCTGGGGGTCACCCAGAATCAATGCACTCTGTGTCACTCATCCCACCTGGGAGTCACTGTGAGACTGTAAACTTATACCCACTGAATGAGATCTTTGTGT
>CM060319.1:7454132-7466632 GCA_030674155.1 Stramonita haemastoma
TGTGTGAGTGTGTGTGTGGTGTGTGTGTGTGTGTGTGTGTGCGTGCGTGCGTGTGTGTTTGTGTGTGTGTCGGCATGCGCGGTGTGTTGTGCAAGTGTGCGCGCTCGCGGTTATGTGTGTGTGTGTGTGTATTGAGAGAGAGACATGGGGAAAGGGGGGGGGGGGGGGGCGCACACATGATAGGAGAGATCAAAAGAAAACAGAAAAGAAACCGGCAGACAGGATAGGAAAGGTTGCACACAGGCAAGAGGATTCCTGTCTTTAAGTTCATCTGACCTTTGGGGGAGAGAGAGAGAGAGAGAGAGAGAGAGAGAGAGAGAGAGAGAGAGAGGAGAGAGAGAGAGGAGAGAGAGAGAGAGAGAGAGAGACAGACAGACAGACAGACAGACAGACAGACAGACAGACAGACAGACAGACAGGACAGAGACTGGACAGACGGACAGACAGAGACAGAACAGACAGACAGATACAGACAAACAGACACAAGGACAAAGACAGACACAGTCAAGTGGAAGGGGGGGGGGGGGTTAGGGAAAGAAGGAAGTGAGCTAGGTGCCAGAGGCATTTGAATAAATGATTATAAACATTCCCTGTCTTTTGGCAGAGGAGCAAAAACACCAACCATGCAAAGTGGGAACACGAGTTAATATAGGACCGCTCTCTCTCTCTTCTCTCTCTCTCTCTCTCTCTCTCTCTCTCTCTCTCTCTCTCTCTCTCTCTCTCTGTGTGTGTTGTGCGCGCCGTCGCGCCGCGGCGCGTGGTGTGTTGTGTGGTGTGCTGTGTCTGTGTGCGTGCGTGCGTGCGTGCGTGCGTGCGTGCGTGCGTGCGTGCGTGCGTGTGTGTGTGTGTGTGTGCTGTAATTCTGTTGATTCTTCTGTGTGTGTGTCTGTGTGCGTGCGTGCATGCGTGCGTGTGTGCGTGCGTGCGCGCGCGCGCGCGTGCGCGGTGCGATGTGTCTGTGTGTGTTGCACACGCGTGCATGCATGAGTAGGCTATGTGCGCACGTATGTGCGGGGGAGGGAGACGAGAGGGGTGTCCGCGCGTTTTTGTTTTATCCCGACATATAATTAACAGACAATGATAATGTTACAACTTCAAAACGAATGCTGTCGTTTGAAATATATTGTTTTTTTTACATTCCACAATTGCAACAGGTTCTTTGTCTTGTTATATATTACACCTGTAATTGTGTTCATCATTGTTAGTGTTAGATTTTGTTGTATTTCACTTGCGAACTATTGATTTTGTTTGTTATGTTACCCCATCTGTCGAGTGTTGTTTGTGCGTTTGATGCATCCATTGTCACGAGAAGATGAGAACAGGCCACACGAGGAATATCGCGCTTGTGTGTTTGCGTGCGTGCGTGCGTGCGTGATTTTATGTGTGTGTGTGGTGTGTGCGTGTGTGGTGTGTGTGTGTGTGTGTGTGTGTGTGTGTGTGTGTGTGTGTGTGAAGTGTTTGGTAATGAAAAACCTGTGATATTCTCTAAAAACAACAACAACAAAAACAACTTGTTTCATAAGCATGTGAACATGTAGAGGTGCACAGCATTGCAGGTTAAAGCCCAGGCTGTGCCGTGATGTACGAGTTCTGATAACACGGTAGATTGCATACATGTGATGATGGTGTGTGTGTGTGTGTGTGTGTGTGTGTGTGTGTGTGTGTGTGGTGTGTGATGTGAGTGGTGAGTGAGTGATGTGAGTGAGTGTGTGGTGCGTGCGTGCGTGCGTGTGCGTGTGCGTGCGTGCGTGGTGCGTGAGTGCGTGCTGCTGCTGCGTCTGCTAGCGTGTGTGTGTAAAGAGGGCTTTCCAGTCGCTTTCGATAGTAAAACTTTCATACAATTCATTATCATCTACATCACTAGTAATCGCAGCTTGACAGCAGCTAGTATGGCAGCAGTAGTGCTACTATGCAGTAATAAGTATAGGTAGTCGTATGGCATACCAGCAGCACAGCACAGCGCAGCACACAGCAGCAGCGCAGGCACCAGTTAGTCGTAGTCGTAGCTGAGAGTCTAGTAATCACCAGGAAGAACGTATCATAATACAATTAATATTTCTTTCTGTCGGTCCTCCCCCCCCCCAATCCCACACGCTCTACGCCTCCTCCTTTAATAATCTGGGGAAAATTATTCGGAGTTTTGGGTTGGATTTATGACAGCATGGTAAGATCTAACCAGTGACATGACTTCATTGTTAGTGGCAAAAATCAGATTTGCTGTCAGAATTGCGCTGGATTGGGAACTAACGCTACCATGTTGTTCAAAGGGTATCTATGCATACCATAAATATAAATAGTAGTTGTAGGCACTCATCAGTCTCAGAAGACTATGGAGTTGCACTCTGAGTACAAAGCCTGGGTGAGTAAGAATGGAGGGCAAGCTGTTACCCATGCAGCAGACCCCCCCCCCCCCCTCTCCACGCCACTGGAATGATCCACTGGAAAGGCAATGACCGATACGAATGGTTCCAGTACCGTCGCAGGAGCCACCAGAACGTTGCCATATATAGCACATAAATACACACGCGCAAACACACACACACACTACACACACACACACACACACACACACACATTGTTACGCAAAATTGCTTTCAAGTGCGCCCCCCCCCCCCCCCCCCCTTTATATAACTGAGAGAGAGACAGAGACAAAAGAGATACAGAGAGAAAGGGGAAAGAAGGCTGGCAGAGAGAGGCAAAAAGTGGGACTCGGGGAGAGAGAAGAGAGAGAGAGAGAGAGAGAGAGAGAGAGAGAGAGAGAGAGAGAGAGAGAGAGAGAGAGAGAGAGAGAGAGACAGACAGACAGACAGACAGACAGACAGACAGACAGACAGACAGACAGACAGACAGACAGACAGTGAGAGACAGACAGACAGACATAGAGAGACGGAGAGAGATAGAGTCATAGAGAGACTGAGAGAGAGAGAGAATTCAGAGAGAGAGAGACAGACAGACGAGAGAGAGAGAGAGAGGGGGGGGGGGGGTCTTCAGGCATGGATACGTTATGACGCAAAGAGTCAGAGGAAGGTAAAGGTCATAGGGTTCGACCCCTAGTAGGCCTGCACATAAGTAACTGACTTTTTTTTTTGTTTCTTTGGCTCCTGTGGAGAAAACTGTCCGTCTGCTGACGCACCCGTGTACAGAACATTACCCAGCGATCCTCCCCTACCTAACCACCCACTCACCCACCTTCCTACTAAACCTACTCGTCCACCATACCCCAAAAGTGAGTTACCAACAACAGAAATGAGGAGGAGCAGGGTGGAGTTGAGTGGAGGTTAAAAAGAAGTTTCCCGTTTCTCTGGTATCGAACTCGACACAGACTGGACGCAGGAGGCGAAGAAGAAGAGGAAGAGGGGGAAGGAACTGGAATTGGTGTAAGGATATCTATCTTGACAACAGCAGATATAACCTGACATTTCAATCGAGTTTGGTAATATCTATCTATCTATCTATCTATCTATCTATCTA
Organism: Stramonita haemastoma; assembly: GCA_030674155.1. Lineage (NCBI taxonomy): Eukaryota > Metazoa > Mollusca > Gastropoda > Neogastropoda > Muricidae > Stramonita > Stramonita haemastoma. The sequence continues at coordinate 7,457,604 of CM060319.1, forward strand.
TCTATCTATCTATCTATTCTATCTATCTATCTATTTCTATCTATCTATCTATCCATCCCTTAGTCTGGCGACCGTGGGGGCACCCATGAAGACTTGACAACCAGTTCCCTCCATTCCTGTCTCTGTTCTGCCTTTCTTAGGGTTTTGTTCAGTTCTAGGCCTGTCCATTCGCTGATGTTGTCCTCCCATCTCTTCTTTGGTAATATGTTTGGTATAATCCTATCAACTGCTAAGATCCCACCCAGAGTGTCCCCTTGTGATATAACCTATGTCAGCATGACCCCCAGAGTACACACATTTCCTCTCAAAGACTACAGTCAAATAGGCTAAGTGTCAAGTGTTCTCTAACACCAAAGTTGCTCAACCTGAAGAAAAGGAAGATGGGTCGTGATACATTGCCTTGGGTTCTTTAAAGGTAAGCTTCTTCTTCTTCTTCTGCTTCTTCTTCGAACGCTCAAACAGCAACTACTGTTGTCTGTTATAGGAGTGAAAATGCGTCATGCCGCCGTTAAGGATCGGACAAGTCAGGCCCAGCGCATCGACTTTTTGGCAAAAGAGAGAATTGTTATCTTTTAAGTCTTTCTGGGGGAAAAAGGCAGGAAATGGACCAAGAAGGCAAAAAATAGACAAGACAGAAGTGACAGGAAGAAAAGGAACAAGGCAGAAATAAAGAGAGTGATAGGAAAGGAGATTCTTAGCATAGGATTTCCAGCATGTGTGGGGGTGCTATTTACACTAACAGGCCCCCAGCATCCCCACAGGGGAGGGGGGGGGGGGGTAAAGGTAAACAAAGCCTCCCCGAATCATCCCCATTCCTAGATCAGCAGCTAAGAAGAAAAATGTTGGTGAAGCTTCAAGATCAACAACAACAACAAACCTCATAACATTGCCTTAATAGACATAACATTAATAGCAGAATGGACATCTTGCATCCATCCCTACACGACCCAGTAGCAAGAATGAAACGAAAACAGATGTCACCATCAGAACAGTTTGGGGGTAAGGGGGGGGGGAGGAGGGGGGGGATGACAGGAAGGAAGGAAAAACAGGCGGCAAGGGTTTGTTGAAAATGGCCGCCAGAGAATGAACGAGGAATAAGAAAATGAGGAGATGACAGGAAGCGGGGTAACAAAGCAAACCCCCCTACAAAATACCTCACACACAGTGTGGTGGCTCTTGGCACAGTGTTAGGTTACAGGATTTTTGCTGCTTAGATTCTCTCTCTCTCTCTCTCTCTCTCTCTCTCTCTCTCTCTCTCTCTTTCTCTCTCTTTTCTCTTGGTTGTGGTGCCTCTGTGTGTGTGTGTGTTGTGTGTGTGTGTGTGTGTGTGTTGTGTGTGTGTGTGTGTGTGTGTGTGTGGTGTGTATGGCGCGCGTGTGTGTGGAGGGAGGGAGGAATAGACAGACAGACCGACCATGGGAACATAATGGATTACAAACATCTGCAATACTTTACCTTATGTCACTAGTTCTCAAAAAGAATGCTCACGATCAACCAACAATTACCTTTCTAACCAAGGTCATTACCCATTCACTGCAACTGCTGCTCCTTATAGTTGTGCTCCCACGGAGCTACTGCCTTGTCTTTCTGTTTTTTCTTTTTCCTTTTCTTCTGCCGCTGCTTACTGAATCTACTGCTATTGCTTACTGCTGTTTTTGTTGCGCTGATGATACCACGACTAGTTCTTCAGTTACTAAATATTACCACGTGGCGTATTGTGAGGTCTTTTGTGTGTAGGTTTTTTACCTCGCTTCCTGTCATCTCCTTAATTTCCTATTCCCAGTTCATTCTCCAGCTGTTTTCAAAAAACCCTTGCCGCACTTTTCTTCCCCCCACCCCCTCCCCCACCTCTAGGAAGTACTGATGGTGACATCTGTTTTCCTTTTCATTCTTGCAACTGGGCTGTGTAATACAGAACTCACAGGGATGGGGCGCAAGATGTCCATTCTGCTAATATACATATCTATTCGGAATTTTTATGATGTTTGTTGTTGTTGTTGATCTGAAAGTTTTATCTAAATTCTTCTCCTTCTCTGCTGATAAAATTAATGTGGATCATCCTTAGTCCACTCTTTTCACTGTACAGAACATGTGATGATAACGATGAAAATGAAGATGCTGGCTGTTTACGTAACGTCCAAAAAGGTCATACAGGACATCCTGTTAATATATATATATATATATTTATATATATATATATATTATATATATATTATATATATATATATATTCATCTGCCTTCTATATCTCTAACCGATAAGTGTTGTCATGCATAGCACAAACTTTTTTTTTTTAATAATAATCTTAAATAACCACAACCAATCATGAAATTCGGGCAGCTGACAGTTTTTTTTTTTCTTTTGTACGTAAATATGGATTTTCTCTATCAGTGACATTTTTTTTTCTTTGTTGAATGCTCCTAAAAAATAAATTCGTATTACCGTGGGTCGTTTTGTATGCATTGAATGCACACACACACACACACACACACACACACACACACACACACACACACACACACACACACACACACACACACAACGACTACACACACACACACACGAGCATCCTTAGTTCACCTCATGGCGTTGTTATTGGGGTGTGCTGTAAAGACGTGTGTCAGGTGAAAGGAAAGGAAAGGAAAGGAAGAGGTATCAAAACGGTTCAGAGCTAACGAAAAAGGCCGCTAACCCGCTCTTTGATGCTGGCTGATTGGCAGTAAATTACCCCCACTCCACTCACGCCCCTTTCAGCACGGCAGGCTCTGGCTTTGATCCTGGAGGGACTGTGGCTAGCAACACTTTCGCTGTACTGCCAAAAGCACCGCCAGCAGAGACGACTTGGAGAATGTGTGCCTTGCTGTGCAGAGATTGTCAGGTACTTTCCCTTTAATTTAGCTGACGAAAAGACTCTTGTCTTATGTGCTTCTCTGTACTGTGTTGTAAAACATTTATCAATAATGGCGTTAAGTGTATGTTGTTCAAACATTTAATTCAATAATGGTTACAGTAACGTAAGCTAACAAGTGTAAAACGGGGAAAGGCATCAAGCTAAGCTTATTCTAAGCCCTACCTGATGACAATGTTATCACAAGCCACCATGAACCAAACTTGCTAATTCTGAAAAGCAATTCATAAATCTGAATTCAGAATTTGGGCAATTGATTTTGTGAGAGGTCTCTAGCACAGTCCCATAAGACATCTGTTATCCATGAAATCTTCATCCGTCAAACTTTTATTTTATATGCATTGGCAGTATCTATGTTTTGTGTAAAAAAAAAAAAAATTCACACATATGTTTAACAGATATCATACATCCCCCCCTTTTCTTTTTACCTCATCTATATCCTGAAAGAGGACAGACGTAAAATGAAGACAACAACAAATACATACAAGTACATCATTATAAAGGTGTACTGTGTTGATTAGTTTCGTGATTCTGTAACTGTTACCCGCTTGCAGCTTACCATCCTAATCCTCATGACCAACGTACGGTCCTGACTACAGCCAGAATCCAACACTAAGAAACACATTCATTTCTGCGGCATTAAAGTCGACATGAATTGAAGGGGGGGAGAGCAGCCGCTTGCGTGTTTGCCTCAGCCTTTGAGGCAGAGGAGAAAACAGCAAAACACTATCCTTCAGCTTCCCAACTTAATGTTTCCATTCTCTAAGTGTAAAATAACTACTTGGCGTCATATTTAGGTCACTTTCGCTATTCACCAAAATAGAATGAAAATCATTGTGGGTTTTTTTTTCTGAAAAGTATGTTAACAGTGTGTGTAGACACATCGCATCAGCCATTTTTGTGTTCTCTCTTTCCAGTCACCGCTTTCTTCTCATCTTCTTCCTTCTCCCTTTCTTGTCAGCGCTTTGATTTGTTTGCTTTACAAGATTCAGCGCTATTTTTAAAAAAATCCACAAATCATTATTATTACCATTATTATTTATTATTATTATTATTACACACACGCACACACGCACGCGCGCATCGCACCTCAATTGTTGTGTCCAAGGACAACCTGTTTTCCAATGGAAACATACAAAAAGCAGGCAGGCAGGCAAGAAGCGAGGAAGCCAATTGACAGCGACATGTGTCTTCACAGATGAACACAGCCAACAACTTTACCTAAGGGCTGGCTGCCCTCGTCAACGTGCCAAACAATTTTATGAACCGTTTTTGTAGTCTGCCATTTTTTGTCGAGATTTCCGGGCTTGTTTTTTTTTTGTTTTTTTTGGGGGGGGGGGATTCCTGTGAACGTTGCAGTCATGATCTCTTTGTTGATGGATACTTCATTGTAGGTCTTGTTATCATGGTTCAGGTGATCTTTTTTTGGACTTGTATATCTATGTTGACAGTTGTGCTGCTTCCTTCTTTTGCTTTGTTAAAAAGGTAAAAGTAAAGGTGTCCCATAACCTGTTTGGTAGTAGGGGAGCAAGGCATCAGAGACCTCAGCTTCTCTAGGGACTACCAATGATGGATGACCGATTGCACGCCTTGGCTTCAGTACAGTCCCCCAGTCCACCCAGCTGTAAATGGGTACCTGCCCCCTTTAGGGTCAGGGAAGGTAAAGCAGCGAGGGAGAGGAGATGGGCGCCACCCTCAATATGCTGGCCCCTAGAGAAGCTGAGGTCTCTGATGCCTCGCTCCCTCCCCTACGACCACATAGGTTATGGGAACACTTTTACCTTTTACCACCGACCAAAAAATTATTGAACGTAAATACAATCACAACGACAACAACAAAAAAGACGTAAATACAATCACGACAACAAAAAGAAGACCTGTATGCCAGAGCTACCAGGAAAGGAGGCCCACAGCATGGCATGGCACAGGGTATGTGAACTTTCCCTGACAGAAGGCCAGGAAGATTATCTGCGTCCCGCTGTACTGCTGTACTCTACGTCAATTAGTGCAGCTGTGTCTAGCTGAGGTCGATTGTAAAGGCCGGCTCTTGTGATTACCCCCAATCCCTTCTTTATCCTGATAATTATGACAACTGACTCCACCCCGCATCAATCAGGGTTGCTAGGCTGTTTCTGCAACCACCACCCCTCCCCTCCCCTCCCCGCCCTGTGTGTGTGTGTGTTGTGTTGTGTGTGTGTGTGTGTGTGTGTGTGTTGTGTGTGTGTGATTTTTTTTTCTCCTAAAAATCCATAAAAGTGAAAAAAAAAACCCTTCTCTTTGTCTCTGATCCAAGCTTTAAGGGGAAGGGTCAGTCTTTCAGTCTGATCTTAGCTTTCGAAACAGACACGAACAATTTTTACATCCATATCAATTAAAGCAGCTCACAAAAGACATGTCAATGACGATAAATATGTGTCCTTACATACGTACACCTCGTCCAATAAACAGTTTCTGTACCGTTATCAGAATAGTACAAGTTTAGTTCGACACACTCCTCTGCCATGGATGAGAAGAAAGCGATAGTCAGCAATTTGAAACTTCCAATCATGCTTGTACTTGACACACAAATGTCATAATCACAACTGATTACAGACACCATATATACACACCACACACACACACACAACACACACACACACACACACACACACACACACACACACACACCACACACCGTGTGTGTGTGTGTGTGTGTGTGTGTGTGTGTGTGTGTGTGTGTGTGTGTGTGTGGTGTGTGTGTGTGTGTGGTGTCTGTAACATTTTATTGTGTGAGCGTGTATGTGTGTGTTGTGTGTATGTGTGTGTGTGTGTTTTGTGTGTGTGTGTGTGTGTGTGTGTGTGTGTGTGTGTGTGTGTGTAACATAATGTGTGTGCGTGCGCGTATTTGCGCGTGTCGCGTGTGTGTGTGGTTTTGGTGTGTGTGTGTGTGTGTGTGTGTGCTGTTCTGTGTGTGTTGGTGACGAGAGACAGACAGACAGACAGGCGGAGACAGACAGACAGACAGAAAGTCAGAAACAGACAGACAGAGAAAGAGACAGATTATCTAAACATGCTTGCGAGAGAGTTGCTCGCGAAAGACGAGCTGTGTATGGTTACAAGCCTAGTGCTACCCCAAGATAATTACAGTTTACGTGACACTGACAACTGGATATCTATATCAGTCACTACTACAGTACCCCCTAACCAAGGTTCTTGTGACACAAATCAACCAACATATTTCCAAGGCAGTGGATATGTGCCAACAACCATGTGTTATTACTACGTGGAAGGGGGAAGGAGGGTATGGACGGTACCGGTGTGTGTGTGTGTGGGGGGGGGGGTTGATGGTAGTGAAGGGAGTTTATTTGTGGGAGACAGGAATTGGGTCTGTTACTCTTCCTAAAATCACTGTTATCTGTTGTTGATTTCTTTGTCTGTCTGTCTGTCTGTCTGTCTGTCTGTTTGTCTGTCTGTCTCTCTCACTCTCTCATTGTGCCTGTCTGTCTGTGTCATGATAGTACCTCAGTTCTTGTTTCATGAAGCAATGGAAGTGGGAACTAAATGTTGAAAACAAAATACATAGATATATTATTAGTGCTTATTTCCTAACCTGTAAATAACTCCCTTTTTCTTATTTTACCACACACACACACACACACACACACACACACACACACACACACACACACACACACACACACACACACGTGTATCACAAAAGCACAATGAGCTGTTTTTTCTGGTATTTCATGCGTACTACACTACAAACTGAAGACACTGCTACTAGTCATTATCAATTAATTATTGAATTAATCAGCGGCCCAGAGGCCCTGCTACAGAACCAGAAGACAAGGAAGAGGACAACCCGGCAGCAAGCATACTAAACAATCATGATGAAAAATGCAGCATACTCATGATGATCACACTGCGAATCATACATACTACAGCAGTATAGGCTTGTATCAGTCTCACTATAGTATTGTCATATGTCACGACAGGCTGAATTCAGAGTAGTATGCCAGCTCTGTCTGCCTCTGTTGTCTGTCTTTCGTTGTCTGTCTCTTGTCTATGTTCTCTTCTCTTGTCTCTCTCTTCTCTTGTCTCTCTCTTCTCTTGTCTCTCTCTTCTCTTGTCTCTGTCTCTCCTCCTCTCCTCTCCTCCCCCTCTTCTCTCCTCCTCCTCTCCCCTCCCCTCCCCCTCCTCTCCTCTTCTCTCCTCCTCCTCTCCTCTCCTCTTCTCTCTCTCTCTCTCTCTCTCTCTCTCTCTCTCTCTCTCTCTCTCCTCTCTCTCTCTCTCTCTCTTCTCTCTCTCTCACGCACGCACGTGCTTGTAAACACAAACGCCCACGTACCCATCCCCCCCCCCACACACAACACACACACACAACGCAAGCCAAGCTCTCTTTCTCGCGATAACTACTCGTGCAAACAAAAATAACTACAACGCAAATCTCTTGACAAGGTTAACACACACACATATATATTGTATACATATTATACACATATACATGTGTGTGTGTGTGTGTCTGTCTGTCTGTCTGTCTGTCTCTGTGGTGTGTGTGTGTGTGTGTGTGTGTGTGTGTGTGTGTGTGTGTGTGTGTGTGTGTGTGTGTGTGTGTGTGTGTCTGTGTCTGTGTGTGTCTGTGTGTGTGTCTATGTGTGTGCCTGTCGCGCACATTTTCTTTGAAAGCGGAAAGACTGGCACAGCTTAGATAGAGGCGGTTACTATACCGCCAATCCTGGACGCTAACGCCAATTTCTTGTCCTTCTTTCTAACCCACCGACCTGCCTTATAATTATGATGAGCAAGCAATCCAACTCTAAAAAACGTCACATAGTTCATCGCCGATATAATATACGAAAAATCCTGCCTAAAGATATGCATGAGGATGACAATACTTGTTAAAACAAAGCAGGGTGCATTCATAAAGAACAACACATAACAATATATATATTTATACTTTGAGATAAGCTTTGATATGAAATCTACTATGTATCAAAATTGATATTCTGAGGTCAAAACTAAACCTTTGAACTGTGCATGATACCACGACAGAATTAATCCATGATTTGGCGTCAGAGAAGGAGTCTGTGGCTTGGATAGCAATGCTTTATAATATATATATATATATATTATATATATATATATATATCTCTCTCTATATATACTATATATATATAACTCTCTATATATATATTATCTATTATATATATATATATATATATATATATATTAGTTGCTCCCTTTATTGTTCACAGACGAGTTCAAAGCCATGTATCTGTAACTGTCGAACTTTATGATCTGCAACTCTCTGTCTCTGTCTCTCTCAAAAAAAAAGAAAAAAAGTATGTAATTATTCTTTCCCTCCCCTCTCTCTCTCTCTCTCTCTCTCTCTCTCTCTCTCTCTCTCTCTCTCTCTCTCTCTCTCTCTCCCCCTCCCCACCCTTTTAATAAAGACGGGGATACAGATCTATCTGTTGCATAGTCAGACTGTAAAACTTTCTGTGGCTGGTTTTCTCTCTCTCTCTCTCTGCCATCTCCCTACTCTCTCTCTCTCTCTCTCCTCTCTCTCTCTCTCTCTCTCTCTCTGTGCCATTCCCACAGTGCCGGACGGGTATCTCCTGTGCCGTGCAGCATGGTCTGTCTACTACAGTGCCGCCACTCTATAAGTCAATAACCCCCCCCCCTCCAAACACAGGGAGCAGCCTCAAGAATGCCAGCGCAGCGCATAGCGCACAAGACACGTGCACGCGCGCGCACGCACACACACACAAATGCACGAACGCACACACACACAAACCCATGTACACACACAAAATGCACGCACGCACACGCACACATAAACGCACCACACACACACCACAAATGCACGCACGCACGCACGCACGCGCGCACACAACCACACACACACACACACACCACACACACACACACACACACACACACACACCACACAGCCATCTACAGCCAATGTAAGCATCACAAACAAGCATGTACAAACTCACAAAGGATGCACACCTCGCTCTCTGTCTCCTCTCCTCCCCCCCCCCCCCACCAACGCACACACACACACACGGGTATGCAAGCGAACATTCGCGCTCCGACACACACACACACACACACACACACACACACACACACAC
>CM060319.1:7469132-7486632 GCA_030674155.1 Stramonita haemastoma
TGTGTGCATATATGTGTGCGTGTGTGCGCGCACGCACGTGTCTGTGCGCGCGTGTGTATATGCCTCTGTGCCGTCAGCAAACGTGCAAAAAACAAGCTTACAAAATGGTGAAATGCCATCAGCGTTGACATTTTAGCAATCATGACACTAACGTCTGCGTGTGTGTTTGTGTGTGTGTGTACGCGCGTGTTTGCGTGCGTGTGTGTATGTGTGTGCGCGCGCGCGTTTGCGTGTGGAGTGTGTGTGTGCGGCAGGGGGTTGAGTGGTGCGGGGCAAGGGGGGGGGGGGGGGGGGGGTGGGTAATGCAGCTTGAAACGAGATCGACCTAGCCTGGTGTCGAGTTTCACATTTCAAACCTATAACCTGATTTCATTTAGACACTTACAGACAACATATATGTTGGGGTTTTTTTTTAAAGCAAATAAAGTTCATTTTCTACATGGGTCTCCCCCGCCCCCGCCCCTTGGCACACATACACACACACACACACAAGCACGCGCGCACGCACACACACACACACACACACCACATCAAAACATCAATCTACTGGCTGCTATTCCAAATAGAGAGGCTTTACCGAATATGATTTTTTCTTTTTAAGTAGACAGTAAGCAATGATAGTTTTTCTTATGAAGCTGCACACAGACACATACATAGACACACACGCTCGCACGCACGTACAAACTCATGCACCTCCCCCCCCCCCCCCCTACCCCTCCGTAAAAAAACAACAAAACCCTAAACCAACATACACAACGCACCGTTCTTGAAATATGGCAACCGGTTACAATCTATCTGTCTGTCTGTCTGAATCTCTTGAAATATTGCAACTAGTTAAAATCTATGTAACTGTCTGTCTGTCTGTCTGTCTCACTCTCTGTTCCATGATCCACTGACATTTGATAAGTCCACAACTCACCCCCTACCCCACCTCCTCTCCACGCCAGAAACCAGAAGAAAAAAAAAAGAGATAAAATAAAGCAGCGGCACTAACCTGGGCTTCACACCGACACGAGTGACCTCCCCGGCAAGAGAAAGCAAACAATATGAAGCCATACCATGTGCACACTTGAAAAAAAATAATTTAATAATGAAAAAAAAAGCACCACCATAAAAACAAGGTATGGGCTACTCCTCCATTGTGGCAGTGAGAGAACTCTGTGGATTGAGTCTCTGACAACTCTCGTCATTTTTTTTTCCTGGTTTTCTTTTTTGTTGTTTGTTTGTTTGTTCTACCTCTTCTTCTGTTTCTACGTGGATGCACTTGGCGTTGGCAGAGACCACATGTATTCAGAGAGAGAGCGAGAGAAGGGGGGGGAGAGGGAGATGCTGGCAGTGGTTTTTCCATCCTAGTGTTACGCTGTTATTCCCCCCCACCCCCCAACCCCCCGAAACAGCCATCACCGACACCTTTGCAGTGGGCTCTGATGGTAGCCTACACATACACGGTTCCAAAGGCAACCTCCATGATACACAGTGACTTGACTATACAGTACACACGCTAACATATTATACACCGCTACCCCGTCAGTACAACACATCTTCTTCATTCTCTGTTTCTCTGGCGTCGTGTAGATCTAGTTGTGTTGTTTATAATATCAGTTCTGTTTGATGTCTGTTGCTTCTTGCAAAGCCAGCATCCATCTCGGTAGCTTAGATAGATAGAAGGTTTTGTTGTAGTTCACTGACGTGTGTCATTCATTGCCAGGGCGAGGTGCTAAGTGGGTTCGTCATCCTCCTCCTCAACTTCGGTGTTCGTGTGTGTACATATCTGTAGACCGATTGTTTAGTCAAACCACCTCTCAGGATGATCCGGCGAAACCCTTCGGCAGTGTCTGCCAACATGCAGCTCAAAGATAAATACAGATCGGACCAGGACGCCGCTAGTGTGAGTAGTACCGCCTATACACATCTACCGGGAAAATATGCCCAATGCCTATGTCACCCGGTGTTTTGTCTGTTATATCCGTCAATCTGTTCACTTGTTTGCAAGCCTGTGCATCTGTCTTCTACAGTTAAGCTACTTTGAATCAGTCTATTTGTTTGTATACATGTATATCAGTCATCTTTCAACACCTGTGAATATCTGTCTGTCCAGTTTTGTTCGCCTGTTTACTCACCGGACCTCCCCGGTCCAGTTGCGAGCAGGCCTGTTAGCACCTTCTCCTCTTTGAGTGTATGATACACGTGTACAGAGCACTAAGACAGCACATAGGCTATTACCTATCCCTATCAGCGTTTGGCGGATTGCAGAACCAGGAAAATACCCAGCATGCACCCTCTGTTGGCAGGTATCTGAGAAGTGCCCATCTGTCTTCCTGCACTTCTCCCTGTCTGTCTGTCTGTCCTTCTAAATGTCTGCCAGTATGTTTGTCCTAATTATTTTCGATCTTTCTGCCCTGTATCGCTACCAATTCGTCTAATCTAAATCTTTACATACATGTATATGCTTTCAACTGTCTGCATATCTGTATATCCTAAAACTGTGTATATCAGTCTGTTCTAAAGCTCTGCATACAATATAGTCTATCTTTAATCTCTGTATATATATATATAATATATATTTTATATATATTATATATATATATATATATATATATATATATATATATCACTCTGTCCTAAATCTCTGCGTATCTATCCCTCTAAATCACTATCTGCGTAGATCCAAAATCTCTGCATATATCTATCTATCCAAAATCTCTGCATATCTATCCATCCTAGATCTCTGCACATCTAACCATCCTAAATATCTGCATATCTATCTATTGTAACTCTCTGCATATCTATCTATTGTAAATCTCTGCATTATCTATCTATTGTAAATCTCTGCATATATATCCTAAATGTCTACAAATCTGTCCATCCTAAATTTCTACATATCTATTTAAATCCTTGCATATCTATCTATCCCAAATCTATGCATATCTATCTACCCTTACTCTTTGCGTATCTATCTAGGTAAAGGTAAAGGTGTCCCATAACCTAGGCGGTCGTAGGGGAGCGATGTGTCAGAGACCTCTGCTTCTCTAGGGGCCAGCATATTGAGGGCAGCGCCCATCTCCTCTTCCTTGCTGCTTTACCTTCCCTGACCCTCAAGAGGGCAGGGACCCATTTTCAACTATGGGTGAACTGGGGGGACTGTACTGAAGCCAAGGCGCACAAACGGTCATCCATCCAACTGGTAACCACGCTCAACGCTACATATCTATCCTAAATCTCTACATATCTATCTATCCTAAATCTCTGCATATTTATCAAGACTATCTTAAATCTCTGCATATCTATCTACCTATCCTAAATCTCTACATATCTATCTATCATAAATTTATACATATCTGTCCATCCTAAATCTCCGCATATCTGTCCATCATACATTTCTACATATTTTTCTTGACTCTCTGTATATCTGTCTATCCTAAATCTCTGTATATATCTATCCCAAATGTCTGCAAATCTCAAGACTATTTTAATGTATCAAATTTAGAATTCTTTCCATCCGAAATCTTTGCATATCTCCCTATCTGGAATATCTGCAGATCTTTCTTCAATCTCTACACAGTACACAGCAGTCTATCCTAAATGTATGCATATCTGTATGTCCATTTAAATCTCTGTCTGTCCTGTATCTCTGTGTATCTGTCTGTCCTGCATTTCTGCGTGTCCTGTATCTCTGTCTGTCCTGCATTTCTGCGTGTCCTGTATCTCTGTCTGTCCTGCATTTCTGCGTGTCCTGTATCTCTGTCTGTCCTGCATTTCTGCGTGTCCTGTATCTCTGTTCTGTCCTGTATCTCTGTCTGTCCTGCATTTCTGCGTGTCCTATGTCTCTGTGTATCTGTACAGGATCTCTGTCTGTATCTCTGCGTTTCTCTGTCTGTCCTGTATCTCTGTTCTGTATCTCTGCGTATCTGTCCGGGATATCTGTCCTGTATCTTTGTCTGTCCTGTATCACTGTCTGTCCTGTATCTCTGTTCTGTATAGATTTGTCTGTCTGTCCTGTATCTCTGTCTGTCCTGTATCTCTGTTCTGTATAGATTTGTGTCTGTCCCGTTTCTCCGTCCTGTATCTGTTTCTGTCTTGTCACTTTGCATATATCTGTATGACCCGTATGTATGTATGTCTTATTAACCTACCTGTCTTACCGTATGTCTGTCCATCTGTGTATGTTTGTCCTCATGTAGGTCTATGTCTACCTGTCTACCCTCTTCCATGTCTGTCTGTTTTCCTCTGTGTTGTAAACATGTATGAATGTTATTTGTTCACTGAAGTGTTGATTCTGAGTTCTCCTCCTCCTTCTGTCTTATCTTCTCCTTATTGTCTACGGTCTACCTATCTGTTTGCCAGTCTATTTCAAATGACCTGTACATCCGCCTGTCTGAAGAGTCTCTAGCGTTCCTACTCCACGAGACATCAAAACTAAATGCCATGGCCGACAAGCATTCTGTTACAACGCCGCCATCATGTGAAATGCTCTTTCCACAGAGATCAGGGAAAATTACTCCACACACACACACACACACACACACACACACACACACACACACACACACACACACACACACACACACACACACACACACACATTAAAAAAACAAAAAACTGAAAACTTGTTACGGACCCACTTAATTCTTGGAAACCTATAGATCTATCCTTATCTGGCTCTATACAGTCAGTCAGTCAGTCAGTCAGTCAGTCAGTCAGTCAGTCAGTCAGTCAGTCAGTCAGTCTGTCTGTCTGTCTGTCTGTCTGTCTGTCTGTCTGTCTGTCTGTCTGTCTGTCTGTCTCTCTCTCTCTCTCTCTCTCTCTCTCTCTCTCTCTCTCGAGTGGCTTCCCTTGCTTGGCTACCAGCAAGACGTGGTCTGAGAAGTAAGAAAAGAAATTTCCTATTTTCTACCAGAAAGACCTCCAGTATGCCGGTGACGGGACTACTATCTTCTCTAGAAACGGTTTTGAACACCTTCCTGCAGGAAATGTCTCTCACATCATACAAAATCGACGGCAGAGAGAATCAAACTGTTATTGTGTTGCGCCTGTCACCAGCCCATCAGCATCCTGCTACACACAGCCACAGTGACAGCGTTGTGTACCGTAAGAAAGGGGCAGCGCAAATTGCTAGGGACAAAAGGCGAGTGGAGACACACAAGGTCAGTTTAATGGAGAAACAACGTGAACATTCTGTCTCCCCTTCGAATTTGTTTCTCCCCACGCCCCAAGTTTATTTTATAACACTGAAAATGAAATTGCCATGGACACGTTCAAAGATGACACGCCCACTGGCCCTCCTCGCTGCGCTGCTAAATCCGCACGTGCAACACGGCAAGCCGTCTCTTCTCCGTCATGCATGCCTGAGGTTGACCCAGTGTCAGTGACAGTGCAACCGCACGAGTTGGCGCTTGAGGACTGAGTTGCGACTCTGACACTGACAAGGATATTGACGATGAAGATGTCATGACTGTGAGCAGTGAGGCGCCAACAATACCGCCTGTGACACTGACAGAGCACAGCTCTACAGAAGATGCGACAGAGAACAGCCATAGAGCGGAACCATTCGAAACGAATGCCATCGATGAATCAGGAAACAGCACCACTGTGTCACGCGGGATGTTGATGGAACTTTTTCAACAATTTGCAGACTCAATGGACAGGGGCTTCCAGTCATTAAAGGAAGCAAATGAAGACGGAAATCTTCCGGACACGTCCAGTGACCAGCCAGCAGCACAACCACACCGCTAATGCCGCTCTGTGACAGTTCCACGGTCCCTGCTACGACATCCGTTATTACCAGTGACATCCACATAAACTATTATAAACAATACCGCGTTTCAGTTACCAATCGCGAAGAATCGTTGATGTTGTACAGTGTTGAAATTTTGTTGTATCTTTCGATTTGGGTCCCCTCCCCCATCTACCCTTTGTGAATGGGTTGAAAAACCTAAAGCAATAAATCTTTGTCATTGTCATTGTCATTCCTCTCTCTCTCTCTCTCTCTCTCTCTCTCTCTCTCTCTCTCTCTCTCCTCTCTCTCTCTCTCTCTCTCTCTCTCTCTTAACTAAATCTCTTCATAAAGGTAAAGGTATTCCCACAACCTCGTTGGGGAGCGAGATGTCAGAGACCTCAGCTTCTCCAGGGGCCAGCATGTTGAAGGCGGCGCCCATCTCTTCTCCCTCGCTGCTTTATCTTCCCTGACCCTTATGAAGGCAGGTACCCATTTACAGCTGGGTGAACAGGGGGACTGTACTGAAGCCAAGGCGCTCAAACGGCTACACATCCACTTGATAACCACTGCATGTGTGTACTGTGTGAATGCGTGTGACTGCATGTGCGTGCGTGCGTGCGTGCGTGCGTGCGTGTGTGTGTGTGTGTGTGTGTGTGTGTGTGTGTGTGTGTGTGTGTGTGTGTGTGTGTGTGTGTGTGTGTGTACCCTTCGGTATACCGCTGCCTTCTCCTGGTTCCCCACCATCTTATCTTCGATATCCTACTCTCTCAGCTGCTGCAATTACACCTGTGGGTATGAACATGCTCATGATACTCTAAAAATCATTTAGGCCTTTTCGTTTATTTCGTTTTGTTTCTCTGCCTTTCCTCCTTCCAGCTTCTCCAGTAGTTGACTTGAGTGTCAACCCATGTAGGAATACATCAGGTGTTGCTGTGTGCCTATGTATCGATAGATCATCGTTGGTTGGCCATTCCATCAGTGGCTGTTTGACATAGAATGATGTTTGCGTGCCTATTTCTGGGTCAATCGATTTGGATGATTGATTGATTGATTGATCAATGATTGATTGAGGTAGGGGAGAGAACATGGTCGGAGCTGAAGAGGAAAGGAGGAATGGGGAGAGAGAGAGAGAGAGAGAGAGAGAGAGAGAGAGAGAGAGAGAGAGAGAGAGAGAGAGAGAGAGAGAGAGAGAGAGAGAGAGAGAGAGTGTGTGTGTGTGTGTACGCTTGTGTGTGGCTTGTTTTTTTTTTTTTTTTATTCTTTTATATCGAGATAACTCAAAATAAGCCATCTATGTGCTTGTTTTTTCCATCCCAGGTCCCCCGTAGGTAATGCAGTTTGTGTACATTATATAGTCATCTGTTCCACCGGCAGTTGACATAGAAGGCCTACTCTGTCAACGAAAAGCGGAACATGATTTAACGATGTGCCAAGTGGGTGATCTGGTCGTGGTGAAGTGGTGTGAGTGATGGTGGGGAGTGGGAGTAGGTGTGGGTGAGTGTGTGTGTGTGTGTGTGTGTGTGTGTGTTGTGTGTGTGTGTGCTTGTGTGTGTGTGTGTTGTGTGTGTGTGTGTGTTTGTGTGTGTGTGTGTGCTTGTGTGTGTGTGTGCGCGTTGTCTCTAGATAAGCAGGCTCTACATAAACTACTTTAGCATGCCACGTAGGCATGCCGATAAGACGAAAATGACCAAGTTTGACCTATGGACAGCAATCACTGAACATAACAGGATGGGGTGTGAGTGTAGCCTAAGCTTACAAAGTGTCTCACAGCGAAGTTTCACAGAACTTTCGCATACCTTCATCGTTCACCAAGTTCTGATGGAGCGTTTGAAGTAGGCCTAAGTTGTAAAAAAACCAGAAATACTCCACACAGGTTGGCTTGTTCGCAAGTTGCCTTTTTACCCCTGCCCAGAACAATGCATACCACATTTTGTGGGCGCAGTCACCGAGTGGATCAGGCCTCTGGCTTCTATGCTAAAGGGTGGCACTGAAATCCCAGATAATGGGTTCAAATCTTGGCAACATCTTATGGAGCAATGGCGGGATGGAGATCTAAGTCAACTTTTGTTCACACTTGTTTTTGCCGTATTTCCTTCTTCTCTGCACATAAAAGAAATGGCGGGTCTGCGTGCCTGTCGGGTCTATTGATACTATGCGCCAAGGCCCTCTTAATAACGAAGCTGACATCACTGATTGAGAAGCACGTGTCAGAAGGTCGCCACCGTTTCCCGCCACAGCCCACGTGTTACTCCACTATGCTTCCTTGATCCATCACGCCTGAAGGGAAAACATGTGATTGAAATGCTATCTTGACGCGAATCAATTACATGCATGGCTGATGGTCATAGCATAGTATAGTAACCACTGCCTATTTTGAATAAAAATTTTAAGCTGCTTGTCAACAAATCCACTGTTAAAAGGCGTGAATATAATTTGCTTGTTGTAAAAATGCCTAGACTTAAAGTAAAAAAACCAAGCAAAACGTCATAGTAAGGCTATCCTCTGATGTGCCAATCCCCTATTTCCCTTGAGGTTGACTGCTCACTCTTTTTTTCCTTTTAACCATGGTGTTTTTACTGCAAGTTATGATTTGAAGGTGGATCAAGCATGAGCCTACTAAATCTTTCAGTGTTTTTAATGACAAAATGAAGAAAAGAAAGAACAGGTTGAGCTGAAAAAAGAATGTGTGTGTGTGTGTGTGTGTGTGTGTGTGTGTGTGTGTGTGTGTGTGTGTGTGTGTGTGTGTGTGTGTGTGTGTGTGTGCACATAGTGTGGTGGGGGGGGGGGGGAGGGGGGGCATGGTGTATAGGCAAGCTTGTGTTTGTGGAGCTTGTGTTTGTGGATTCCTCAACATTGCAAAATTTATGAAAACCCAACATACACCCCAGATGGAGGTCAGAGTCACCAGCAATATACACCTTGGAGAAAGCTGAAAATGGATCTGAAAAAGATTAGCCTGCTTGTTGTCCTGTCACAATCATAAATTTATAGTGTCCACTCTGTGACAAAACCAGAACAGAATTCTATTTAAATCAAATAGGGCCTTCAAGTTTCAACCTACAACAGTGGCAGCTATCTAGACCTACTAGGCCTACCCACAAAAACAGGAGGGATAGGGAATAGCCCTGGGTTTAAGGCTCCACATGAAACAGGTAACTGAAGTGAGTATTATCTTTCAAGGCAGCCCCACTCCAAAAAGCCTGATAGTTGATGAGAGATCCCTAAGTCTCTTCACTGGACTGAGCTTGTCCCAGTTTATCTGCATGTATACTGTTTTCCTTCAGGTTGTTCATCTTTTCTAAATGTATATTTATATTCTAAAATTTTTCATTTGAGCTGTGCTTTTTTTTTTTTTTTTTTTTAAAACATTCGGTACCCTGTGTACATGAAGTTTTGTCAATTTTGTCACCTTTTCTAGTGGCATATAATGGCCTACTCTTCCAAAAGGCGGAACAGAGTTTGATGTATGTGTAAGATGTTCTGCTTGTCAATCTTCAATTTATAGTCTCAAATCACCCCCAACCCTAAGCCCTGTGGGGATGCCGGGGTTCTTTCTGTGTAGATAGCATCCCCACTTTCTGCAAATTCAATGCTAGAAATGTTCCCAATCCTATCACTCCCTGTGTTCCTGCCTTTACTTCTGTAATTCTCTCATTTTCTTGCTTTTTTCCTGCCTACCCAGCCTATTCTTCTGCCTTTTAAAAGTAGTTTTTCTTGTATTTTATAAGCAAACCTGAAACCTTTCTTATGAACCTTTTATTATGATTGCCCTGAAATTGGAATGTGTTTTGAGCCAGTGGGCAGACCTCCTGCAGAGTCACAAGTGCAGGAGAGACCAACACCATGCATTCCACCCAATATGGGATGGATAGCCTATGGTTAGAACATTGCCTGCAATTTGATGACCCGGTTTGATTCATGGTTGAGGGATTTTTTCCTGGAGTTAACATCAGTGCAGGCTCCACCTCCTCAAAAGTCTTTCGGATGAGACATAAACCGAGCATCCCATGCCAAACGCACAAGAACACTTGCATGTAAAGCCTGTTCCACTTTCGAGAGTAGCCATTGTGTCCAGTGGGACAGATGCAAGATTACAAACTGCATACAAATGGGGACTGATGTAAAAAAGCACATGAGTGCTTCTTCCATATCTTTGATATACAAGAAGAAAGAATAAATAAAAAATATGGCCATGCAAACCAGTCTTAAGAAGTGGGAGACAGTCTCACTCTCAGTATCAAACCTTTTTGTATTTAAAACACAAAACAAAATGTGTTCATCATACATGAGCACACATATATGTTTCCTACTCTTCATGTTTGCAGTCAAGTGCATATTGTGTGAGAATGTGTATCCATGAGCATGATTAAATTGAAATGTGTGTGTGTGTGTGTGTGTGTGTGTGTGTGTGTGTGTGTGTGTGTGTGTGTGTGTGTGTGTGTGTGTGTGTGTGTGTGTGTGTGTGTGTGTGTATGTGTGTGGTCAAGTAATAAAGTATTGCATGTGTATGTGAATGCATGCATACAAATGTTAAAGTCTGTGCAACATGCATGTATCTATCTATCTATATGTACAAGTGAATATCTGCTTTCTTTAAAATACCTATCAAATTTTCAGACAAAAATAAAAATAAGAAATGAATGACTTGAAATGAATGGGAAGTAACAAGAATTTTGAGCAGACTCCAGTAGCCAATGACTTCCCTCATTGCCTCCCTTTTCATCTGCCTCTCCCACTGCAGCCCCCTCAATCACATTACAGCCTTCCCCTCACCCCTCTAGCCGCTTTCCACTGAATATGAATCAACTGCAAGGCAAAAAATCCATCTGGATGCCACTGCTAACCCCAGCTCTCACTCTCTTTATAAAATAAAAATATTATATCAGTGTCCCTTCATTTAGTTGTAACCTAAGTTGACACACCATTACATACACAGTTACATTACACATGCATGCTTGTTTGTGGCATCTCTTTTTTACAGGGAAGAACTTTTTAAAAACTAATCCTGCTGATTCACAGCCCAGAGTGCTCGACTTTATTGATCCTAGTTCTGTGAATCACAGATGTGGTGGGTTTTGACTAGAGAGTGATTAATGATTAAGTTCAATGTGACTCCAGTCATTGTAGACTCTGAGCCTGTGTGTACCTTGTTTAATCCTTTAGTATGTGCACATTATGTCAAATACATGAAAAGTTATGGATCTAAATCTGCATGCATTGCATGTAATATATACTGTGTGTTTGGCAGGGTGGAGGGGGTAGTATCAGGAAGTAGCATACACTCTCTTGAAATGGCATGGCTATTTCAATCAAGCTTCAAAGTGATGGGTGTAAACTATGTTTGTCAATCCAATCAGAATGACAAAGCGATTAAAAAATGCTCATGAATTATTTATATATTAATAGAACCCCCCCCCCCCCCCCCCCACCCCCCCAATTTTTAGATATGCTATGTCAATACTCATTAGATGTAATGAGTATGCCCTGATCTACATGTATACATGTATGTGAAGGGTACACCTCTGTTACTTATTTGCTATGTACAACATTTGTTCTTGTAATTGTATTCAAGAGCAGAAATGCATATTCTTATAATTGAATGAAAAAATTAAAGAATCAAGTGTGTGTGTGAAATATTACAATTACAGACAGCCTACTTATCTAAAAAACAAGTAATAAAATCAAATGATTATTTAATAAAGTCATGCTCTCCTCCATAATAAATTATTAACATCAATATATGACTTGGACAAACATCAATGTCAATAAAATATACTGAATTAGATTAACATTACAGCTTCAAATGAATTTTGACAATTCCTCAAACCCGAGGCTTTCTCTGCACTGAAATCTTATACCTAGGCTTCTCAGTACGACACTGTACTATACTTAATGTAATGACTCCACCTTCATATTTCACATGACCTCTAACTTTAAAGTAAATGAATAAGCACAAGAAACTGTAAAGATCATATCTAAAGCTGATAAACAACAATTAGAACTAAGTTGATCACTTATTTTACAATGACAAGGATAAAGGAGAGACCACATTTAGACATAGAATTGTTTTCACACACAACGCCATAGCAGTGTGATGTGTGTGATGGTTGTGTGTGTGTAGTGTGTGTGTGTGTGTGCATAATGCATATATAATATATCCATAGCTGTGCATATATCATTATATGTGCACCTATATAAACTACACGCAATCATGAATGAATAATGATGTTCATTTCACTGTTCATTTTTGTTGTTCCCCATACAAGTTCACTAACACTAGTAACAGTAACACAGCATCCTGAATCCCACCCAGAACAGAGAGCTCTAACAATGGCGTATCATCACACCATTCACTGAATCAGCAGTCTACAGGTAATCCTCCTGTCTTTAAAAAAAAGAAAGTGTGGGCCAATTGCCATTAGAACCAACACTTTTCCTCTCTTTACTACTGTACTTGATCTTGAGTGGTGGTTTGGATGATTTTTAGTGATGAGACTATAAAATCCAGATCCCACGTGCAACATAAGTTTAGAGCACATAAAAGAACGCACAGCAACAACAGGGTTATCCAGGCTGCTAAAATCTTTAGTAAACCATTCTCTTAGCAAAACGTAAGCTGCCAGCAGAAATAATATTGAATAAGGGCAGCATTGCTCTTTTGGCTATGCACTCTCCCCAGGAAGAGCAGCCTGAATTTCATGTAGATATATTTTATATATATATATATATATATATATATATATATATATATATATATATATATATATATATATATATATAAATATAGATCTCACCTGCCTTGATAGAAAGTGTCATACGATATGTACACTTATTATATAATAGTTTGGGTGTTGTCGTTTTTTTTTATAGTTATTAGTGTGACAGAAAAAGACAAAAATCTCCTCCAAATCTGTTGTAACAGAGAAGCAGATGGTGGTTAAGTACTTTCAACTTCCCAGTTACACTTACTGGCATATCATTTCATTGCATATGTTATATTTCAGCCAGCTCAGTCAGAACAGATCAGTTTCAATTAGTGTGGAATTTTTTTAACTGAAACGTATTATGTTGGACATTTTTTCTGTCTACATCAAATAGAAGGAATATAATAATATAATAATAATAATAATAATAATAATAATAATAATAATAATAATAATATGATGACGATGATGATGATGATATAATAAATCTTATCAATGGTAAAAACCTTTATGCAGATATTGCCATCAGTTTCAGAGTTTGACTTTGTTCTTTTTTGTTCACATCATATGGAATGACGAGAGAGAGAGAGAGAGAGAGAGAGAGAGAGAGAGAGAGAGAGAGAGAGAGAGAGAGAGAGAGAGAGAGAGAGAGAGAGAGAGATGTATACAGACAGACAGACAGACAGACAGACAGAAGACAGAAGAAGAGAGAGAGAGAGAGAGAGAGAGAGAGAGAGAGAGAGATGTATACAGACAGACAGACAGAAAGAGAGAGAGAGAGAGAGAGAGAGAGAGAGAGAGAGAGAGAGAGAGAGAGAGAGAGAGAGAGAATATCTGTGTGCACTGTGTGCCTGCACGGCTGCAGTGACAGAAATTGATTTTTTTAATTGTGTAAAACATAGACACAGTGACATAAAAAAAAGACTCAAGTGTATCTCAAATGATATGATACCACTTTTAATGGAGACAAAACTTACTGAGTCAGTGTCAAATGCGACTGAGAAAGAGATAACAAACGTAGTTGAGACACTGACCCCTTGCCTATAGTATACAGAAGATGTGTTAAATGTGTGTTATCTGTACCGAAGAAGTTACAGATAAATTATATGTGTTATCTGTACTGAAGAAGGTATGTATTACATATAATATTATATCATTTACAGGCAAGTTACACTGTATTACACACAATTTCATCAATGAAAGTGCATAATTTAAAGGTGTCTATGTTTTTTCTTCTCTTTTTTCTTTTCTTTTACACACACACACACAACACACACACACACACACACACACACACACACACACACACACACACACACACACACACACACACAAACACAGAGGCAGCACACACACTACACAAACACACATATTTGTTGATTCTAAATATGTTTTATATGCTATAAATAATTATAATCTTAAAGTGAGAAAAAAACCTCATCACTGAAATCGGGTAGGCCTACCTATATTGTACATTCTGCATACTTTGAGAAGTAGTAGTACTTACTGTTACTTTCTCAGTTTCAGTTAGGTTCTCTCACATAGCTGAATCTATTTTATGAGTGACCATCGTGGGGGAAATGTTGACAGAGAAAAGTAACTGTGTGTAAGATTTATCGATGTACTTCACCTGAGTTATATAGGAGTAAGGACTGAGAGACATACTGGATGAGAGAGATGACACAGTGCTGACAGAACAGATAGATACGATTGTGCTGCTAGAAACATTTAGTTCGACAGCAAAGAGTCATGAATTTGCATGGGATAACACTACGTACACGTACACGTTGCCGTGATCCCCACACAACTTTCAAAGAGGAAGTTACACATGGCTCAAGAATGGCTCGGGTGCCAAAAAGAAAAGAAAAGGAAAAAGAAAAAAAGTAAAACCAAAACAACAGTCTTACTTACCTCCATGTCTGAGAGACGGTCCGGCCTCTATCGGTAGAATGAGTAGAGGCAGAATCCCGCTAGAGCCCACTAGGATGGCCCCAGCAATGGAGTAAATCCACACATCGTAAGTTCCAAAGTTTTCGTCTTCCAACAACAACTTCACTGCAGCCTCCTCTGCCTCCCCACTGGCCGGCATCTCCGTGTTGGGCGCCACGTCTACTACTACAGGCTGATCGCGTGCATTGCTCGCCCGTCTACCACTTTTATACGCTGTCGGCTTCGCTCGGTGAATTTCCCCGTTCAACACCTGTGTCACCGCGAGTGCAGAGATAACCAGTAGCGGCAGAGTTCGATAATCCATCGCGGGACAACCATCCGTTGATAAGCGAAGTAAAAACGTCGCCAGGCCAAACTGACAGCCACTTGGGCCCTCGACCTATGACCTATGACACTCACAACATGACCTCTACCATGCAGAGCTTTCTGCCAAATCTGCGCCACTTTTTTGTGGGGTTTAGTAACCTTTGTTTGCGAAGACGAAGACAGGTTTAGAGGCTTGTGGTTTGTTTAAATACAGTTAGCCTGTGTAAGAGATCAACAGGTTGTACTCACGTACGGCTTGGTGGTAGATGATCAGCTTCGTCAATTCCTCATCTTTGACCTACTTTTTTGACCTCTCAGGAAACCAGAAGTCAGACGCTTCCATTTTCCTTTGCGGGGAGCTAAAAATAAAAATAGCCCGACCCGCAAGAGAGCACGATGCACGCAGCGAGGATTCCTGCAGTTGCAGGAATGCGGTGTGTGTTGTGCCTGAAGGTGATGCTGCTGGGGTTGCAGCCGCCAAGACTGACGAGAACCATGTAACACAGCCGCAGGTCGAACTTGTTTTGATTTTTTTCTATTGCTTCTGTATGATTAAGTGGACAGATCAGTTATGGATTTTCGCTGCACCACGATTTTCGATGTCGCCCAGGACGCTTCCCAGGTGGCGACAGCTCATGATGATGATCCGCGCTACAGACGTCCGGTTGGTTCCATTGTATTTTGTCGTCTGCTAGCGCTACCGTACAGCTGTTTTGTCGTCTGCTAGTTCCTTTTGAAATGCAATTTTTTAAGTGCCAAAAAGAGTGTTGTAGAGGGAACTAAAATTGATCAAAACATAGGGCAATATCACCACACAAGGTGAAATATTAGGCGTTCATTGTTCAGTTCTTTTGTTTTGGGCATATAATGAAATTGGTTTAAATGCTTTCAATATTTGAGCTTAGTGCCGGTTTATTTATTATAATCGTTTATGGCTTATATAAAAAGTAGATTTTAATTTTATTTTAAAGAACTAAAACATATAACTATTTATTGACTTTTCAAGTGGTTTTCAGATTCATAGATAGATAACATTCTAGATCTATTCTTTTTTTCTTATTTTTTTTACAAACCTACCTTTTAAACTTCATTATAAGAAAAAAGGTTTATTTTGAAACGGCTCTCTCTCTCTCTCTCTCTCTCTCTCTCTCTCTCTCTCTCTCTCTCTCGTCTCCTCTCGTCTCTCTCTCTCTCTTCTCTCTCTCTCTCTCTCTCTCTCTCTGTCTGTTGTCTTTCGTGTGTTCGTCTCTCGTGTATGTATGTGTGTGTGTGTGTGTGTGTGTACGTACGTACGTAGTACGTTACGAGTGTGCACGTGCCCATTTGTAAGGTTCTAATTTTTGTATATTATTATCAATACTACACAGAAACAGGCAAACATGGACTGTTTGCTTTCCAGGAAATGTGGTTAAATAAACACCCAGTTTTGCAACTAATATATGTGGAAAGACTGTGACCACACAGTCGAATTTCATTCACTTTACAGACGCAATTTTGAGAGTCTTTCTCACACTCTTGGGTCCTGTTGATGCCAGGATATATTATGATAGGAAGTGTATAGTACAGCCCTGTCACATTGCCTGAAAGCACACACACACCACACACACACACACACACACACACACACACACACACACACACACACACACACACACACACACACACACAGAGAGAGAGAGAGAGAGAGAGAGAGAGAGAGGAGAGAGAGAGAGAGAGAGAGAGAGAGAGAGAGAGAGAGAACGATCAACCCCGGTTTAATTTGACTTACCAATCATGTAAGTCAGTATCAGATTAAGTGCGGGATTCAAAAGTCATTGTTGATTTTTTTCAATTGCATCATAATATTGGTATGTTTAGAACAACCAGTAAACCAGACTACACACAAGTTGAACAGAAAATGATAAATTAACCTAGTTCATCATCACTTCAGAACCTCTTGAAGATTTTTGAGAATTCAGTCAGGGCAGTCTTATGATATATCAAAGTTCCAGACCCAGTCCAACTGAGGCTTTACTGTGATCTGTTATTTTGATCGTGGTTTTTGTTGCAGTTGTTGGGGGTTTTGTTGTTGTATTTTATGTTTTGGTCAAAACCATCCAACTTTACAGGAAACACACACACACACACACACACACACACACACACACACACACACACACACACACACACACACACACACACACACACACATCATGAATCAGGAGCATTGCTTTCAACTCGAAGTATGTAGATTTGTTCCTTTCGCTGTAGGCTGACATACATTATTTTTCCTCAAGAACGATAGCCGGCAGGCAGCATGCACTGGAAACAAGCGTGACCTCATGTACAGAAATAACACACGCCTACTCACTGTTAGCTGTGCTTCGATTTTCATTTCATGTAGGTCTACATGCTCGCTAATCGGCTGTCTATGCCATCTGTGCTTGGAACCCTCAGTTTCTGTTGTGGTCTGTATTTGCACTAACACATGTATTATAATTTTCATTGATTTTTACCGGTGTCAGAAGTTGTCATCAAAGGAAATATGGACCTATTAAAATGTGGGTCTACTTGCACGGGAAAGTGGGGTGTGGCTGCGGCCTACAATGCTACGTTGGTGGTGGGTTTTTTTTCTAACAAAGTAAAATCTGTCAATCGAAGAAAAGCACACAGACAGAGACATTAATAAAACATACTTGCACCCAACCTTAAAACGTGAGAAATGATGCGCGCGCACACGCATGCACTTTGGCATTCAGTCTACTCACACCCGAACACACACGCCCGCCCCCCGAACGCATACACGCCGCGCGCGCGAGCGCATACATACGTACAGACACAGGGT
>CM060319.1:7501632-7504132 GCA_030674155.1 Stramonita haemastoma
GTCAGCTGAATATTGAAAGGGGTTTTCATAAGCACACACACACACACACACACACACACACACCTCTCTCTCTCTCTCTCTCTCTCTCTGGGGATTACCTTCCTTTGGTTTTAGAAAACGTCACTTCCGTCCTAATCTGCGAATCCGCCAGACACAAAGAGAAAGAAAGTGGTTAGGACATATACAAGAGTTTTTGGGGCTTTTATTGATTTAACATAGTTCTCATCTGTGGCATCTCTACAAGTGAAGAGAGTATGGTTCGGTCAGACTTACGCTCGAAATTGTCGATGTCGATTTTCCTCTTCCAGTGACAGTCTGTCAGGTCATCACTCACGCAACTGGTAGATTGAAACATGTCTCTTGCAAGAAGTATCAAAAGAGTATTTCATGTAATCCAATGTAATTTTTTAAAGAATCATTCATACTTAAAATGGAAGAGGTCGCTATTTGCTTTTCAACTGATGACTTTGATGCCTTAAATGAAATGTTGGTAGAACTGGTAGAAAACTTAGGTAAGGTAAGGTAAAAAAAAAAAAGGTGTCCCAAGACCTAGGCGGTCGTAGGGGAGAAACTTACCATCCTCAAACAGAACAGCTATGAATGAACTGAACACAATGCAAAGCAGGTTCCCCAGAGAGTGGCATGCCTGCACGATTGATCACACAGCCTCAACACGGGTTCGCTTCCACAACGTTTCCTCCTGTACCAGTCTGTGGGGACTTGGTGCAGTGATCAGGATTGATTTTCAGGCTGCTGTCCGGCATTTATCGCTGGGCCTGCGTCACCTCCTGCTTGCTCCTGAATAATCCATTGTTGTCACCGTCTGAAGAGGGGTATTCATGCTCCTCCTGCAAGGCCAGGGCTGATAGGTAGCAATTAAGCGTTGTAGAAAATAGGCTATTCAGCGAATGGACAGGCCTAGAACTCAACACCACTTTGAGAAAGGCAGAACAGAGAGAGGAATGGAGGGAACTGGTTGTCCAAATCTTTAGGGGTGCCCCCACGGTCGCCAGACTAAGGGATAGATAGATAGATTGAGATAGATATGTGGCAGGGCGGTAATTAGATTACTTCCCTTGCGATCGGAACTGCCAATCGCAGCGTCGTGGGTGTAAACGTTTGGAATCCACACCTGAGAATTGTGCGACGTTCTGTATCGTTGGGGGGTGGTCGAAAGCCGTCCTCTGCATGCACTTTGCCCATAGCGGTAAAATGTATATTTATGCAGCCTCTTTTTAGAGGCCACATTCCCACTGTCTGACCGTGCTGTCGTCGCCGAGAAGTTGTACAGAGTCGCGGCAGATTAAATATCTGCACTCTGTTACAAAGTGGCGTCGTCGATAGGATGGAAAGAACTTGGGCTACTGATCTGAGCGTCAAATACGCTGGTCAGTACCCACTGTGCCTCGGGACGCGGCACAAAGTCAGCGGTGGTGGATGTGGCAGGGCGGTAATTAGATTACTTCCCTTGCGATCGGGACTGCCAATCGCAGCGTCGTGGGTGTAACGTTTGGATCCACACCTGTGAATTGTGCGACGTTCTGTATCGTTGGGGGGTGGTTGAAAGCCATCCTCTGCATGCACTTTGCCCGTAGCGGTAAAATGTAGTATTTATGTAGCCTCTTTTTAGAGGCCATATTCCCACTGTCTGACCGTGCTGTCGTCGCCGAGAAGCATATAAGGGAAAAACAGTTAGTAAAAGTTTGGAATATGAAAATAAACTTTGCAGAAAAATGTCTGAGGCCTGTGTTTTTTTCTTTCTTTGGAAGAGAGAGAGAGTTTTTTTTTAATGCGTTCCTATTCCTGTGAAGGATGTTTAGGTTCAGTATCTTACAGTACAAATAAGAAAATAGAAGTCTTTAAGGGATATGATTATTGGCATTCACTACTTTCACAATCCAAAGAGAGAGAGATAGAGAAAACTAGACGTTTTGGAACAGTTTGAAGCAATTTATCTGAAATTTACATTAGCAATAAGAGACATGAAATATAAGTTTAGGAAATACAAATTGTTCTATTGAAGTTAGTAGCATACATTACCTCCTATGTCCCATTAAGAACGCCATTAACAGTTACTTTTTAGCCCCGTCTGTGCTGTTTCACCAAATGAAATGAGGACATGACCAAATCGATATTTATATCATTATTCTATGAATTGGATGTAATTCTGCCTAATTTGATAACTGTAGTGGAAGGGGGTTCCAAGAAAATTGTATCTCTCTCTCTCTCTCTCTCTCTCTCTCTCTCCTCCTCTCTCCTCTCTCTCTCTCTCTCTCCTCTCCTCCCCCCTCTCTCTCTCCCCCCTCTCTCTCTCTCCCCCCCCCTCTCTCAAACACACACACACACTCTCTCTCTCTTCTCTCTCTCTCTGTCTCTCTCTCTCTCACTCCCACTCTCTCTCCTCTCCTCTCTCTCTCCTCTACACCCTCACCACACACACACACACACACACACACACACACATGCACGCACGCACGCACGCACGCACGCACGCACGCGC
>CM060319.1:7516632-7520224 GCA_030674155.1 Stramonita haemastoma
CACACACACACACAATTTGCACGCACACGCATGCGCGCGCGCACACACACGCACACGCACACACACAATTTGCCTCAAACTCTCAAAAGTACTATCATGTAGGGCCTACCACCACAGCTTAGCAGCGAGCAAAAATTCTCAGTACAAGGACAGGTGTCCTAGCAACCAAGATGTAGGGAGGCCACAAGGTAGTGACGTCATTCTGATGTTGTAATGAGTAACCCTTCTTTCAGCGTATGGGTGTGTACACACCCAGGACGTACTGGGAGTTTAAATGCTAATTAAGTGCATTTCTAATTAACACAAACAAACCATTTTTTGTGGAAGTGTAGGTCAGATGTTTATTGACAAAGTCATGAAATTTCAAGGCTGTAGGGTTGATAGTTTTTGAGTTACAGAGCAAAATATAGGGGTCGGGTGTACACACACCCAGAGCGTATGGGGAAGGTTAAATGTCTTCGCACTTCCTATAGGCAGGCTAACGCGTGTCGTTTATTCCCTGCCTACAACATTTACGACATATTATTTCGTTGCACATTATTGACTTGGGGCAATCGCCGCTATACAGTTCAGGCACTCATCAATCAAGAAGATATAAGTTGAGTAGATCGTTTTGTCAACGTCACAGAGTCATAAGGAGAGAGAGAGACAGAGACAGAGAGAGAGAGAGAGATGGGACTAAGAGAGATTTAGCACAAATAAAAAAAAAAAGGGAAAAGAAGAGGTAAAAACGAAGGGCGCAAAAACAAAAAAAAACAGTAACTACTAAAAAGGACAGGAACAGTAGCATCTATACATAGGTTGCATTTACTGTTATATAGTCTGACATAACATTTGCTGTTATATAGTCTGACATAACACTGTACCTAACCTGTACTTAAATGTTATTGTCTGTTAGTTAAAGGAGTTATGTTGTTTTCGTAAAATGATTTTTATTAAAGGTTTGATGAACAAAATTGTGGATTGAATGTAAAAGCTTAATGCGTGATGTGATATGGTTGAAAGGGTTTTAAAAAGAACAAACTGCAGTAGATCGTCAGTTTGTATGTTAATGACACACAGAAAGGGGGGAGGGAATAAAAGGGGTATTAACAGGGACAAAAAGACATGCTGAATGCCAGATTGTTTTACGCACCCGCGCGCGCGCACGCACGCACGCACGCACGCACGCACGCACGCGCACACAACACACACACACACACACACACCACAACACACACACACACACACACACACACACACACACATACAAACACACATTTACGATTCAGTTTCGTTTAGTGATGTCTTAATGTAGCTAAGGGGTTTAAATATCGTGTTTTATTTATAAATCAAACATGCAAAGTGCTCATATCATTTTTTTTTCTTGCAAAATAAACTTGCCCTTCTCTGCCATGCTTTGGCACCAGTCCGTATCATCTATGTACCGTTCAAGAAAATATAATTTTGAAAAAAAAAAAATTAAAGACAAGCGCGAATATTTCACTTTTTTTTTCCACGTTTGTTTGTCGTGAAACATCTGTGTCTGTCAGCCGTGTTGTTCTGTTTGTTTTCTGCAGATAATCACACAGAGCTCTAGACACATGAACGTGCATGGACGTACTTAAAGCACAAGCAACCGACGTATGCCCGTTCGAATGCTGGAAACATTATGTTCGTAAAATAACCTCTGGGTCTCTGTATATAATCTCTGTCTCTGTCTGTCTCTCGTCTCTGTCTCTGTTCTCTGTCTCTCTCTCTCTCTCTCTCTCTTCGGAAACACTATCCTCGACTCGCATCTCCTGCTTGTGGTCAATAGGCTAGTGGGCCCAATCCGCTAGTACATATAATAGCCACAACTCTAGCTAGCGTAAACGCGCAGGCTAGAAAAACATACTAGACGCTCGCCTACAACTTCCCCGTAAAGTAAATAGGCCTACCATCGTTCATGTTCTTCACATCAAACTATCAGGCCCACACTCACAAAAGAGAGCGGGTCAAATCAAATCGAATCAAAATCTGGAGTGTGCGGTGTTCGTACCCCGTTTGAGCCCATAACTTGTCCCCCATCCATTAGACCCTGAGTGGTGGTCTGGGCGCTTGTCTTTCGGATGAGATGAAAAACCGAAGTCCCGTGTGTTATACATCACTATTTAGCGCACGCAAAAGGGGGTTGACCCTGGCAAAATTCTGTACAAAAAAGCCACTCTGATACGGAAACAAATACAGTTGCATGCAGGAAAAAGAAGAAGAAAAAAAAAGGGGGGGGGGGGGTAGGGCGCTGCACTTGTGGCGACACACTCTCCCGGGGAGAGCAGCCCGAATTCAGGCAGAGAAATCTGCTGTGACATAAAGTGGTATAATATACAAAACAAAATGTGCTTTTTTTTTATTTTTTATATCCTCCCAGAGAGAGGGGAGAGAGAGAGAAGAGAGAGAGAGAGAGAGAGAAGAGAGAGAAGGAGAGAAGAGAGAGAGAGAGAGAAGAGAGAAATGAATGAATGAATGAATGAATGAAATGAATGATCTTTATTTTTCAAGGGTCACAGATAAGTACCACGTACTTTTTTCATCTGGCCCTTGCCTGAGAGAGAACTCGAACTCGAACTCGAACTCGAAAGGTTTATTCATGAAAAAAGGCCATTGGCCCATACATGAAGGGGTTTGCCGAATAACGATAACGATAATTGCTTTAAGCGACACACGACGCACTCCAAGCCATGGAAACCACAGCATTGATTTAGTAATGTACATCGAGACACGAAACTCTTTACTGTCCAGATATGTTACGGCATTCTGACCATTCTTTCGTCAGTCTTTGTCACACACAACACACCCTTAGGTCTAGGCTAGCCTACCAAGAAACCGCGTAATAGTTCTCTAAGTGTCGCTAATCCCTTGAAGCACACGATAGGGTCTCCGTGTGTAGTGTGTTTGCCTGAGAGAAGAGAGAGAGAGAGAGAGAGAGAGAGAGATTTCTTTCGAAGACGTGTATGTTCACACGCGTGGGGAGGAGGGAAAGGGAAGTAAGCTGTGGATGCTCTTTGCTAAAAATAACTGAAGTTCAGAGCTTCACGATCCAGTTAGAGCACGTACAATGAGCGACAGACTGGATCAGCTTTCCACGTAAACAACCCCTGCTGGCTTCACGTCAATCGTTTGAGCTCTGGGGGAAACCAGAAACAGCTGTGGCAGCAACAACACAGCAGCAGCAACAGCAGCAGCAGCAGCAGCAGCAGAGGCAGCAGTAGCGGTAGCAACAGCCTGGGCAAAGCAAAAAGAGCATTTATTATAATCGTGCAACATTATGCCAAATTAAAGTAATCCCCTTCGTGTAGAAGGGTACAAAAATTCAGAAAATGAAGTGTGCACGTTAGATACCTCTTATTTCGACCCGTTCGGTGGGTTAAAGGAAACAACGAACATACCCACAATACATTCCCGAATCCCGGGAAGCGCTACCTTCATGGCGCAGGCAAAAACGGTCGTTCCCTGCAAAATCCACCATTGGTGAACCCCCGGAGCTCTAGCCAGGAACCAACCAAACAACCAAACAGTATAGTAAGTATTAGAAGTAGTAGTTATATTAGTATAGTAGTTATAGTAGTAGTAA
>CM060319.1:7520324-7525324 GCA_030674155.1 Stramonita haemastoma
CACACATGCACATACACACACACACACACAAACTCACACTCACACACACACACACACAAAACACACACACACACACACACACACACACACACATTCACATTCACATTCAACATTCGCTATCTTTATTTCTTCAGTTCGATTGAAAAGAGACATTAGGACAGTGTTTTATCTTTTTTTTCTTTTTTTTTTAAACTTTGATTAAAAAAAAAAAAAGGATTAGAAGGATATTACTTTTTCTTTCAAAAGAAAAGACTTCAAACGCAACGTCCCAGTGCCGCAGGCACAAGAAATTCAATTTACAAATAAATGAGAATGTTCGGTGTGTGGAAAACAAGGTGTCGTAGTGACACTAGGTGTGTGGAAACGGTTTGTATTGTTCGCAGCGCACTCAGTTATGCTTTTGTCATACCCAAATGTGTTTTTCTTCTGGGTAGTTTTTTTTTTTTTGAAAACGGGTGTCTTGGCCTTGAGTTTGAAACAGATTTAGCGCAATGTAATCTGCTTTATTATCACTACTACCACCACCACCACCACCACCATCATCATCATCATCATCATCATCATCATCATCATCATCATCATCATCATCATCATCATCAGTGTCGTCGTCGTCATCATCATCATCATCATCATCATCATCATTATCATCAGTGTCATCATCCTCATCATTATCATCGTCATTATCCATCATTATCATCGTCATTAGTAGTAGTAGTAGTAGTAGTAGTAGTAGTAGTAGTAGTAGTAGTAGTAGTAGTAGTAGTAGTAGTAGTGGTAGAGGTAGTAGTAGTAGTAGTTGTAGTTGTAGTTGTAGTAGTAGTAGTTGTTG
This sequence comes from Stramonita haemastoma, assembly GCA_030674155.1. NCBI lineage: Eukaryota > Metazoa > Mollusca > Gastropoda > Neogastropoda > Muricidae > Stramonita > Stramonita haemastoma. The sequence goes on from CM060319.1 coordinate 7,521,154, forward strand.
TAGTAGTAGTAGTAGTTATTGTTGTTGTAGTTGTAGTAGGTAGTGGTAGTTAGTAGTAGTAGTAGTAGTAGTAGTAGTAGTAGTAGTAGTAGTAGTAGTAGTACTAGTTGTTGTTGTTGTTGTATTGTCTTGAAGTGTGTGTGTGCGTGCGTGAATGCGTGCGTGCGTGCGTGCGTGTGTGTGTGTGTGTGTGTATCTGTCTGTCTGTCTGTCTGTCTGTGTGTTTTCCAAAGTAAGCTACGTGACTCATCCCCTACCGTTTGAAGTTCCGAGGAAGTGAACAGTAAAGTTTCTTTAATTAAACAGGCCGGAGAGGCAGAGTTCTGGAACCAGTTTCACGAGAAATAAACCACAGCTGACAGAGGTCTTAGAATAACACGTACAAACATAAAAACCACATTGCTATTCATTTAAACTGTCCACACATGTTTTACGTACACATGCAAGGGAGTGCAAATGCATGTACGCACACGCGCTAATACATACACACACGCGCGCCACGCACGCACACGCGCACCGCGCGCGCACACACATACACACACGGATGCATACACGTACACACGCATGCACGTGCGCGCACACGCACACACCCACACATACACACACGCGCGCACGCACGCACGCACTCACACACACACGCACGAACGCATGCACACACATACACACACACATTTTTCCCCGTCTAATATCGCTTATAGTGAACAGACGTTAAATACAAGAACGAACACACGCACGCACGCACGCACTCACACACACACACACATGCACACACACCCATACCCACACCCACGCGCGCGCGCGCGCGCACACACACACACACACACACACACACACACACACACACACACACACACACACACACACACACAACACACACACACACACACACATACACACATACATACATACATACATACATACATACATACATACATACATACATACATACATACATACATACATACATACATACATACAATACATACATACATACATACATACACACACACACAACACACAACTTTCAACCGAAAAAAAAATGACATACAACGCCACAGAAAACATTTGGAGAGACAAAATATGTCGGGGTAAAAACTATCTATAACATCTTAGCCCTGTCATACTTCAACATGTTTACCCCGTTTAACCTTCCCCGTACGTCGCCTCGGCCTCGACGCGCTGTACCTCCTGGGTGTACAGCAACCCATACTTTTATTGAAGGCATAATCCGCTCCCATATCTCCTGGGTGTGCAGACACCCATACTTTTAGTGAAGGCATAACCCGCTCCCATATCTCCTGGGTGTACATACACCCATACCGTTAGTGAAGGCATAACCCGCTCCCATATCTCCTGGGTGTACACACACCCAGGCTGTCTGAAAAGGAACTAAACCTCTGCCTTGCCTTGCATGAATCACTAAGCTCTTTCCCTACATCCTGGTTGCATAGCAACCCCATGACTTGAAGAGCCCACTGTAGGCCTACATCCTGGATGTTGAGTAACCTAATCTGCATACAGGGGAGTCTGCCTTTATGTGTAAGGTTTTTCAGAAGGGAGAGTGCTCTTCCTACAAAAGATCTAGTACTTGAGGTGCATAAAAGGTATGCACTCAAAATATGCCCGTATGCACTGGAGCTATCCATAAAGAAAAAAAAGGGCTTGTTACTTTACTGTGCACCTGCATAGATTTGCAGTCTTATGGCCGTTGGTTTACCACTGAGTTGATAGTCAATAATAATAATAATAATAATAATAATAATAATAATAATAATAATAATAATAATAATAATAATAATTGTTATAATAATAATTGTTACAATAATAATTGTTATAATAATAATAATAATAATAATAATAATAATAATAATAATAATAATAATAATAATAATAATAATTGCATCAGAACATCTTGCACACATGTACGATCCTGTTCCGCTTTTCATAAGAGTAGGCAATCATGTGCTGTGGGAACAGATGACAAGATTTACAAAACTGCATACGCACGGGGACTGGACATAAAAAACCCAAAAGTGCTTATTCCATTATCCTCATTATAAAAAGTAAATAAATAAATAAAAATAAAATATCATAACTATGTACACAGATGCACATGCATACATACACACATTCAAAGATATGTGCACACACAAACGCACATGCACACACACATGCCATCCACTTCAAAAAAGAAAATCAAAGCTTATTCAATGAATCATCCAGAAATAAAAAATAGACTTTGACTGACTTTGACTTGGACACATGTATGCATGCATGCATGCATGCATGCACACAGGCACGCATGCAGTCAGACATACATGTGCCCACGTTCGCGCACCCACGCACGCACACGCATGCAGACACGCGCACACACACACACACACACACACACACACACACACAACAATTTGCACGCACACGCATGCGCGCGCGCACAACACACGCACACGCACACACACAATTTGCCTCAAACTCTCAAAAGTACTATCATGTAGGGCCTACCACCACAGCTTAGCAGCGAGCAAAAATTCTCAGTACAAGGACAGGTGTCCTAGCAACCAAGATGTAGGGAGGCCACAAGGTAGTGACGTCATTCTGATGTTGTAATGAGTAACCCTTCTTTCAGCGTATGGGTGTGTACACACCCAGGACGTACTGGGAGTTTAAATGCTAATTAAGTGCATTTCTAATTAACACAAACAAACCATTTTTTGTGGAAGTGTAGGTCAGATGTTTATTGACAAAGTCATGAAATTTCAAGGCTGTAGGGTTGATAGTTTTTGAGTTACAGAGCAAAATATAGGGGTCTGGGTGTACACACACCCAGAGCGTATGGGGAAGGTTAAATGTCTTCGCACTTCCTATAGGCAGGCTAACGCGTGTCGTTTATTCCCTGCCTACAACATTTACGACATATTATTTCGTTGCACATTATTGACTTGGGGCAATCGCCGCTATACAGTTCAGGCACTCATCAATCAAGAAGATATAAGTTGAGTAGATCGTTTTGTCAACGTCACAGAGTCATAAGGAGAGAGAGAGACAGAGACAGAGAGAGAGAGAGAGATGGGACTAAGAGAGATTTAGCACAAATAAAAAAAAAAAGGGAAAAGAAGAGTAAAAACGAAGGGCGCAAAAACAAAAAAAAACAGTAACTACTAAAAAGGACAGGAACAGTAGCATCTATACATAGGTTGCATTTACTGTTATATAGTCTGACATAACATTTGCTGTTATATAGTCTGACATAACACTGTACCTAACCTGTACTTAAATGTTATTGTCTGTTAGTTAAAGGAGTTATGTTGTTTTCGTAAAATGATTTTTATTAAAGGTTTGATGAACAAAATTGTGGATTGAATGTAAAAGCTTAATGCGTGATGTGATATGGTTGAAAGGGTTTTAAAAAGAACAAACTGCAGTAGATCGTCAGTTGTATGTTAATGACACACAGAAAGGGGGGAGGGAATAAAAGGGGTATTAACAGGGACAAAAAGACATGCTGATGCCAGATTGTTTTACGCACCCGCGCGCGCGCACGCACGCACGCACGCACGCACGCACGCACGCGCACACACACACACACACACACACACACACACACACACACACACACACACACACACACACACATACAAACACACATTTACGATTCAGTTTCGTTTAGTGATGTCTTAATGTAGCTAAGGGGTTTAAATATCGTGTTTTATTTATAAATCAAACATGCAAAGTGCTCATATCATTTTTTTTCTTGCAAAATAAACTTGCCCTTCTCTGCCATGCTTTGGCACCAGTCCGTATCATCTATGTACCGTTCAAGAAAATATATTTTGAAAAAAAAATTAAAGACAAGCGCGAATATTTCACTTTTTTTTTCCACGTTTGTTTGTCGTGAAACATCTGTGTCTGTCAGCCGTGTGTGTTCTGTTTGTTTTCTGCAGATAATCACACAGAGCTCTAGACACATGAACGTGCATGGACGTACTTAAAGCACAAGCAACCGACGTATGCCCGTTCGAATGCTGGAACATTATGTTCGTAAATAACCTCTGGGTCTCTGTATATAATCTCTGTCTCTGTCTGTCTCTCTGTCTCTGTCTCTGTCTCTGTCTCTCTCTCTCTCTCTCTCTCTCTCGGAAACACTATCCTCGACTCGCATCTCCTGCTTGTG
>CM060319.1:7535324-7542824 GCA_030674155.1 Stramonita haemastoma
TACCCAGCCTCACCCTTTCTACCCAGTTTGACGAGAAAATCGAACTGAATGTCAAAGTCATTCTCGGATGAGACTAGAAACCGAGGCCCCGTGTGCGAACGCACGCAGAACATCTTGCGCACACGTTAAAACCCCGTTCCACCTTTCGGAAGAGCAGGCCATCGTGTGCCGGTAGGAGCGGATAACAAAATTATAAAAACCAGCATGCACACAGGTGTCGTGTTTAGACACCATCCTGAGGAAAATTCGGGGGGTTGGAGTCCCAGGGCGGCTCGGGGCTATATATGGCAACGATCTGGTGGCTCCTGCGACGGTATTGGAACCATTCGTATTGGTCATTGCCTTTCCAATGGATCATTCCAGAGGCGTGGAGAGGGGGGGGGGGGTCTGCTGCATGGGTAACAGCTTGCCCTCCATACTTACTTACCCAGGCTTTGATTTTGGTTAAGGCCCTACTGTGTTTTAGGAGTGGATGTCTTTCAGAGTCAAGATTGTAATTTAAATACCAGTTTATAGTTTGTGTTATAGAACATGTAATGACAAATGGTAAGTATTCATTTGGATTTGAATGACAGGTTTAAAAAATGCAGGCTTGATAAATATCGTAGGTTTCACACAATCTCAACCGACTCGCGCAGTTTTTTTGTTCAGATCACCAACGGAAACAAAACTATGCCTAGTACTATCGTTGAAACCTGCTTCAGAAAGCAAGAGATAGTGTACTCTTGTCTCCTCTATCTCATCTCAGTTCTATCTAACACGTTTGGCCCGAAGGCACCCCCTCTCCTTTCCCTGCCACCTTTTTCTCTTCTGTCTATTCTTCCTATCAGTGGACACACAGTGAAGTAAGTGGGCCAAGTGTCTCTTGACTGAAAATACACCTAGGTTATGATTCATACAGTGGCTACTAGCTCTGGGTGCTTATGGAAAGGATATAGAGAGAAATGGATATTATCAATGGTCGAAAGTCTCCCATAGTAAAATTCCATCCTCTCTTTTTTCTTCTTCTCTTCTCCCTTTTGGGAAAGTGCACTGGATTTTTCAGACCGCGAACCTTGGGCAAGTTGAACCTGGCAGAGCCCAGTCATCTCCATATGCATGCTGGGTATGTTCGTGTCTCCATAACCCACCAATAACCACCATCCTTCGGATGAGACTATAAACCGAGACCCCGTGTGCAAACGCATGCAGAACATCATCCGCACACGTTAAATCCTGATCCGCTTTTCGAAAGAGTGGGCCATTGTGTGCCTGTGGGAACAGACGACAAAAATTTTCAAAACTGCATACACACGGGGACTGGACGTAAAAAGCACGTGAGTGCTTATTCCATTTTCATCGATATAAAAGAATAAAGGAAATAATTGTATAAAAAAAATAATAAACCACTGACAGGAATGAATCCTCTAACATGATGGGACGATAGCTTGGCTGTAAACAGTTAGGGTTGGATTGGACTGGATTGGTATGGGTTAGATTGGATTTAGATGCGCTAGGAATGAAATCTCCAAAGCAAAGAACTTTTCAGTGCAGTGATCTCATTTTTCTCCTAATCACTATGCCCCATTTTTTTTTGTCGTCTTTGCTGGTCACAGGTGGGTTCAATGAACTGTTGCAGCGGACAGTAACTATCTGATGTATCCCTGGACAGTAACTATCTGATGTATCACTGTATCAGATCAAAGCACCAAGTGTTCCACGAATGTCGTCTTAGCGTATGAATGTAGGCTGATGTGGATGAGGCTTTCCTCCTGGTTGAGTTTTAATTAGCTCTCTGTCTCTCTCTGTCTTTCTGTCTGTCTGTCTGTCTGTCTGTCTCTCTCTCTCTCTCTCTCTCTCTCTCTCTCTCTCTCTCTCTCTCTCTCTCTCTCTCTCTCTCTCTCTCTTCTCTCGGGCGGTCACGAGAAGTGAAGTGGACAGGGCGTACATTTTCTGTGAGCAGCAGTAAAACTAGAAATTCATTCAAAAATGCCAGTTACTGGACTTCCAGCGGCTGTGGAGAGGACCTTAGGCGCCCTGCTGACTGACAATGCAGTTTCTAGCTGGAAAGTGGCAGGAGAAGGGGACAGCGTGGTTTTTGTCTTGCGACTGAAACCAGTGGACACAACAGTGTCAACCAACATGGCAGATCCAACAGTGAATCGCAGCACACAAGCACAGTACTACAGGAAAAAAATCGTTTTCTCAAAGACGACGAGATGTTGAACGCTCTCGAAAGCATAAAGAGAAGCAGGCAAGTGTTGTGTGTGAAAGTGACTGTGTCCTCAGTGCCTCGAGTCTGCCTGACAGTGGAGTAGAACAGGGGAATACAGCATGTGTAGATACACATGGAATAGACCTACCAACAACACACACACAGGACATCAACACAAAAACATCAGTTAAGTTGCCATCATCGGTTGATTTAGAACCTCCCTGTATGTCTGATTGTAGTGACTGTGCTGATATGTGTGTTTTGCAGCCTGAGGTGACCGATGATAATATTGTTGGTCCATTCGACACAAGAAATGTCAAACAGTACGTGGCTACTCTAACTGATAGATCCGTACAGAAAAGGCTAAGAGACAGACAAAGAAATACACACTTTAGAAAATCCGTTCTACATCATTCAGACGGTGAAGATATTGTGACTGAAGATATTGTGACGTGTGAGTCAGACGACATTGTGATCCAGTGCCCATGCCAACCAGACACTGAGCAAGTATGTGTGTACTGGTTTGTCAAACAGCAAGAGAAAAACATGCTAAAAGAGGAACGTGTCAAACTCGCCAGTTTGCGGAATGGGAAGCGAATCCAGAACACACTACACACGGAGACCCTATCGTGTGCTTCAAGGGACTTAGCGACACTTAGAGAACTATTACAGCGGTATCTTGGCTAGGCCTAGCCTAGACCTAAGGGTGTGTGTGTGACAAAGACTGGACGAAAGAAAGGCTCGGAATGCCGTAACATATCTGGACAGTAAAGAGTTTCGTGTCTCGATGTACATTGCTAATCAATGCTGTGGTTTCCATGGCTTGGAGTAGCGTCGTGTGTCAGCTTAAAGCAATTTTCGTTATCGTTATTCGGCAACCCCCTTCATGTATGGGCCAATGGCCTTTTTTCATGAATAAACCTTTCGAGTTCGAGTTCGAGTTCTTTCGAGTTCTCTCTCTCTCTCTCTCTCTCTCTCTCTCTCCCCCCTCCCTCCCTCCCCTCTCTATCTGTATTATTCTCTCTCCCCACCTCCCTCCCTCCCTCCCTTTCTCTCTGTCTTTCCGTTATCTCTCTCTCTCTCTCCACCTCCCTCCCTCCCTGTATCATTCTCTCTCTCCCCATATCCCTCCCTCCCTTTCTCTCTGTCTTTCCTTTATGTTTTTTTTTTATTTTTTACACTGACGTCCCTAGATTAAGACATTAGTATTAAGATCAGAGGGGCATGAAAAGATCCCTGGAGCAGAGGAGTCGTTTTCCCATCATTTCCTCTTGTCTCCTCTGTGTGTTGGATGAATGAATGGAGGAGGGAGCTGTGTTACACGTGGACTATCAGTTGATCAGAGCAGAGCCACTCATTTCCGCTGCTGGGGTTCTGTTCACACTCCTCTGTTAATGAGTTGGGTGCTAGGGATGGATGGATAGATGGATGGATGGGTGGGTGGGTGGGTGGGTGTTTCGCTGAGGGCAAAAAGATGAGGAGATATTGTTTTCATGACGTTTCTGCCTGTGGCTGTGTGGGGCAAGTCTCTTGTTTCACTCTCTTTTTAATTGTGTCATTGATTTTCACGTTGTTGTTTTTTTGTTTCTTTCTGTTTCTCTCTTTTTTCTGTCTCTGCCTGTCTGTCTGTCTGTGTCTTTCTGTCTGTCTGTCTGTCTCTCTCTGTACTTCTGTCTACCTGTCTACCTGTCTGTCTGTCTGTCTGTCTCTCTCTGTACTTCTGTCTACCTGTCTACCTGTCTACCTGTCTGTCTGTCTGTCTGTCTGTCTCTCTCTCTCTCTCTCTCTCTCTCTCTCTCTCTCTCTCTCTCTCTCTCTCTCTCTCTCTCTCTCTCTCTCTCTCGTGCGCTTGCGCTTGCGCTTGTGTGTATGCGTGAAATAATTGATTCCATTCTTGTTTTTTGATTATCCCCCTTGTCTAAGGGCTGTAATGCTATAGACAATAAAATATTGTCATTCTCTCTCTCTCTCGCTCTCCTCTCTTCCCTCTCTCTTTTCGTTAATGCTCATAATTGACATACAGCGGAACGCACAAACCACATGTGATTTGATTTATACAGTACATTGAGTGTATAGCGCCCAATCTATGCTTTATGCAAAATTAAACAAAGGGAATCCAAGAAAGTCGCGCAAGATCCCAAATCAATCACCTTTGCTTCCTAAGCAGTGGCATTTTCTGCTAGGCCAAATAGTTTTTCTTTTTTGTTGTTTTTGTTTTTTGGCTTTAACCAATTATCAAATCTGCTGGTCATACTGTTCTTAAGTGAACAAAGCAGACCGAGGAAGGTGAACAATAATACCTAGCTTCAGGCAGGTCATTTTATGAGCCCAGTTTCCGCTTATCTCAACCATGTTGGATGATGTATTGTGGGTCGGTACATGGAGTGTGGGGTCAGGTTAGAGAACTAATTTCCTGTAGCCTACAGGAGTTCTGTTTTATTTTAGCTGAGACAGACAGATGGCTGTTTTTAGGGAGAATGAGTTTGGCTTCAGGCAAAACGATGGGGACGTTTTGGGATTTTTGTCTGCCCCCTTTTTCCCCAGCCCATGTTGTTTGCGCACTTTGTGTTTCGCCTGGCTGTCTGTCTGTCTGTCCGTGTGTCTGTCTGTTTCTGTCTCTCTGTCTCTGGCTGTCTGTCTGTCCGTGTGTCTGTCTGTTTCTGTCTCTGTCTCTATCTGTCTGTCTGTCCGTGTGTCTGTCTGTTTCTCTGTCTCTCTGTCTCTCTGTCTCTGTCTGTCTGTCTGTCTGTCTGTCTGTCTCTCTCTCTCTCTCTCTCTCTCTCTCTCTCTCTCTCTCTCTCTCTCTCCTCTCTCTCTCTCTCTCTCTCTCTCTCTCTCTCTCTCTCCCCCTCTCTCTCCTTCTCTTTGTCCCAGCCCCCCCCCCCTCTCTCTCTCTCTCTCTCTCTCTCTCTCTCTCTCTCTCTCTCTCTCTCTCTCTCTCTGTGCACATATATGCTCCACCGTTTTCTTTCATCCTTCCCTTTCACTTTCATTGATCCGCACGGTATGATCACAATATTGAACGTATAAGAAAAAAAAATGTATCATACAGCCTATTGCCCCAATCTATCTTCAACTCATCGCAATAACCAGGCGTAGCAGATGCGAGAATCTACAGTATATGAAATGATTCCACGCGCACTAAAACACGAGGACGTTAAACTCACCCTTTTCCCACACTAAAACAAGCGTCCACAGGAAACTTTGACCCCAAGGCGCACTGAACTTGACCTTGACCCCTGGTTGCTGTGCAGGAGTGGAGGACCAGCACATGCAGTCGGTGCCCTGGGAGGCCTCTAATGTGCACGAGCTGGACCTGACGTCCACAGAGCTGTCTGAGGAGACCCTGGAGAACGTCTTGCTCAGGATGCCCGGCTTCACCTTCCTCGGCCTCGGCTACTGCGAGTTCTTCTCCGATAAGGTGGGCAGGGGGGGGGGGGGGGACTGACCCTCGACTATGGTTTGGTTGCTTGGTTGGTTTGTTAGTGGGTTGGTTGGTTGGTGGGTTGGGTGGGTGGGTGGTTTGTTGGTTGGTTTGTGTGGTTGGTTGGTTGGTTCTTGGTTGGTTTGTGAGTTGGTTGGTTGGGTGGTGGTGGGTTGGCTGGGTGGGTGGTGGTGTTGGTTGGTGTGGGTGGTGGGTGGTTGGTGTGTGGTTGGGTGGTGGTGGTGGTTGGGTGGTGGGTTGGTTGGGTGGGTGGGTGGGGTTGGTTTGTGGGTTGGTGGGTTGGTTGGTGGGTTGGTGGGTTGTGGGTTGGTTTTTTGGTTGTTGTGGTTGGTTTTGGTTGAGTTGTGGGTTTGTGTTGTGTTTTTGGTATTTGTCGGTTGGTTGTTGGTTAGTTTTGGGATGTTGTTTGATTAAGATACAACGTCGTGTGTGGTGATGTGTGCTGGAAAATGTTGAGACTAGGAGAATGAGGTGTAGGTTAGTTTACTGCTGATGACTGACAGAAGACGACGGACGGTAGATGACACAGTGTGTGTGTGTGTGTGTTGTGTGTGTGTGTGTGGTGTGTGTGTGTGTGTGTGTGTGTGTGTGTGTGTTGTGTGTGGTGTGTGTGTGTGTGTGTGTGTGTGTTTGTGTGTGTGTGTTTGTGTGTGTGTGTGTGTGTGTGTGTGTGCGCGCGCGCCATGTTTTTGTTTGCATCTATGTGTTTGTTATGCGTCTATCTGTCTCTATGTCATGGATGAATATAATAATAAAGAAATTTTATAACAGCCATATGTCTCTGACTAATTAACGTTGCTTATTCTCAAGAAACAATTTTGTTTCCCCTTCGAGCTAAACGGAGAGAAAACTCGTAACAAAAAACCTCCGAGGCACTAGGCATATTGCACCGATAACAGATTTATCACGTAGAATACCATTTTACATAGGACAGTCATTACAGGGTAATGGTGCGTTTTGTGTGGGAAAATATTGCGTTAGCTTTTGATGAAGGATACCATTAGGCCTACGTGTTGATGCTGTCCATTTATTTTCTTCATTCGCAAAATTAGCCCTGAACTCCCCACAGCTGTTTCATATTCGCCTCTAACGTGGCGGAGTGGGGTAGACTGTTTGTCTTTTTTATGCAGATTTCTTGGATTGCTGGTGTTAACATCATTTTCAATGGAAATTTGCAAGTTAATCTGTTGAATGACGTATCCGTGAAACAGGGAGGTGTAGAATATATGAATACAGATGAATTCAGTGAGCTGCTGTTGCCAGCCATTTTGAATATATTCTTCATTTACATATTTTGTCAAACCCTCGGGTAGTCTTTGCATTATGTATGTATGTATGTATGTATGTATGTATGTATGTATGTATGTATGTATGTATGTATGTTATATATATAATATGTATATGTATATATATATATATATATATGTGTGTGTGTGTGTGTGTGTGTGTTTGTGTGTGTGTGCGCGCGTGTGTTTGTGTGTGTGTGTGTGTGTTATCTGCAAAATGATAACTGTAATTGGTTGCAGGTGTGGGTCATTTTTATGTAGTTACCCTAAAAAAAAAGTAATAACAGCACATAAATATTGGTCTGATAGCCATAAGGCCTTTGTATGTGTGTATAGTTCTGTGTTTGAGCTACACTGAATTTTGCGTTGGTATTTCGGGCTTTAAATACAATAAATCCAGACTGACTCATTGCGAGTATTGCAAGACACTTCTGGCAACTACACGTGGATGCAACGTTTTAGAGCCATCCAACTTTCATGGATGCCCTTCTATTCAGCTTGATGGGGGGGTGAGGTGACAGATATGTGTGTGGTGTGTGTGTGTGTGTGTGTGTGTGTGTGTGTGTGTGTGTGTG
>CM060319.1:7547824-7550324 GCA_030674155.1 Stramonita haemastoma
GATTTTGTTTGTCGGTGGATTGTCTGTCTGTGGGTTTTGTTGCCATGGAGGTCAGGAGCTGTATCTGCCTATACAGCCGATGAGAGGATAGCAACAGTGAGCTTCATAGTGTGGACATAAACACTTTCACCATCCTACACATCTGTCTGTCTGTCTGTCTGTCTGTCTGTCTGTCTGTCTGTCTGTCTGTCTGTCTGTCTGTCTCTCTTCTCTCTCTCTCTCTCTCTCTCTCTCTCTCTCTCTCTCTCTCTCTCTCCTCTCCTCTCTCTCTCTCTCTCTCTCTCTCTCTCCTCTTCTGTCTCTGTCTGTCTGTCTGTCTTCTTCTGTTCTATCTATCTATCTATCTATCTATCTATCTATCTATCTATCTATCTATCTATCTATCTATCTATCTATCTATCTATCTATCTAGTAACAGAGTGAAAGAGACAGGCACATGCATATATACTACACAGACTTACAAATACCTGATAAACAGACAGACAGAGAGACAGAGACACGCAATCTCTATATGACTTAAACAAGCTATTAGGAAACATAAGTAGAACAGTAATGTTCCCTAGAAAGTCTCTTTTGAGACCACGAAATCTATATCTACATCTACAAATAGAAAAAAACTTATCAGCAGAACTGAGAAAGAACTCTTTTTTTATCAATCCAATACCGAGCCAGTATCGACCCTGTTATTACACTGTCAATATCTTCCCCGGCTATTTCCATCTACGCTGTAAAATGATCTCCTCCCAAACCTAGCTATGATCGACAGCCTTATCGGTGCTAGGCATCTTCTGGGTCCCTCCCCACCAAAATGGTCCCACCGGTGATTGCCTTGCAGGCTGGCGTGACGGCTGTTGTGTCGTTACCTGGGATTTTGTCTCAAACGGGAAAAGGCTCGCCACGGAAATAGGAAGTGATTCCTTAAGTTTAGAAATCTCTATTGTAGAATGCTGCGTGTTGTATTCGGTATGAGAAATATATGTGGTCAGTTTAAAATGTGTGCCTGTATTTTGACCTCAGAATCGCACGATAAATGATTCCAATTCTGACATATGGTATCATATCTCTGAGCGGTGCGAATCGGGTCAAACCCAACGGATTTCCCAGGGGTAAAGTTCGGGAGTACTCTATGTTTCGTAATGTCAGCAGAGTTTGTATTTTATCAACATTATCTTTTTATTGCTTGGGAGTAGGGGGTGGGTCGTTTTATTTAAAATTTTCTGGGTGGGTTTTGGGGGGCGTTTTTTTTTGTTTGTTTGTTTTTTTATGTTTGTTGTTCTTGTTTTTTCTGCTTTTGTTGTTGTTTTGTTGAGGATGGTTGGGGGTTTCTTTTTTTTTTGGGGGGGTGTTTGTTTTTTTGTGTTTTTGTGTGTGTGGTTTTTTTTGTTTTTTTTTGGGGGGGGTTGTTTACATCTGTGTTGATAAAGAAACAGCGAGCTTAGCAATTTAAAAACAATTCGTGGTTACTTATGGTCCGGGTTCGCGCATTTGCACGTCTTGTACCAGTCAGCGACAAGAAAACTACTTAAGAACATCACAGGGGTCCATCCCTCCCTCCTTCATAGTATAGAGTGAGGGAATCCATCTGTCTACCCCATCTTTTCGCTCCAGTGTGCATACTTCCTCTGCTCCCTCACTGTACTCTATACTATACTACTGTACTGTATGTAGGCTGGTGGTTTATTGGAGAGCTGAGCTTCCTAACAGTCAGGACAGTCGTGATGTATGTATGTGTATCACCTGTTTGGGGTGGAAATTATGACGTGGCGCTGTTATATTCGGTTCTGTGACGGGGGATGTTTGCTGAGGAGGGGGTGGGGGGGGGGGTGGGGGCGAAGGGGGTTTGAGGGGGGGGATTAGTGAAGGGAGTAGTGTGTCTTGAGTTTGTGTGTGTGTGTATGTGTGTGAGTGTGTGTGTTGTGTGTGTGTGTGTGTGTGTGTGTGTGTGTGTGTGTGTGTGTGTGTGTGTGTGTTATGCGCGAATGTGTGTACGTGCGTGTGTCTGTGCGTGGTCTTCAGTTTTAGGTATTTTCACAAAGAGAGATATTAGACAAAATGTTGAGTGAAAAACAAAATGTTGAGTGCATGGGCACATGTATGTATGCGTGTGATCAAGAGTTAAACATGCATGTACGTGTGGACAGGTTTGTGTGTGTGTGTGTGTGTGTGTGTGTGTGTGTGTGTGTGTGTGTGTGGTGTGTGTGTGTGTGTGTGTTATGAGATACCACCTGTTTCAGGTGAAAATTATGGTGGCGTGGCATTGCCTGGTAGGCTTACGATAATGGGGGGGAGGGGGAGATGGGGATGGGTTCACCACCACCACCACCCCCACCCCCACATACATACACACATGCACACACACACACACACACACACACACACACACACACACACACACACACACACACACACACACACACACACACACATACACACACACACACACATACATACACACATAAACCACCCTCCCCCCCCCCCCCCAATGTTCATATCACCGAAC
>CM060319.1:7555324-7557824 GCA_030674155.1 Stramonita haemastoma
ACGTTATTTACTTAGTTAGTTAGTTAGTTAGTTAGTTAGTTAGTTAGTTATTAGTTAGTAGTTTAGTTATTCTTTTATATCGACAATAATGGAATAAGCATTCATATGCTTTTTTCATCCAGTCCCCGTGTGTATGCAGTTTTGTAAATATTGTCATCTGTCCCACCAGCACACAATCGCCTACTCTTACGTAAAAGCGGAACAGGATTTAACGTGTGCACAAGATGTTCTACGTCCGTTCGCACACGGGGCCTCGGCTTATAGTCTCATCCAAGGACTTTTAGAGAGAGTGGAGTCAGCACTGATGTTAACTCCAGAGAAAATATCCCCTCCAACGGGAATCGAACCTGGGTCGTCAAATTGCGAGCGCAATGTTCTGACTACAAGGCTGTCCCGTCCCATAAACTAGCCTAACCTAGCCTACCAGCTGAGCTGTCTGTTTCAAAGCCTGGGGTTAGGCGTTGGCAGCGTGATAAAACAGACAGGACGGATTCCAGAATCCTGGCATGAAAGAACTGGCAGCAGTACACAGACACAGAGATGAGAGGGGAGACAATAGGGTTTACACTCAGATGAGAAGGGGAGACAAGAGGTTTACTCTCAGATGAGAAGGGAGACAATAAGGCTTACACTCAGATGAGAAGGGGAGACAAGAGGGTTTACTCTCAGATGAGAAGGGGAACAATAAGGCTTACACTCATATGAGAAGGGAGACAAGAGGGTTTACACTCAGATGAGAAGGGGAGACAAGAGGGTTTACACTCAGATGAGAAGGGGAGACAAGAGGGTTACACTCAGATGAGAAGGGGAGACAAAGGGTTTACACTCAGATGAGAAGGGGAGACCAGAGGGTTTACACTCAGATGAGAAGGGGAGACAAGAGGGTTTACACTCAGATGAGAAGGGGAGACAAGAGGGTTTACACTCAGATGAGAAGGGGAGACAAGAGGGTTTACTCTCAGATAAGAAGGGGAGACAAGAGGGTTTACACTCAGATAAGAAGGGGAGACAAGAGGGTTTACTCTCAGATAAGAAGGGGAGACAAGAGGGTTTACCTCAGGTTTATCAGCCCAGGCTGCGTTGGTTCAAAAAGGAAGACGATGTTTCTGACAGTTCAAAAGATAACACAGAAAGAATGGAGAGGAGTCACAGACACACAGCACACACGCACGCCACAAACACCACGCACACACACACACACACCACACACACACACACACACACACACACACACACACACCACACACACACACACACACACACACACACACACACACACACACGACTTGGCAGCGCACATGACTCATACATACATTTTTCGGCTGGTTTCTCTTCCCCCCCCCCCCCCCCCCCCCCGTTTTATTTTTGTTCTATTTTGCTTTGGAAAATAGCATTCCAAAATTCTGTCCTTGTTTTGGGGTTGTTTATCCTCCCCCCCCCCTCTCTGTCTCTGTCTCTGTCTCTGTCTCTGTCTCTCTCTCTCTCGTCTTCTCTCTCTCTCTCTCTCTCTCTCTCTCTCTCTCTCTCTCTCTCTCTCTCTCTCTCTCTCTGTGCCATGTAGCTTATCATTCTTCATTGTTGCTGTTGCACTGTCATCATTGACAAACCATGCTTACTATTCTGTTTATATCGTCCTTCTCAGTGTGTTTTGCCGATGTTCCCAGAGAGCTTATCAGATAACCTGTTGCCTCAGCTATTGCATCCCAAGTCATCTTGATGATAATATAAAAAAAATAAGCTGGGCAGTGCTGCTCTTTCACTTGCTGCATTTGCTGTTGCCGTTGTATTGCTGGTAATCCCCATGGGAAACAAGAAGAGAGGGTGGGGGGAGAGGGGGAGAGAGAAAGAGACTGGTATAGATAGCTCTTTTTCTGATGACGTTGATACAGCCCAAAGCATTTTCCCTGCTGTCTGCTTTGATTTGCGCTCGTGCTCTTTGTTGAGTACCGTAGGTACCCATTAGCGCCGCTGCCTCTGTCTCTGTCTGTCTGCCTACCTCAGTGTTCTGTCTCTGTTGTTGTCTGTCTGTTGTCTTGTTTGTGTTGTCGTGTCTCTCCTGCTCTAGTTCCTGTGTCTCTTCTGCTGCTCTCTTCTGTCTCTGTCTGTCTTCTCTCTCTCGTCTCTCTCTCTCTCTCGTCTGTCGTCTGTCTGTCTGTCGTCTGTCTTCTGTCTCTTTCTCTCTCTCTGTCTTCTTCTCTCTCTCTCTCTCTCTCCTCTCTCTCTCTCTCTCTCTCTTCTCTCTCTATCTTCATTATATCTATCTTCAAAAATCATCTATCTCTAACCTTCTATACCCACCCTCTGGCTTCCTCAGCACACTGATGTGTATCTATCTATCTATCTATCTATCTATCTATCTATCTATCTATCTATCTATCTATCTATCTATCTATCTATACTATCTATCTATCTACTACTATCTATCTATCTATCTATCTATCTACTATCTATCTTCATCTATCTATCTATCTATCTATCTATATCTATCTATCCACCCACT
>CM060319.1:7560324-7565324 GCA_030674155.1 Stramonita haemastoma
GGTGGGGGCGAGCACGCGCGCGCACGCGCGCGTGTTTGTGTATCTGTGTGTGTGTGTGTGTTAGTGTGTCTGTGTGTGTGTCTGTGTTTGTATGTCTGTGTCTGCGTATTCTTTCAATGCAAATTATATATGTTACAGTTGATTTTGTTTTCTGAAACCCTCCATGCCCCAAGAGGGGTCAAAGGCGAATTTAATCTTGAATCTTGAATCCTGTGTGTCTGCGTGCTGTATGTGAAGGAAGTTGTCTGCCAGTACCCCCCAAATACCCATTATCTGGATCAGCTTCTCCAGATAACTAACCCTCAAGGACAGAAAAGGACCTTTACCTCCGTCAAGTACAAACATGGTCTCCCTCTGATCTGCCGTCCGCACTTCCTGCAGTCCCCACACTGTGCTAATAGTCGAGAAGCAGGGAAGGGGGGGGAATGGGGTGTTTGATCCCCTCATGCTGTTTAGTACAATTTGTTACTTTTTATCATCCTTATATTCTTCGTTTTGTCTGAATTTTATAGTCTAATGGGGAAGTGTGCGGTAAGACTTTATAGGTCAATCACCTTTATGACCTGGATAAGTAGGCTACAGTCCTACGTAGTAAAAAACGTGGGATTTGTTTTTGCGGTGTCAAGGAAACATTCTCTCTCTCTCTCTCTTTTCTCTCTCTCTCTCTCTGTCTCTCTGTCTCTCTATCTCTGTCTCTGTCTCTTCTCTCTCTCTCTCTCTCTCTCTCTCTCTCTCTCCTCTCTCTCTCTCTCTCTCTCTCTCCTCCTCTCTCCTCTCTCTCCTCCTCGGACCTTATTTAACTTGACATGGGCAAGCATTACAAGGGAAAAGGGGCTAAATTCAGACTGGGTGTGTCAGATCTCAGTGTTCAAAAACTCAAATACAGATTGCTTAGTAAATCTGATACAGCACGTCCTTCATGAATCAATAGAAGATGAGGTGGTTTTATTTTGTGTTGCCCAGCCCTCAAAGATTTTAGGTCAAAACATATCCCAGCAAAATATACATGCCAACGTGTGACGCCCTTAAGTGGCTTCAACGTCCCTAACTGGATTATGACGTTCAGCTGCGCGAACGGGGTCAAAAAGGAACTAGAAATTGCTTATGCTAAACTGCTTAGCATATCGCTTTTCATCATCACAGATGAAAACACGATCCGGAATAACGGCGATGAAAAGTTACCAAATAATAAAAAACTCATTGGAGACTGCGAACGTAAAACGAGTACTTGCTTACCAAGTACTGCACAGAGTTGCTGACCAGAGGAGTTATATTTGTCTCCGTTCATTAAGCCTGTCCACTTTATGACAGCATGCCACTTGCCACATGCACGCGCGTTTTTTTGTGTATGCCAGCTTGTGCGTCAGTGCTTGCGCCCCGGTGTTAAGCTTATTCGTGTGCGCGCAATGCATGCATGCGTGCGTGCGTGCGCGCATGTGTGTGTGTATGTGTGTGTGTGTGTTTGTGTAAGAGAGAGAAGACAGAAATAAAGAGAACACACCTATCATACAAAGAAGTGTCTCGGTAATCACACTAGATCGTATTAGATATACTTCACTGTCTGTGTGTACGTTCCCTTACATCACAACAGAAACTCACGTTATCAGCGTCCGTGCTACAAGTCTTGTTATGTAGGCCACACCTCAGCTACGGTTGTCCTGTGCGCGTCCAAACCAGGCGATTTATTCACATTAAGTGCCAAACACTGATAAGGGCAAATAAAACAGCTCTGGTGGGTTTGGGGATACTAATGGGGCAACAGACACAGCACAGTCAGTCATTCCTCTTCTTCATAGCTCTCTCGGTTGGCTACTACGTGCGTTCCAACGGCATCCCTGCAGAGAGGAGAATCTGAATCTGAACCGTTATGACAGCAGTGCATTAATTTTAGGCAAAAACAGAATACACAATAACACATACATTCTCTCTCTCTCTCTCTCTCTCTCTCTCTCTCTCTCTCTCTCTCTCCCCTCTCTCTCTCTCTCTCTCTCTCTCTCTCTCTCTCACACACACACACATACACACACACATACACACATGCGCGCGCACACACACACACACACACACACACACACACACACACACACACACACACACACACACACACAACACACACACACACAGGGAGGGATAGTGGTAGGGGATCGGATTGAATTTGAAGAGAACTGATAGCAAGGAGCGGAGAAAGTTTTCTTCTTCATCAACTTTCTCCGCCTCCTTGCTATCAGTTTCTTCAAAAAAAATTGCCCAAAACTTCGCCATTCCAGGTGTTGTCACACAATACCGGAATAGGTATCTTGATAGGCCTAAGATCTAGGCCTGTGTTCTTGTCCCATATTGCCAGACTTTGGGGGTGGAGTAGCCTAGTGGTTAGAGCCCTGCACTCGTAATCTGACGAACCAAGATCTGAGGACCGAGCCACCACGGACTGACGGAGGCACCCCTTTAGGGAATTTTACCCTGGAGTAAAAACAGAGGAATGGAGGAACTGGTTGTCAAGTCTTTCAGGGGTGCCCCCACGGTCGCCAGAACTAAGGGATAGTTTAGATAGAACCCTGGAGTTCATTAACATCAGTGCCGACTCCACCCCCCAAAAGTCTTCAAAATGAGACAGAAACCCAGGCTCCATGTGCGAACGCACGCAGAATGAGTCTCGCACACACACTTTAAAAACCCGTTCCGCCTTTCATAAAAAAGACCATTTTGTGCCGATAAGGGCACGGATGACAACGTGAATATCGCACGTACACAGTCGGCGTGTTCGGACACCATCCATCCCCGGAATCGGAATGCAGCTACCTTACGGGTGGATAAAAACGGTCGCATAGCTTACACACAAAAATACCACCAATGGCTGAATCTTTTTTTTTTTCTTTTATTCTTTTATATCGAGGATAACAGAATAAGCAATCGTGTGCTTTTTTTTTCATCCGGTCCCCGTGTGTATGCAGTTTTGTAAATATTGTCATCTGTTCCCACCGGCACACGATGGCCTACTCTTACGAAAAGCGGAACAGGATTTAACGTGTGCGCAAGATGTTCTGCGTGCGTTCGCACACGGGCCTCGGTTTAAAGTCTCATCCGAAGGACTATCCGAATCATCCGAATCTCGGAGCTCTAGCTAGCGGAGGAACAACAACAACAGCAACAAAGGGAAATTATCAGACGTGGTATCTTTTAACGGCATGTCGATTTTCAGGGCCGAATGGCCGCAGTGCCGCCCTGTTGTTCCATGGCACTGACTCCATTATTCGGATGAACGGCGGCACGAGGAGTAATCTGACACCCATGTTCTGAGACCGGTGACGTCAGTAGACAGCCATGACGCATTTGCAAGGGCAGCAACTATTGATTGTCAGCCAGCCCTATGTTTTAACCACTTTTTTATTTTTTATTTATCAAAAATGAACGTTTTAATTTTTTGTGTACAGTGTTTTTTTGTAAGACAAAAGCTATGAGGAAATTTAAGCGGCTTAGATGGCATTGTCCCTGGTTCTGTCTGTGTTAGTCTAGTAGTGCCTTTTTTTCCTATTTTACTTCTATCACGTTCAAACATGAATAAACTCATCATCCACATGCATCGCATGAGTTGGTCTATCTATACCGCCTCTTCTTCTTCCTCCTCTCTCTCTCTCTCTCTCTCTCTCTCTGCCGCCAAGTGGAATGAGTAATGATTGCACGTGGCACTCTCCTCCTCTCTCCTCATTAAGCACACACACAACACACACAACACACAATTTTCAGCATCATGCCTTCCTCACCCCCACCCCCACCCCAATTTCCTTGCACTACTTCGTAAGAGCCTGCTGCCTTTTAAAAAAAAAAAAAAAAAAAAAAAAAAGCCTGCTACCTCACACTTCCTGATGTTCTGGGTATGATTATTTCCCTTTCTCCTAAGTAGCCGAGATTCCATCCTTACACCCCCTTTTGCATAAATGGGCTCTTCCGGCAGGGTTTTCTGTAAGACTGTATTGGTGGAAAGCCAGTGACTGCGCTAAATATAACCTGCTTAGCTAGTTGTAGATTGGGGTTTCCTGAGAGTCCATGGAAATAGTATGGTTTATTTTTTCTGGTGGTTTGAGCGGGCCTGTGGGGGTATATATATGTGACAGGAATGTGTGCTGCAGTGTGTGCTTGTGGACATAAAACAGTGCACATGTGCATGACGGCATACACAAGCCTGTGGGCATGTGCACTGGGGCGTGCACACAACACAACACACACACACACACACACTCACTCACCTTACCCTCCCCCCTCCACACACACACACACACACACACACACACACACACACACACACACACACACACACACACACACACACACACACCACCAGCCACCTGCCCCCACCCTCCACACACTCCCCTTACCACACACACTCCCTTTCATTAAAAATCATATTAAAAAAAAAATACAAACACACATATATGTCATCATTGAATATGTAAAAAAAATAAAAAATTCACAAACACATAGGCCTACCCCCTAAACACCTCCCCCACCTCCCCAAATCTCTCGCTCCCCCCAAAACTGAGCCACAGACAATAATTATTATCCACACACAACACACACACACACACACACACCACACACACACACACACCACACACACACACACACACACACACACACACACACACACCACACACACCACACACACCACACACACTCACACACACACACACACACACACACACACACACACACACACACACACACACACACAACACACACACACACAACAACAATCAATGCTTACTCATGTACCATCTAAAATAAAATTACTGACTGACTACACACACATACACACACACACACACACACACACTCACACACACACACACACACACACACCACACCACACACACACACACAACACACACTCACACACACACACACACACTCACACTCACACACACACACACACACCACCCACACACACACACACACCACACACACACACACACACACACACACACACACTATTCATGTATTCA
>CM060319.1:7570324-7727824 GCA_030674155.1 Stramonita haemastoma
CTGTCTGACTGTCCTGTCTGTGTGTCCTGTCTGTGTGTCCTGTCTGTCTGTCTGTCCTCCCTGGCCTGACAGATCTATCCTCAGCGTGCCACTCCATTCCCTTGTCGTGTGTCGTCTGCAGTGATTGGACGAGCGTGCTGTCGTCTGCCGCATCATGGAGGAATACACGACAGTCATAAAGACGATGCGATTCCCAGTCTCTGGCGATCTCCAGCATTGTATCGGGATGCTGTAACGTTTACCTCCCCTTTGCCATAGTACTCTCCCTGCCCACCCTCTCCCTTTCCCCCAACCTCCATTGTGAAGTTTTGTATTGAGTATGTTGCCTTGCCCCCGTCAGAATATTTCAGTGATGAATAACCTTCCTTAATTTTCTGCTCAACAGAAGATTTTGTTGTTGTTGTTGTTGTTGGTTTTTTTTGGGGGGTGGGGGGTAGACACTGCCACCGCTTTTAGCTTCGTTACAGGGTTCTTGTAGTTTTAACAAGGTAATTTCTTTCATTGTACTTTTTGTTATGATGGGCGTAACCATGAAACATGATAACTACAAAGTGTTTGAAGTTGTTGAGGGTTTTTTCGAAAGAAGTTGTGAAATGACAGGATCGAATGACTGCAGTTTACTGCGGCATACTGAGCAGTGTAATGACGAAGAGAGGGGGATGGAGCCATCACTGTTTTCCATGCCTGCTTTTGTGTAGATCTGTAGTGTTTTCTTCTTCTTCTTCCTTGGACTGAAGTGTTCTCCTTTTTGACGCCTGTAGAAAGACTATCCTCTGTTCTGTTCTGTTCTGTTCTGTTTTACTCTCCTGTATCAAAACGATAGTGCTTCTTCAAGGATGGTCTCTTACCCTGTATCATCTGCAGAAGACACAGTGTGTACTTTTGCCACCAGTCCCATCAGGGAACATCCATTGTTTTTTGTTAATCAAAGGTTACAGTTAAAGATTTTGTTATGGATTACTTAACACAGCGACAAAAAAAAGCAGGTTAATTTTGTGACCCTTATTTTTTTTCTTTTTTTTAATTTTATTTTATTTTATTTTTTTTCCATTTTGTGATCCTCAAGCATCTTAGTGGTGTACACATTCAGCAAACCACCATTCCTTCCCCAGTGTGTGGTGTTGTGGTTGTCGTGACGGTGTGTTCCATTCCCTAACAACGGTGTGTGCCGCTACGCCACACCCCACCTCACCATCAGCGATGTGTTCTGTTCCTGGTGACATCCTAACCCTCCCCGACCCTCTCTCTGCGCTCCCTGTGCATCCCAACCATCCCATGATGTCATCCATGATGGATATAATGAATATGTATTCATCCACGTCATCAACACATTGGAAAAGCTAACACACCGTTTCATTTTTTCCCACCTACTTGCCTGGACAACGAAACGTGTTCCAGCGTGCTGTATCAGCTGAGAATATCGATCTGTGTATTTATTCCTATGATTGATGTGTGAACAGTGAACATTGTGTGCCAAACAGCTAAGCCCTGCCATTCTGCAACCTTGACCTTGAGATTGCAGTCCTTCTGTTGAGAAGTTTTGGGGTTGTTTGTTTTTTTCTTTAGCTTAATGCAGCTGACATTATGAGTGCACATGTTGTTTTTGTAGTCATTTTGTGTTAGATTGGTTGAAAATGTGCAGTGGATGCAAAATACAGATGAGTTTGTCCAAGGTTTAGTGAATGTTTGCATACACTGCCAAGATCTTGTTTGTTGATTGTGAGTACATAGTCATGGGACATGGTGCAATAACTTTCTCTATGTGAGAAACGAGGAATGAACTAGACAGCCATGAAAATGTAGATCATATGAAGAGTTGTTTAGTCAATGAAGGAAAGGGTTTATCCACCTTTGTGTTTTTCTCCTTTGTTTACCCTCCTTACAGCAGGAGCCACATTGGCTGACTCAGGTGTTGACCATCAGTGCACATTTTAACTGAAGTAATTTACCAGACTGTATGCAGTTCACCATCTTATATCGGTCTGTCCAATTCAAGCTGCTTAGTTTTGCCTTTTTAACTGACAGGGTTCATAAAAGGGTCTTGCTTTTTAAGAATTTTTTTGAAAAAAGAAATAGGGTTTGCAACCTGAATTTTTCCGACTGTTCTTTTTGGCAAGAATTCTTAGAGGAAAATAACAGGGCTGATGAGTTTTAATCAAATGACAGCGTTTTGTTGAACAATATTTAGGTAAGAAATATGGTGCTCCCACAATACAATTATTCAGCATTTTTTTGTAAAGTAGTCTTCATCTAACACAGCAGAAATGCAGTTTAAATCATTCACCAGAGCTGGTAAGGCAAAGTTTTCCGGATAAAAAATGTGGCTTCCAAACTGGAATTATTCATTTTTTCAGCAATGTGTCAGAAGTAAAACATAGTTTCATACATAAATCATACCTCTTTAAAAAAAAAAAAAAAAAAAAAAAGAGAAGTTAAAAGCATTTTCATTGCTTGTTTTGGGTAGAAAAACTCGTTAGTGTAACTGTAAGGCTGTTTCCCATTTATTAATCCCTATTCTTTTTCATCAGTGTTTACCCAAGATGGAAATGCAAGTTACCATGCAATTTCTCCACTGCCCCCCCTCCCCCGATAGTAACAGGGGTATAGTTAACATTGTTTGTGAGCATTGATAAATTTGGAAATCTGGAAAACAGTTTTGGGGCAAACTTTGAAAGAAACAGGGGATTTATTTTTGCTGGTAATAACATCTGGTTAATATCAAGTCTTCAAAAACTTACTTTGGATTGGAACAAAACAGTTGGGACTTAAAAGAAGTATGAATATGCATTGTGTAAAGCATATTAGCTATGCATAAAATTTTGGAAGCTATACTCTATTTCCAAAATAGAATTATTCAGTTTGATGAACAAAAAAAATATGTGTTAGTTGAAAACAATAATTAATGATCAAATCAAAAATGATCCTGCATGTCTTTCGTGAGCTTATGCACCAAGTGCAGTACTTTCTTTATTATTTTTTAAAATCTGTTTTAAACTGTTGTCATGGCAGCTGTGCTTCTGTCCACAGTAAATGAGCGAAGATTACAATGTCAGACATGTGGAGAATTGACCTGTGTTGTAGGTGGAAAACAGATACCAAAGATGACCCAGTGTTTAGGTTGCATACAATGTAGTGAGGGTGTGACAGAATAAGCTCAGTGGTCAGAACGCTCGCCTCTCTCCAAGCCAAGGTTAAGAGATCGAGCAAGGTTACCATTGGATGGGTGACCATCTGCGTGCCTTGGCTTCAGTACAGTCCCCCAGTTCACCTCTGTAAATGGGTACTGCCCTCTTTAGGGTCAGGGAAGGTAAAGCAGCGAAGGAGAGATGGGCACCACCCTCAATATGCTGGCCCTAGTAAAGCTGAGGTCTCTGAGCCTTGCTCCCCTACGGCCACAAAGGTTATGGGACACCTGTACTTTTACCTTTATAATTTAGTTATGATTACACATGTTATAAACATTTTTTGGGGGTAATGAATCACCTCCGTTGTTTGCTCTTAATTCATGCAGAGCTTGATTTTGTTTTGTGAAAAGTATTATGTGAATTTTTTTTTTCCCTTTTGGACTATTTGAAATTTCATCACTCACTTTGTTAGATAAATATATAAGTAAAGTCTTTGTGATGATAAAACATTTTGGGTTTGAAGAAGTCGTTGCTACAATTGTTTCAGAACTGTGTTCAGTATTTACATTATTACAAACTGTCTCCTACTTAAGTTACTTGTATAGTGTGATATGACCCACAGTGTGTGTTGTGACTGGAAGTGAGGATTTATCTCATTTTGGTTGTTGTTGTTGTTTTGTTTTGGGCATTTGATGAATTGTTATCCATTTTTTTATATACTGTTGTCTTCTGTTTAAATGTGAAGAGATTGATATCTTGCCAGAATTAGCTTAGCACAGTTCTTTCTACCAGTAGTTAAATACTGCTGCTGAAGATTTTTTTAAAAAAATTTTACTCTTGTGTGTGTGTGTGTGTGTGTGTGTGTGAAAACAATTTTGTTGCCATAGTATACAAATTTGTTTCACAACTTTATGTTGTTGAACATTGTATGCTTTGTACATAATGAAGTTTGAATGTGTAAGTGTGTGTGTGTGTGTGTGTGTGTGTGTGTGTGTGTGTGTGTGTGTGTGTGTGTGTGTGTGTGTGTTGTATATCTGTGTGTGTGTGTGTGGTGTGTGTTTTTTATTGTGTGCATGCGCACACACAATTCTCCGTGAGTATGTGTGAAAAACATGCAGATCATCCAATACTGTCATCATCGGAGCATCACCTGTATCGATGATCACGTTAATGAATGTGATTGTGTCTTCCTCCTTCCTCTCTCCACCCTTCCTCAGGCCCACTGAGTGACAATGCTACACCTAAAAAAAATACTTAAAAAAATTTTTTTTTTTTTTTTTTTTTTTAAAAGACAATGTTGCACCTGATCCATGCATGACCAGCATCCATTTCTCCAGCCACTGGCCTCGTTCTGTCACTTCTTCAGAACGTCTGGCGCACATTTTAAACCCCATTCCACTTTTCGGAAGAGTAGGCCATTGTGTGCCGTAGTTGGGAACGGATGACAAAATTGACAAAACTGCATACACACAGGGACTAGATGTAAAAAAAGAAGCATGTGGGTGCTTATTCCATTATCCTTAAAATGAAATTTAAAAAACGAAAAAATTATTATAAAAATAAAAAAATTAAGTTCTAGGCACCAACAGTTCTATTTTCTGCCTTCTTGGTACATTTTTACATACCTTTTTTTCAAAAAAAGACTTAGAAGATAACAATTCTCTCTCACGCCAAAGTCGGATGTTCTGGGCCTGACTTGTCAGGCGCTTAATAGCAGTGCAACACATTTTCACTCACGTAACACAACCAGAATTGCTGTCTGAGCACCCCACAAAGAAGAAAGAACATAAATACGTATTGTGTCAGGTGCAGAGTTCTACTCTGGTTTTAGTTATTGTTTTGTCACAAAACACAGCCTGGGAAGCACTGTGTCTTGTCATAGCTGACACCAAAGCAACTAGATCAAAATGGGAGAGCGAGTGTGAGAATGAATGGGCTTTTGAAGCTGTGTTCCTTGTGTTTAATTATAAATAAGTGTGATCACCTTGAATTAGTAGCTTTAGACATGTAGCATTTTAAGCGTTTGTTTTGTTTTTGACTTTAGTTGTTGTTAACTATCTGATCCCCTGCAACTACTTGATAAAAGGAAGTATCCAATACCTTCATCCTGTGACACACAAGCCATATTCAAAAAGTTCTTCACAATCAAAGCAAATCAAACCAAGCAAAAAGACTGTATATGCCAAAGAAAGTTAGCAATTCTTGAAAAGGTGTGTGTCTGGGGGTGGGTGGGGGGGATGAATAAGAATGGGACTGGCTAAATCTAGTGTTCTAGACAGGAATGGGCTGTGTGCAGGTACAACATGCCCAAAACACGCAACCCCAAAAACAAATTTAGTGCATTGCCCCCATGACTGCGTAAGGAGTAGAGGGAAAACTCATGGAGTGAAGAAGCAGTCACTGTCAGTGTCTGAAGATATTAAAGCTTTGGCTGGAGCTTCTGTGCCCACTTCATGCTGCTGCAGCAGCATTTATCAGCCTCTGTGATGAAGTAGCTAGTATCATGTTAACCCTCTTGCATTCAGTGTCTCTGAACACAAACTGCCCCTTGATTTCGCATACCACCACGAAATCAGGTCAGGCACACATGCTCGCTGGCCTTTTCCTCCTTCTAAGTAGTACCAGCAGCTATAATTACTTCCAGACTCTCAGTAGGGTTTCTACCTTTGGCCTGATAGAGCTTTAGCATGCGGTAGCAATTAGTGATGGTCACAGCGTGATGGAAATCTACTATGTGTAAATCCCGACTCAAGGGGAGCAATTATTCAATCCCGGCAAATCCCGGTATGGGACTAAGAGGGTTAATATTTGGTCTCCTGCCACAACTGATGCCAACATTGCCTGGTATTATATCTATATATCCCCAAAGTTTGAATTTGGCTACCTTAATGGTGAGCAAATATGCAGCCGTATACACAAATTCTCACCATTAGTGAACCTCAGAACTTAAGCCAAGGAGGAAAAAAAATCTAGACAAAATTTTGAAATTTGTGTGCTGTTTTACTTGAGATCTTTATTTTTAACTTGAGTGCCACTCCACAGAATTATTTTCTTTGACATTTTTGATAGCCTGGAGATAATAAATTAAGCTAAATAGTGGACAGATGTGGGTACAAACATAAACTAAAAAATTCAAAACCAGGGTCGCATACATGCAAAAATTTCACCATTAGTGAACCCTCTAAGATTTAGCCGAGAATAAAACCTTTTTTTTTTAATCTACACATTTTCTCTTCTGAGATATGGATTTTAGCACTTACCAGAGAGATTTTGTTCAGGGTGTCTGCTATTGTCTCCCACAGCTAAGTAAGATGTTTCAACGCAAAATGTGTGTTTTCATCTGTTGCTTGATAGTGCAGTTTTTCCAGTACAATAGTATTAGCAGAAATGATTGATTCAATTAGGGGGGTTTGGGGATTTTTTTTTACATTTTTTGATCGGAACATTTTCTTGCACATGATTATGGTGGTTGTTGTTGTGATTTTGTTGTTGTTGTATTCCGAGGGGTTTTTTGTTTGTCCTTTTTTCTTTGAAATAACTACTACACGATGTGTCATTCAGTTAAACTACGCACATTATACACAGGTTGAAGAGTAAGATCAAATGTCTAGAGCTCTGACTGTTTTTATTGTAGAATAAATATAGGATGCAATGTTTTGTAGGCGTAGCAGTTTCCGTCCAGCTGGTTTTGTTTCTTTGTTGCTCAGATTTCTCAGAATCTCAAAATTTACACTTGTGCACATACATGGACTCTCTCTCTCTCTCTCTCTCTTTGAACACACACACACAAAATCAACACGGCATGTCATACTGATTGCTGTGGAGATATTTGATTTTAATCACATATGAAGCTATACTGCCGCATTCACTCAAAATATCTCATTTCAAAGTTCACTGGGTACAGAAAGTGTTATTAAATAAATATCTAGCCAATGGTTCACAAGTAATCTGTTTTATCAATTAGATTGACAAAATAATGGCACCAAAAGTAGATTTGTGTTTCTGAGAATAAACAATTTGATAATCTATAACTTTGTGTTAACAGTGATTATGTCCATAGGATGTACATAATATCACATACTTCATGATACAGACTCATGTCATCAGCAACATCATAGGATCACCTCTTTGTCAATTGATATACAACCCTTTTATTTTACAGATCACAAATACAATAAGTACACTTTTTAGTTTTGTATTTATTCTTGAACATGTCTGTGCAAAGATTCACATTGTCACTCATCCATTTACTTATTTTTGATTTTTTTTCTTTCTTCTGTTCTGTTTGTCTTTCTTTCTTGGAAAAGGATAACAAAACAAAAACAAATTTATGTCAAAGTTACATGATTTAAAATAAACACATACTGACCTAAAATTCAACCAGACACACACACACACACACACACACACACACACACACACACACACACACACACACACCCTGTCCATGACTAAGTATTCTTCCCTAAGATCCATGCTAAGTGTCAAACATCAATGTCCATAATTTCACCTGACCAGCAGGAAACCCTTTTTTAATTCGTTGACTGTTCTTCAAGTACCCATAAATAAACTCCCAGAATGCACACATGCACGCACGCACGCATGCACATATGTACATATGTATACACACACACACTCACACTCACACACACACACACACACACACACACACACACACACACACACACAGATGCATGTACACACGTACATGTATATATATATGTATGTGAGCATGCACACAGACACACACACTTACATATCTGAAATATACTCATTCAGGACACATCCACCACACCCCATACAACTGCCACATTCATATCACACCCAAAAAAACCACCTCACCCACACAACTGCCATATCCACATCACACCACCCATAACACAGCCATTGCATCCATATCACATCTACATCACATCACAACCCACAACTGCCACAACCACATCACACCACCCATAACACAGCCACACCATTCGTATCACACAGATCTACACAACCACCTCACCCACACAACTGCCACATCCACATCATACCCATTACACAGCCACTACAAGGTTAAGGTGTCCCATAGCCTATGCAGTCATAGGGGAGCGAGGCGTCAGAGACTTCAGCTTCTCTAGGGGCCAGCGCCTATCTCCTCTCCCTTGCTGCTTTACCTTCCTTGACCCTAAAGAGGGCAGGTACCCATGTACAGCTAGGTAAACTGTACTGTACTGAAGCCAAGGCGCGCAAACGGTGACCCATCCAACTGGCAACCACGCTCGACGCTGCTTAACACTGGCTATGGGAAAGTGAGCACTCTGACCACTAAGCTATCCAGTCCCCAATTACACAGCCACTACTACACCATTCATATCACACAGATCTACACAACCCCCTCACCCACACAACAGCCACTCTCAGTCTCCCTGCAGTCAGTCTCCCTGTACTCTCCCTGCAGTCACTCTCTATGCAGTCTCCCTGCAGTCAGTGAGTCTCCCTGCAGTCAGTGAGTCTCCCTGCAGTCAGTCAGTCTCCCTGCAGTCGGTGAGTCTCCCTGCAGTCAGTCAGTCTCCCTGCAGTCAGTCAGTCTCCCTGCAGTCAGTCAGTCTCCCTGCAGTCAGTCAGTCTCCCTGCAGTCAGTCAGTCTCCCTGCAGTCAGTCAGTCTCCCTGCAGTCAGTCAGTCTCCCTGCAGTCAGTCAGTCTCCCTGCAGTCAGTCAGTCTCCCTGCAGTCAGTCACCCTGTACTCTCCCTGCAGTCAGTCAGTCTCCCTGCAGTCAGTCAGTCTCCCTGCAGTCAGTCAGTCCCCCTACAGTCAAGTCTCCCTGCAGTCAGTCAAGTCTCCCTACAGTCAGTCAGTCTCCCTGCAGTCAGTCAGTCTCCCTGCAGTCAGTCAGTCTCCCTGCAGTCAGTCAGTCTCCCTGCAGTCAGTCAGTCTCCCTGTAGTCAGTCAGTCCCCCTACAGTCAAGTCTCCCTGCAGTCAGTCAGTCTCCCTGCAGTCAGTCAGTCTCCCTGTAGTCAGTCAGTCCCCCTACAGTCAAGTCTCCCTGCAGTCAGTCAAGTCTCCCTGCAGTCAGTCAAGTCTCCCTGCAGTCAGTCAGTCTCCCTGCAGTCAGTCAAGTCTCCCTGCAGTCAGTCAAGTCTCCCTGCAGTCAGTCAGTCTCCCTGCAGTCAGTCAGTCTCCCTGCAGTCAGTCAGTCTCCCTGCAGTCAGTCAGTCTCCCTGCAGTCAGTCACTCTCCCTGCAGTCAGTCACTCTCCCTGCAGTCAGTCACTCTCCCTGCAGTCAGTCACTCTCCCTGCAGTCAGTCAGTCTCCCTGCAGTCACTCTCCCTGCAGTCAGTCACTCTCCCTGCAGTCAGTCCAGCAGAGCTTGTTCCAGTTCGCACACCAGGCGCTGGATGTGGGGGTAGGGGCAGTGGACCACGGCGCTCAGCACACGCAGCAGCCATTTGTAGGAGCAGGACTGGCTCTGCCACCAGGGGTTGCTCTTGTCCCGACTGTAGGCACCCGCTCCCGTCTGCTGAGGGAACACCCAGTAGTCCTTGCTCACCCGGGAATGCAGGTCCAGCAGCTGGGATACAGTCCTTGGAGAGTGGCCGCTTTCTTCTGGGGTCTTTTCCAACCCGTCTGCTTCTTCGCTTGTGGAGTCAGTGTCTTCACAACGCGCCTTTTTCCAAGATTTCGAATCAGAACTCCTCTCCCCAGACTCTGTACTGTGAATAATTTTCTTCCTCTTTTTTCTGGGGGTATTACCGTCTGTCCTCCTGCTCGTTACAGGTGACTGACTTTCAGAATCTGACCACACTGAAGCGTACTGGTCATGGCCATTGGCGGGGGTGGAGGTGATAGCTTCAGACATGTCGCACTCCCTCTCTGACATCACCAGCGTCTCTCCGTCAGCAGGGGAGTTTTCAGAAGCCTTTTCAGAAGCCTTTTCGGAAACCTTTTCAGAAGCTGTTTCAGAAGCCGTTTCGGAAGCCTTTTCAGAAGCCTTTTCGGAAACCTTTTCCTCCCCCAGGTGTGTCTGCAGAAAGTCCTCAGCCTGCAGGAGATGCTGCAAGGAGCTGTGCCTGAAGTGGACAGAGCCTCTCTCCTTCTCCCGGGAAGCAGCGTCCCTGTCTGCAGAAAGGTCGTCTCTCTCCTCAGCTCTGATGCGGGCAGCGGTGGCGTCGCGGTTCCTCCAGCAGTCCTCCAGGACGCTGGCCGGGCGCTTCAACAGTTCCCGGTTTTCTTGCTTGAAGGGGGCCGCTGAAATGATGACCAGTGTTTTCTGTGTCAATATACATGTACTATTTATTTATTTATTTATTCTTTTATATCGAGGATAATGGAATAAGCACTCATGTGCTTTTTTACATCCAGTCCCCGTGTGTATGCAGTTTGTAAATTCTGTGATCCGTTCCCACTGGCACATGATGGCCTACTCTTACGAAAAGCAGAACAGGATTTAATGAGTGCACAAGATGTTCTGCGTGCGTTCGCACATGGGGCCTTGGTTTATAGTCTCATCCAAAAGACTTTTGGGGAGAGTGGAGTCAGCACTGATGTTAACTCCAGGGGAAAAATCTACAAACTACCACTACTGAATTGTTCAAAAGATTGCATGAAAAGACCTGGTCTAGTATACATCATGATGAAAGGATTATAACCAACATATCTTATCAGATTATATCAATTTTACTCTAGTTTTCCTTCCTAAACTTGCTGTTTCACTTCCTTCTACAGAACTGAAGTATACTGTGCCTGATTTTGTATGAAATCAACATTAGAGACAATGCTGAGAAGAACAAAGAAATCTTTCCTAAATCTGCCAGTTGGATGTGCTGGGCCTGACTTGTCAGGCGCTTAACGGCAATGCATTTTAGCTCATATGACAGATAAAAATAGGTGCTGTCTGAGCATTCCATGGTGAAGAAGAAGAAACAAGAAAATACTTTGCACCTACACTGAAACACCCTTCGCTATTTCTTTTTACCCAGCTCTGATTCACTTGTCAACAACATACTCACAGATACATACAACACAATTCAAAATAATCACAACTGACTAAGCCAACCTCCACAGATACTGACATCCTTTTCAGGACAGAGAACAGGAAAATGGACTACTACATTATGTGCACTCAGAGAAAAGGGGAAAATGGACTACTACATTATGTGCACTTAGAGAAAAGGGGAAAATGGACTACTACATTATGTGCACTCAGAGAAAAGGGGAAAATGGACTACTACATTATGTGCACTCAGAGAAAAGAGGAACATGGACTACTACATTATGTGCACTTAGAGAAAAGGGGAAAATGGACTACTACATTATGTGCACTTAGAGAAAAGGGGAAAATGGACAACTGCATTATGTGCACTCAGAGAAAAGGGGAACATGGACTACTACATTATGTGCACTTAGAGAAAAGAGGAAAATACTACACAGCTCTTAGAGAAGAGAGAAAAATGGGCAACTACATTATGTGCACTCAGAAGAAAAAAAACAAACAAAACAAGAAAACATACTGGTATTCTACTTGCCAAAAGGCAACCAAAAAATAAAATAAAATAAAATAAAAAAGGTTGGAGAATTAGTGGACTGACTTTTTCCCTTTTTGTTCCTGTGGTAGAGCTTGAGGTGGCTGTAGTTCTGCTCTCTGTACTGGGCACTGCTGAAAGCCTGACACAGCCTCTCCACACTGTCCCCCTCAGCCCCCTCCTGCCTGAAACACACACACACAGACACACACACACACACAGACACACACACACACACACACATATACCACACACACACACACACCACACACACACACACACACACACACACACACACACACAGAGTCTTTGGTCAGTCAGTGGATCGGTTTAATGGCAGCATGACACGTTTTCGCTCATATAACAGACAACAATAGTTGCTGTCAAAACAATATTCAGCATCACTAGGGTCTTGTCCTTCACATGGCAAACTCTTTAAGTAGCAGAACCATCCCCTGTCTTTCCGATTCTTCATAAAATTCCTACAGGAGAAATTCTCAGAAGCTAGTTAATCGCTGCCTACATACTAAGTTTAAAAAAAAAATCAGTTATAACTGTAATCTTCTAGCTCTGTTGTGGACTTAGGCTCACTGCTATTCTCTTTTGGGATGAGTGAAAATCCTCAGTGATCTGACTTTTGACTAGGAGAATCCAAACCAATAACATGGGGCATTTTTCTGAGAGAACATGGAAAATAAGCTGTGTAAAGGTGTCAGTCACTTCTGTGCTTTCTTTTCTTTCAGATTATTTGCTCTCTTACTTAAACTCTGTTCTTCCAAACAAAACTTTTCTCTTACGTAACAGCAGAGACATAACGATCAACATGCTACAAATCCCTCCCTCCATCCCCACCTCCACCCCAAAGGCTTTCCAACAACAAAACAGAGAAGACAGTACAGAATACAAAATCACACATCAACAACAACAATAATGATGATGATAACTACCAGAACTCAAGAGGGTAACTTACCCCAGGGTAGCTGACATTGTACCCGACCTCACTAGGAATTTACGACTAGCGTGCCACTGCCACTCCTGCCAGTCAAAGAGAGGAACGTCTGCAACATACAACGTCTGTCAGTAAAAGGTAAAAAAAGGTAAAGGTGTCCCATAACCTCTGTGGTTGTTGGGGAGCGAGGCATCAGAGATCTCAGCTTCTCTAGGGGCCAGCATGTTGAGGGCGGTGCCCATCTCTCCCTCGCTGCTTTACCTTCCTGACCCTAAAGAGGGCAGGTACCCCTTTACAGCTGGGTGAACTTGGGGACTGTGCTGAAGCCAAGGGAGCAAACAGTCACCCATCCAACTGGCAACCAGGCTTGACACTGCTTAACCTTGGCTGGGGGAAAGCGAGCGCTCTGACCACTGAGCTTTCCCATCCCCAGTCTGTCAGTACTGAGCCTTTTCTATGACACACAACACTTTCTTTCCACAACATTCATGTCTCAATGACTAACCATTCTTATAGAGGAGGGCAGAACAGCTAAATGATCAGAGCATCAACCTTGTGATCTAACAAAAACCTGCGATGTCTGTTCCAGTCTTGCTGCAAGAACTGTTCATCAGAGAGACTTTCTTTCGCATGGAGCTAAAACTGGTTCTAACATATCCTCCAGAGAAGACTACAAATCGAGGAAATCAAGGATCCTATGTGCGAATACACATGCATCTTCCACAGCTGTTAAAAACCTATCCATCTTTTGCAGAAGAGGCCTGCTCTGGCCAGTGGTATGGATGATGACACAAACATGTCAGCACGACTTGGACAGAGAGAGGTTCTGCCAGGTTCAGCTTGCCCAAGACGCACTGCCTGAGAAAGAGTGTGCTGCCTCCAGGGCTCACCAGGGGATTTTTTTTTTTATACCACTTTATGTCACAGAAGATTTCTCCACATGACATTCGGGCCGCTCTCCCCGGGGAGAACGCATCGCCACAAGTGCAGCACCTACCCTTTTTTTTTTTATACAGCCCCGAGCCACCCTGGGGACTCCAACTGCCCGATTTTTCCTCAGGGATGGTGTCGAAACATGACACCTGTGTGCATGCTGGTTTTTTTTTAATATAATAATTTTGTCATCTGCTCCTACCGGCACAGGGTTTTAAAAGGCGGAACGGGGTTTTTAACGTGTGCGCAAGATGTTCTGCGTGCATTTGCACACCGGACGGGGCCTCGGTTTATGGTCTCATCCGAATGACTGGATGAAGGAAGACCTGACGTCAAGTCACATCACATTCAGTGGTTGCCACCTCTGATGGACAACTCACTCAGTCTGGCTCCATGGCTGAATTAATACTGTCATTAGTAGGGGGATAAGTAGGTGGTGTCCTGCGCATGCTAGCTCAGAATAGGCACCACTGGGTAGGCGCTGCACTTGTGGCGACGCACTCTCCCCGGGGAGAGCAGCCCGAATTTCACGCAGAGAAATCTGCTGTGACATAAAGTGGTGTAAAATAAAAATAAATAAATAAAAATACTGAACACCGCTAAAGTGACCCAGCAGCAGTGCAGGGCCCCTCTTGCTCGTGGCCCTGTGATGGCCTTATATTGATGAGCTCCCTGTGGACTTCCAACCCTGGGGGTGAGACATAACGAACCTGGGTTTGGCTGTGGTGGGAAGATTGAGATGGGCGGCGTGGGAACAGCAGGATGGGGATGTCACAGAAGATGAGGCAGCAAAAAAAAAGTCACATCACATTCATTAATACACACTCTTTAACATTCCCATGACTTGAATTTGTATTCATTCCCTTAGTCTATAGTTCCCTCCAAAAGATGAGTAGGGGAACAGAATCAGGGCCTATGTTCACTTCAGCTCAGGGGAAACGCCCCCTCAAACAAGTGGATCAGTAGTCAACTTATGCTCAAACCCACGCTGGTCACATCACAAGTCTGAGGCTAAAACCACTTAACTTGCATCAACACAACACTCCTAGGTCAAGTTGCAAGAAAATTCTATCATGGACACAGAAACTTTTAATTTACTATCCACAACTTCTCTATTATTTAATCACTGAAAATAATTAAATTTTGGGAAAAGAAATATCCTTACCCACTCTTTTCTGTGCTTCTTTTGTGTACTCTGATAACAACCTGAAAAATAAACAATAAATGCATATGAATTTCACAATAAATGTGTGTGCAGTGTGGTCAAACTGGGCTAAAATATGAAAATAAATACAAACTTGTACACTTCTGCCTCTTTGTATTGATCTGACCATGTTTTCATATTCTGCTAATATCCATGAAACAAATGACAAGAAAAAATTGAAAGAGAGTAAACCTCTAAAACGAAAGCAAAAAAATGGAAGGGCAGAGGAAGATAATGAAAGTCAAACTGAAAGACCCTGACAGACAAAAGGAGGAGAGAGAGAGAGAGAGAGAGAGAGAGAGAGAGAGAGAGAGAGAGAGAGAGAGAGAGAGAGAGAGAGAGAGAGAGGAATTAACATACAGAGGAAAGAAAAAAAGTATCACAAAAGTTCTAAATATCAAATCCTACCCACCTTTACACAATACATTTAAATTTTGAAAAGCCATTTTATAAATAGACGCCGAATGCTGCTGAAGACTACATTTAAAAGAAAAGTTGCCTTATAAATTCATTCAGTGCACAGTATCTTGCTTATAAAAAGAAAAAAGGAAAAAAAGTTGCTGGCCTCACCTTTCTCTCTCATCATCCAGGCCAAAAATAGCTTTGAGGGTAAGCAGAATGTAGGCAGCACACAGGGCATCCACATTGGGCAGAGATCGGTCCCTGTAGGCATTCTTCTGTAAGCAGGTGCTCAATTTCATCGGGCATTTTTCCACCACCGATATCACGCAAGGCACCAGTGCTTCTGCAAGCAAACAGAGACAGAGAGAGATGTCATGGTTGTTTCTTTAGCATTTTTTTTTTTACTTGCTCTTCCATCTCTATCAGCTTACTGCAATATGCAGGCAAATACTCATATGTATGCACGCATAAATGATAGTACACAAGCTAACATACACATCCATGCCCCTCACATACACACACATGCATGCATGTATGCACATGTGCACACAAACACAGTCGGTCGGTCGGAAATAACCTGAAATTTTTTTTTTTAAGTAAAAATTTTATGACAAACACTTGATATCACAGCAACAATTCACCTGGTAAGTCCAGCAACAAGGTATACTTGATGGTTATGTCCTCCACAAGAAACGCTGGAATTTCCAAAATGTCTAAAAACCGCAGCAAGTTGCCAGCATCCAGACGAAGAACCTCGGACGTCACTGAGGCCTGAAATCAACCAAGCAAGATACCAACAGCCTAAAAAAAATATGAAATAATTTTTTAAAATAGAAATAAAGATACCACCAGCCTAAAAAAAATATAAGATTTTTTTTTTTCATTTAAAATAAAGATACCTACAGCCTAAAAAAAAATAAATAAATAAAGATTCCAACAGTCTCATTATATACAGTTTAAACTTCAAGAAAACAACTGCATTTATAATATCTATATGACATGTCTCTCAAATCAAACAACTTAAAAAAAATGATATATGACATGTATCCTAAGTGGAACTAGTTTCAAAAACATTTAAAGATATACAATATGTGACAAAGGCAAATACATGACATAAATAGTTACTGAATTTCAAACTGTGATTAAAATTTTTTTTTTACAGATACAGTAATTGCATTTTCATGTTGACTGTGTGAACTCCAGAATGTTTGTCCCAAGACAAAAACAAAACATAAACCAAAAAAGTGACCCACTAAAAAATACAACACAAAAAAAACTATGCCCCAGTCATTTGTCTGACACACTAAGCACTTTAAAGGAAACTTTAAAGTTAGGATAGGCAATCGTTTTTTCTTACAGCACACAAAACCACACTTCTATTTGTGATATATTTCCAAACTCAGAGATTTATTTTTCCTAAAAATTTTCTACCAAAATCGAAGCACATAAATCAAACAAGTATACAAGTTTTATCCAAAAAGAAAAAAAAGAAAATACACTGAACACCCTGAAAGCTTGAACTAATATGAACAGACCTGTAAGACTAAAAGCATCATACAATAGTGGTAACCTTTTGAAATTTGTAAGACTTAAAACTCCCTCAATGTCAAAATCTGTATTCATTTGACAGCTGAAACTCTGGAAATACAATGACATAATCTGCAATAGTTTAAAGCTTAACATATTAACTTTATTTTTATTGAGACATAGCCATTCCACTGCCTATAAATATGCAACAATGAGACAGTCAGTGTTTCTACATAACAATACAATGTGAAGACATACAGGTCTGCTGAACAAGTGTTGATCGTAGGCCGACATCTTCATGTCCGAGTGAAGAAGGTGTGACGTCTCAAGGTACGGTAAGGAACCATCACTGACCCACCTGCCAACACACACAAGCCATCCAGGTAAAAAACAACCAAAAAACAAAACAAAAAAACCCCAACAAAACCCCTAAGATATGAGTATACAGGATACTGATGTTAATATATATGTACGATGGTACTGCTACTCTTTAGAAAACTTGATTTCTAGTATACCAAAAGTTCTAGCTTGGAACAATTTTAAGTTGCAAAATGTAATTACAACATGCACAGAAATCTGTCATGACAAAAACTGTTATACAATACAATACAATACACTACAACAGAGTCTGCTTACCTCAGAATATCCGAGATGGTGACCCATGGGGAGGCAAAGAGACAGGCAGTGTAGAGAAACGACAGAGTCTTCCGCAGGTTCATGTACTGAATGCTTTCACGTACACCTCGTTTCCCCAACTGCTCACAGCAAACAAACAACCATCAAAATCAATGTCATCAAAAAATTATCTCCAGTTGTACTAAAACAGCAACCCCCCTCAAAAAAAAAAAAAAATCAAGCAATACTTTAAAACCTAGTGCTTTGAATTACACAGACAAAATTTTCAAAGGAATGTAGTTAAGACTCTTAGGTGTGTGCTTTATTTACACACAACATGCACACATAGTTACATGTGCTTGCTTGTCTCCTTCTCCGAGTCACATGGACAAAGATTGTGTGTGTGTGTGTGTGTGTGTGTGTGTGTGTGTGTGTGTGTGTGTGTGTGTGTGTGTGTGTGTGTGTGTGTGTGTGTGTAGTTTCTTCTTTTGGTGTGTGTATTTTCAAATTTTTTATCTTTTTTAATTTGTACGACATATCTTCTTAAGGCTTTTCCTTTTTCAAATAAGCATGTATATTTTTTTTTTTCTTAGATGGATGGCTTGATGAAAAAAAGCAATTGCACTGCATATTCAATGTACCATCTGGAAATAAAAGTTTGACTTGACTTGACTTGACTTGACACACACACACTTACTTTAACTTCTGCACTGGCACATAACACCTACCAGACGTGACTTTGGTCTGGGTGTGCTGTTTCGTGTTCTCTTCGCCCACTTCAACGTCTCTTCCTCCTCATCACCATCACCACCATCGTCATCGTCACTTTCTTCCTCAGAATCAAAGGGCAAGGGAAGATCAAGGTCAGATTCTCTGTCAAGGTCATCAATGCTGTCGTCTCTGGCAAAAGGATCGTCGCCGTCATAAAACTCCTCTCCAGCCAATGTGTCTGCCATGCTTTTCTTTCCTGTACACAAACAGGTATCCACAATACATCTGCAAAGTGGGAAAAACACACAAATCTTGTTTTTGCTTTGTTTTAATAAAATATGAACACACACAAACACCCAACCTCTTTTTTTTTTTCCTTTTTTTTCCACTTCCCTTTTCTATCTTTGTTTTAATGAAATATGAATATACTCAGAACAAAATGTACAAGTGAATTGTGGTGTGACTGCATGAAAACATAGCTGGGACACTACATACATCAACAGAGATGTTAAAACCCTTTAGCGATCGTTTTTTCCCTAAAAATAATCCTGTATCTATCTCCATCAGACAAAAGACTACCCTCACCTTGTCTCGTCTCCCTGTCCTGCACAGACTGATTTTCAGAAGCTTCCGTTTCATTGCTTTGGGGTTCACTTCTGGCTTCTCCAGTCCACCCCGATGGAGTTCTCTGAAAAAGATAAATCATCAAAATGTCAACTATCTTTCACACATTTTTTTTTCTCTACAGCTCAGAGGTTCATCAATGGTAAAATGTTTTGTGTGCAACTGCTTTTTTTTTTTATAATATCTTTTACCATTTGGGTAACCGTATTCCAACTTCAGGAATGGCGGCTAAACATGACATCCGTGTACATGCATTTTGGGGTGTGTGGGGGTCACCAGTTCCTACTGGCACAGTATGGCCTACTCTTTTGATAGGCAGAACGGGTTTTTAATGTGTGCACATGTTTTGCATGAATTCACACATGGAGCCTTGGTTTATAGTCTCATCTGAAGGACTTTGTTATTCAGTTTGATTAATTTCGTGAAACTGGGAAGAAAGGGCAAGGCCCAGAATCGAACCCAGAACCTCAAGATTTTCTTGTTAGTAGGTGAATGTCTGAACCATCCTGCTACTTTCCTTCTTAAACTCACTACCACTCTTATGTTAAGACACTCCTAAACACACACTCTCACACAAACACATGCATGCACGCAGGCACGCACACACACATGCACGCGCACGCACGCATGCACGCATGCACACACACACACACACACACACACACAAAACACACACACACACACACACACACACACACACACACATGGGGGAAGGAATAGCCTAGTGGTCAGAACACTGCACTCGCAATTTGACAACCTGGGTTCCATTCCCATTCGAGGGGATTTTTCCCCTGGAGTTAACATCCATGCTGACTCCACTCTCCCAAAAAGTCCTTCGGATGAGACTATAAACCGAAACCCCGTGTTCGAATGCACGCAGAACATCTTGCGCACACGTTAAATTCTGTTGCGCTATTCGGAAGAGTAGGCCATTCAAAATTTACAAAACTGCATACACACAGGGACTTGATGTAAAAGACTACACAAATGCTTATTCCATTATCCTCGAAATAAAAAATGAATAAATTAAAAATGAATAAATAAATCTCAGAGTCGGTGAACCCCTCACATCACCAATTCACCAGACAGACATAATTACTTCATGCACAAAGAACAAGGTGTTCTTTGATGATATTACAAGCAAAATCACCCATCACACACTAACTTACCTGTGCCACGCGGTGTGGTCAGATTTCTCCAGTCCTTTTGGAATCAAACAAGTCTTGCTCTCGCCAACAAAAGCCACTTGTAGCTTACGCAGGTAGGCAAAGTACAATCGTTGAACAGTTTCCTGAGAGAGAAAAATGGATACAATGACAGTGATGTGAGCATCTTTGTAACAAAAAAATCCCTTTTATAAACCCCTGTAAAGTACAGATTTATCACATATAAAATACTTTTTTTTTCTGGCTTCTTCTCAACACTGGAGAAAATGTTGACTTTTCTATTTATTCTTACATCGTAGTTAGCAATCCGAACGTGTGGTAAAATACACTACAGGAATAACTAGCAGAACAGACACTCTTCAGATGCAAAGAGGGCAACATCTGACTTTGGCCAGAGTGGAGCAATAATCTCTGCATGCAAAGTAAGCAGTAGAGTTGTCTAAATGATGCCAGGCAATTTTCCAGACTTTGAGAAAATAAACAAAACTAAGATATAAAAAAAAAGATGAAGAAGTAAATGAGTAAACTCATTTGTAAATCAACTCTATAACACTTAAGCAGCATACAATAGTAAACTAGAGTATTTTTTTATCAATTAATTTGATTTAAAAAACAAAAACAAAAAACCCCTTGTTTTCAGAAAAGGGAGTTAACTGTATGTTGAGAATCAATTAGTTTTTCTCTCTACCAGAGTTCTGAAAAAAATATGCAGTACATGAGGGTAAAAACTCTTCCCTGTATGAATTAACACTTCAGCTCAATTGAGTTAAGTACTGAACGTGTTGAATTGTTCTCTGGGAGTAATGCTCTCTAAAACTGAAGATGGTTACTAAACTTTGTGCAAGGAATTCATGGCACACACTTTTCAATATACACCTATATATACTTAGCATCAACAGCTGAAGTCAAAAACAAACCAAAACAAGTCTCCTGAACAGTTAACTAGTCACTATGCTCAAACTAATCTTAAACTAGGAATCCCAAGTTTCCAAAAATTATGTTCAATAAAATATATTTGTGGACTACAAAAAAAAAAAAAAGTATTCTATGCAAGTGTTTTCAGCAATTTATGTAAGGAGATCCAAGATTTTAGCAAAGATTTCACGCTAAAACACCAAAGGTTAAAGACAAACACTACCTACCTTTACAGAGGGATGTGCTCCGTGAGCTATAAGCCATCAGCCTGGCTTTGAAGAATCAGCTGATAGGCTTCATACCTGGTCCATGGCCGGCCAGCTTCATATTCTGTTAAAAAAAACAAACACCCAAAACCATTGGGTGCAATGGTAAGATAACGGTAAAGGTAAAGGTGTTCCATAACCTAGGCCGTCGTAGGGGAGTGAGGTGTCAGAGACCTCAGTTTCTCTAGTGGCTAGCATATTGAGGGCGACGCCCATCTCCTCTCCCCC
The DNA here is from genome assembly GCA_030674155.1 of Stramonita haemastoma. Taxonomy (NCBI): domain Eukaryota; kingdom Metazoa; phylum Mollusca; class Gastropoda; order Neogastropoda; family Muricidae; genus Stramonita; species Stramonita haemastoma. The sequence goes on from CM060319.1 coordinate 7,591,493, forward strand.
GCTGCTTTACCTTCTCTGACCCTAAAGAGGGTAGGTACCCATTTACAGCTGGGGGAACTGTACTGAACTCCAAGGTGTGCAAACAGTCACCCATCCACTTAGTAACCACGCTTGACGCTGCTTAACATTGGCTGGGGGAAAGCGAGTGCTCTGACCACTCACGTCACACGTCAGTCTCATAAAAGCCACATTCTCTTAAAAAAAAACAACTTTGCATCATCTACGACAAATCATCATCATCTCCAACATTTATTTATTTATAATACATTATTTTTCATGGTAACCTGCTCTATCACTGCACTACCCCTGCACCAGAATGCTGCTCCTGCTGAGGGTAACCATTCATAAACTAGGTTACAGACCTACAGTACCCACTAGGCAGATCACTGGATCAAAAAACTATCATAACAACACCTTTTATCAAAGTCTTTTCTTTTTTTTTTAACTCTGAGGTGTTTTGATAACATGAGAAGACAGCTTCACACTTTCTTTTTTTTTTATGACAGTCATTACCCCATCCCTATTTAATCTGTTCCCACCAGCACATAATGGCCTACTCTCTAACTCCCCGAGAAGTCGCTGGGGCACTGCACTGACTTTTTAGGTAAAGTGTCGTGGGAAGAAGAGGCTGGCGGAGCCCTCCATCTCCAGGTAAGCGGGTGCATGCTGGGTATGTCTGTCTGTCACTGGTTATAATTATCAGCCTACTCTTCTGGCGTTCTGCCCAAGGTGGATGGGTTTTATAATGTGCCCAAGTTGCTCTGCAGGTGTTCACACATGGTACTTAATTTTAAATTCAGAGGACTTTTGGAAGACAAATATATCTATATGTAGCGCGGTGAAAACTGACAGTCAAACAGATGACAAAGTTTCACAAAACTGCATACACACAGGGACTGGATGTAACAAAAAAGCACAGAAGTGCTTATTCTACTATCCTTGATACAAAAGAATAAATTAAATAAATAAAATAAATAAATAAGCACACACACACAACACACACACACACAACACACAAACACACACAGTGACACACACACCTTTCATCACATGTGTTTCAAGAAATACTAAACAATGTCACATACGTCTAAAAATTAAAATGACAAAACAAGAAAAACCTTTACCGGAGCATTCTTTTCTTTTTTTCTTTCCTTGAGGTATTTCCTTCATCAGCCCCTTTGGTAACTGGGTTAGCCTAGAATCATCCACCTCAATCACTGCCATGCTCTGAAAAAAAGAAATAAATATATTATCATGTCATCCAAACCTGTGTTTTTATATTAATTTTTATTTATTATATTTATTCTTTTATATCAAGGATAACAGAATAAGCAATCATGTGCTTTTTTTCATCCGGTCCCCGTGTGTATGCAGTTTGTAAATATTGTCATCTGTTCCCACCGGCACACGATGGCCTACTCTTACAAAAGCGGAACAGGATTTAACGTGTGCGCAAGATGTTCTGCGTGCGTTGCAACCAGGCCTCAGTTTAAAGTCTCATCCGAAGGACTTTTGGGGAGAGTGGAGTCAGTACTGATGTTAACTCCAGGAGAAAAATTTCCTCGACCGACTCGAACCCGGGTCGTCAAATTGCCAGCGAAATGTTCTGACCACTAGGCTCAATCCATGTGCACATACACATCATCATGGCAATCACACGAACATAGAGTAAACACACATACATAGAGAAACACACACATACACAGCGACACGCACACACACACACACAGCAAGCGCACACACACACACACACAGAAGACACAACAACACACACAAAACGACACACAACACACAATTTACATGAAAAAAAAATCATTATCAACTCTAGCCACCATAGTCACACATTCAACGATTGTATCGTGTGTACATTTGCAATTCCAATGCTGGTAATGATAAGTGAACTAATACTAAAAGCAGCAGTAGGCTCAATATAATGCTAATAGTAATAGTAAAATAATTTTTGATAAGTCAAACTAATACTAAAAGCAGCAGTAGGCTCAATAATGCTAATAGTAATAATAAATAATTTCAACAGAAACTGTAACACAAAATCAAATCTAGGCATAATTATCTCTCTCATCAGCAGCATTGGCTTCTTACAGTAAAAGCCTGGTCACTCACAATCACACGTTTGTTAAAAGTGATTTGTATTCATATCACTGGAGATAAATCTTACATTTTAGAATCATTCCTTCAATCACTAAATAATTATGAAAAATCTTGGACAAAGTATATTTACCTGGGACTGTGTATTACACACGTTACAAAAGTAATTCCCATCATCTTGGTAGTAGTCATCACTACCACACACATCACACTCTGGCATTGTTCGTATCTTTTTGATTAGAATAGAGTTGTTGCTGATGATGTGATTACATTTACGTCCCAGCGGAAATTTCCTATTTCGATTTGAAGTGCAAGAAACCAACTTTATACACAGATCTTTACTGTTTTCAGGTCACTAGCCTAGCCTACCGAAAGACTGATAAACAACGCAGATGAATGCACGTGTTGAAAGCACTTCCGTTGAAATACCGAAATATACTAATATTATTTTGTCCATCCCGCACATTGACTCACTGTAAATTTTGTAAAACTATTTTTCAGTTTTTTGTGGTCAGTTTTTTTCTTGTCCCCATGAAGTATGAATCTAACTGTTCCTTTGCAGCTTTTTAACAATATCTTAAAGCCAAAATGACAACGTCTTGTTCCGCGTGATTGCAGCTTCTGACGTCAAGTGTTCCTCAAAGATGGCTGCGCCCATGACTGAGTGAACTATGAATCATAAAAAAACAAAGTTTGCTTTCTAATATGCATGGTTTTTCGTCGCTTCTTGTGTAACTGGCATCACTGCAACAAGTCAGCGTTGTTGGAACCTATGTGAAAAATGGCTTCTGCAAATGTGGACGTCGAAAAACTTGTTATCTTGAACAGGTAGGTGCTTATGATGATTGGTTGTTCTTGGTCTTCTCGGAGTATTAAGAGTCCAAGCGCACAACGGTTTTTATTCAGACACTTATATACAGGCGTGCAGACTGCATGCTAGACAGTTATGTTCGTGTCGTCCATGCAGCTGGCGGCAACTAGCCTACTGAGGCTACTCTTCCAGCTCTACGGAAAGATTCTTAACGTGTTTAAAAGATGGGTGTGTACATGGATCACCATAGACACAGCCAAAGAACTTTTGGTTTCACTTTGACTAGAGTCACATGATGTAAACGAACTTTGTCACTTTTTGTGGTTTGATTTTTTTTTTAAATTGAAAACATCTTATAACAAGTTCAGAGTTTGCTTATAAAATGTGTGGTCTCCATACTGTTGGATCAGGCCTAAATTTTAATCTTTCAATTTCATTTGTTGATGTTATGCAACTGGTAGTTTTATCAATTTGTTTTCAGTTTGTTTTGCTGGTAGAAACTAGAAAGTAAAAGTAGCACTAGTACTGAGCTAGCCGCCGCTGTAGTCTAGTGGTATGGTTAGGGCGTTGGACTCGTAATCTAAAGTTGCGGGTTCGATCCCAGCTTTCGGCTATGGCATTGTGCCCTTGGAAAAGGCACTTTACGGCTATTTTCTCACCCCACCCAGGTGTAAAAGGGGTACCAACCTTGCGTTGGGGGTTAACCCTGCGAAAGACTGGCGTCCTATCCAGGGGGGAGTCTATGACTCTTCAGTCGCTTAACGCCACAAAAACGGGATAAGCACCGGTCCTGATGAGCCTAAGGCTCGGGACAGACTTAACTAACTTTAGTACTGAGCTAGTAAGCTTCATTTTATCAGGGTTTTTTAGGGGGGGGGGGGGATTGCATTTTTAGTGGGACAAATGGGTGTACACAATAAACAATGTAAGCAAAAAGTTATTAATTTTTGCATACACAATAAAATCTGAAACTCTTTACAGCATTTTTCATGTTAAGCACCACATACAAAAGAAAAACATCTTATGCTCATCAAAACGACAAAAGCAAAGATTTTGCAACAGAAATAATTTCTTGAACCTGTGTTTTTACAGGTTTCAGAAAGGCATTGGTTTGCTGCCCCTGATCTTCTATGTTCCCTTGGGGGTTGTGTTGACCATCGTCAGATGCTTCATCTTCCTCCACGCTTTGCTGATTTTCTACCTTCTGTCCAACATTTCCTTTGTACATAAGTGAGTACTACTTGATTGTATTTTACAAATTGTATATAATTGCAAGTTCGTATGCATCATGAGCAGATTGCATTGAAATTTGATGAGGAGTTTAACAAGATTGTCATAATAACGTAGTTCATTTGACAATTTGACCTCTATATGCTGATAATGAGCAAATTACATGTCATCTGGCTGGAACAGCAGAAGCAACTCAAGCATTGTTGATGAATGTGTTGCAGCATTTTATTACGTGTGATGTTCATGGTGTGGGACTGGTGGTAACGACCGATGGAAGTGTGCAGACAGATCGTCGTAACCTGGTGCTGGTGGCCAATCACATGACCAGCCTTGACCCTTTCATTCTGAGTCTTGTGATGCGCTATATTCTGGTCAGTAGAAAAGATCGTTAACCAAAAAAGTTAAAATATACAGTTTTATATATATATATATGTACTACTACTAGACTGGACTTTTTATGTTGTTTTGGTTTATATTTCAGATCTTGTTTTTTCCATCTTCCTTACCCTGTCGCTGTTTACCCACAAAAAGAGATATATATATATATAGATTTTCTTGTGATATTAATGTTTTAGGCCAGGATACTTATACACAGAACTTTGCTTCAGTAAATTGGTATATCTGTGTAACTTTTGTATTGACTGAGTTTGATCACTTTGTGCTTATTCATCGTTCGTGAGTTAGGCATCTCTCCTGGTCATGCTATCCATTCTGAACAAAAGGGGATTTCAGAAATCTTAGTTTATTTTCAGCTATTTGTTATCCATATCAGCTAGACTTCTGTCAGTGTGAGGAAAATAATTTTCCATACACTGTTATATGAATGACAATGAAACTTTAACCTGAAAAAATCCACATATTAGCCCGTCTGTGATCTTTTTTGTTGTGTTTAAATTCTTTTTAACAAATACCATGGTAGAGATATCCTCATATACAGTCTATAGAATATTGTTTGTGTGTTTGAAGAAGCCAGTAATCACTGGATGTGAGCCTCTCTTATAGCTCTGGGTGTAATGGAAACAGGATTGAAAAGCTCATGTATTATGAGCAAAAATAAGGAGTCTGGAAATGAAAAAAAAAGCAAATATTTGTTTGCTGCATAAATTCTCAACAGTCAGGTTCACTTGGAAAATTTTAAGACACTTCTCAGTAAAACTGCTGATACAGTTCTTGTGAATTTAGTATCTACAAAATCACTTTCCTTACTGATAGAATGTTCACTTCTTCACTCATCGAGTCATTCATTTTTGACTAATGTCAGCTTGTTTTGTATCGTGTTAAGTCTTTTTGCATAGAAATATAGCAGTCAGTCTTCATCTCCAGTATTATCTATCATTTCACACCACTGATAGGTGAATGCGTTGTGTGTAACAGATGTGTTTTTGTTTCACATTATGCTTCTTGTGCATGGTTTGTTTGTTAGGTGGTGGAGCCTTCATGGAGCAGTGAAAACTTCAACCAATGTGCAGTCAGGTGACTGTCTCAGGACAGATGAGCAAAGAGAGAGAGTGCAGTTCCTCAAGACCACTGTAGAAGGTCGGTTGGTTGGTGACATCATTCGCTTTGCTGTTTTCATACATTTAGGGGACAGGATAGCTCAGTGGTCAGAACGATCGCTTTCCCCAACCAATGTTAAGCAGCGTAAAGCGTGGTTACCAATTGGATGGGTGACGTTTGCGCCCTTGGCTACAGTACAGTCGTCCCCCAGTTCCCCCAGCTGTAAATGGGTACCGGCCCTCTTTAGTTCAGGGAAGGTAAAGCAGCGAGGGAGAGGAGATGGGCGCCATCCTCAACATGCTGGCCCTTAGAGAAGCTGAGGACTCTGACGCCTCGCTCCCCAACAACCACACAGGTTATGGGACACCTTTACCTTTTTTTACCTCTATACATCCTGAACGTTATCGAAGATTAGCTAGTTGCATAATTGAATTAACCTGTGTGTTTTGAATAGCAAAGGCTGCATGTGATTGGAAGGTTGCGTCCTTTGTCTGTTTTCTCTGGGGTTTATTATTGAAATACTGTTGAAGGTTGGTTAGTTACATCCTGTATCTGTGTTTGTGTTTTTAAATGAAATTTTTTGGGTACAAAATGTGAAATCAGTTCCTAAAATGACCTCCTGACAAAGCCTGTCATGTACTTATTGTAGAAGTAAGGTATTTTATATTGAAAAAGAAGAAAATTTTATCTTAGATGTGTGCTAAATGTTAAAAAAAAAAGTCTTTCAGTCCAAAAAGTTCTATTTATGTTATATCAGAGTCTGGAGCTCATTTTCACAAACAAATCCTTCACATAGTTGGGTTTTTTTTTCATGTGGCTAGAATCTGGGAATGAAGTGATTGATGAACATTCTGTCTTCAAAGTAAAGTAGGGTTATAACAATTTAATTGTTGATGTCATTGGTTAAAAAGTTCTGACATGTACGCATTTGAAGAAAAATCTTATGATACTTAATTGTAAATAAGACTATTTTTTGTACTTCATTAGTGTGTTCATATGTATTCCTTACATGATATTTACTGTTCATGTGATGGGGATTTGTAGGTATATGTGTATACAGCTTCTTATGAAAGTGTATGTGTGTTTCCAGATGCCAAAGTACCCCTTCTTTTATTTCCTGAGGGCAGAAGAGCCAACAATTCATGTGGACTTTTGAAGTTCAGGCAAGTTTGACAATTTGGACGTGTCAGGTTTTATTTGTTGGTGGATGTTTGCAGGGCAGGAGGATGGGGGATTTGTGTGATGTTCACATTTGAAAAGCTTGTTGATAGGATAAATACTTATTGGGTCCACATTTTTTGTACCAAAATAGTAATCAGTGAAGCTAGTGATGCCTAAGTATGCATATGAAATAAGAAAAATATTTCCTGGGAGTCTTTCAAACAAACCAGCTAAAAGTATTCTTTTTTCTCTTAAATTCTTTTTTTTTTATAGTTTTTTATTTGGAGCACATGCTACTACTACTACAGTCCTTGCAGCTGCAGCATTTTTTTTCCTAGTTTGGATTCTTAGAAATGTGTCAAAACTATTTTGAAAGTAAGAAAGAGGAATGCACTTGTAAGTCAGAAAAGAAGACAGATTGCTAGAAAGGGGAGGAGGGGGGGGGGACCAAAAGAGAGTGAGAAAAAGAACATTTTTCCACTGAATTTTTGGAAAGTGAAAATGCTTTATTAATACTAAAAAGTTTCTGGCAATCTGATAGGTGAAAATAAGTATGGATGTAACATTCCAGGCAGCGTTTACATTTTTCTCTGCTTTATATATTTATTTCAGGATTATGGAAAGTACATTTTTTTTAATTCTTACTTTGGCTTGAAATCGAGTTTTTTACCTTTATAAAATCTGTTAAAAAATCTTTTTAGCAGAAGAATGTTTGAAATGTCTGGGTTTACGTTTGTTCATTTCTCATCATTTTTTATGTCAAAAGTGTTTCCTTGCAGGGTGCTGCCATTTGAATTAGATGCTGCAATTCAGCCGGTAAGTTAACCTCTATATGTAACATTGATTTTTTTGTTTTTTTATGTGTTTTTTGTTGTCTCCTGTGTTCCTTGAACCATTTGTTCAATTTGAGGAGCTCAAGAAGTAACAGATGATAGTCAGTTCTCTTGCTAAGTCTGAAGATGTTTCTATTTACTGACAGTATTGAGGAATAATGATAATGATCCATAAAGAACAGATTGATTCGTTTTTCATGAAATTGGCATATTTGATTTTAAATTTTATCTGCATATCGGTCTTAACATATAATATTGGAGAGTGCATGCATGGTATTGTGTTACAGGTTTGTTTAAATTGTCAGAGACCATGTAATGTGTGGTTTGATAAAGAAATAGCAGGGACTACTTGTTAGAAGTTGATGTACACACACTTGTTAGTATAAAAGGCAGTCAGCCTTAAAAAATTCTCACAGGCTAGGATCCCACAAGCACTGATTGTAATGAAGAACAATTACACATTATTTTGCAAACTGGTTGAACAACATATGCTTTAAAGTGGCTGTCTGAATACTGTTTTCTGTAAGCCTGTGACAACAGGTTTGTTTTTTTGTTTTTTTTAAGGAGTTTGTATTGCATGTACACATGCCTAAGAATCCACTTTTGCATAATGTCTAGTTTTATATGAATGTACATCTGTATATGTACAAATCATTTTAATCTGTTTCAGATTGGAATCATAGCAAGAAGATGGTTTTTCAACATCAATATTGTAAGTATAGGTTTTAAAGGAAACAGTTGTTTAAGTGTTTTGTTTTTTTTCGTCTTAGTTTACTATTTCGTGCAATTGCTGATAAGCTGATGTAAATGAGGGCAACATACTCAGTTATTATATGTAAGTGTGTGTAAAGATGGATTTTGGTTTAGTCTAAGCAACTAATAATTAATGATGCCAAGACTCTACTGTAAGTGTTAAGGCTGTTAGTTGTGTCTTCAAGTTTTGGACACAACCACTTACATCTCTGCATTTTTATGCAAAGGCACATGCATCTATAGATGTAATCAAACAAATTTTACATGTCAATTGTCCATACACATAAGAAAATACATAACATTGACAGTATTCGTACATGATGATGATAAAACAAATTCTAAATGGACACATTATTCAAGACAGTTTTTTTTTCTCTCTTTGCCAACAGTCTACGTTCAACAGCCCTTGGTGGATGGATCTGCTGATCGCTTTTGTCCATTTACAGTCTTTCATATCAAGTAGAATCCTGACAAATTCTGTGTATTAGCATGTAATTGCCTTAATTAATATCAAGTAAGAATCCTGACAATTTCTTGTTATTAGCATATGTATATTAAAGTCTTTAATATCAAGTAAGAAATATGGCAGGTTTTTTGTATGTTAGCCTATGTAAATTAAAGTCTTTAATATCAAGTAAAAAAACATGACATTTTATTTGATTCACATTTGCTATCAAGTCTGTGGGTCATGGTCATTTCAGAGAAAGATTCTGTTGCTCATCATGTTTGTTATTGTTTTGTTCATGTTGTTTGCCAGTGTGTACATTCATCCATTTGTGTAAAGAATGCTGTGTATTTTATGTTGGGTCAACATATTATTTTTTCTGAATGCGTTCTTGGGTTTGTGGCCGGATGCTGCACTGATATGTCAACGTGATGTTGTTGGCGCGCATGCATGGTGAGTTGATTTCTTGCAGAGCTGTTTGATTCATCCCAGTTTAGAACAGAAAAAAATCTATTTGAATGTATTTCAAAACATAACAATATGCTTTCTCATACTTCAAACAAACAAACAAAAAGATTACATAGCAAAAAAACAAAGCAAAAGAGCAGCATTGCACCCATTTCTAACATTTTAACCCGTGTAACTAAGAAAGAAAAAGATAAATTTTCTTCTGCAGATATCTCCCTCTGACGGAATGTCGAGAGTCAGAAAACAGCGAGCAGTTTTCGGAGCGAGTGCAGTCTAACCTGGCCAGAGGTCTGAGCGTGGCTGCCACAGACGTGACGCCGTCGGACATCAAAGAATTTGTGAAGAATGGCCGGCAGGTCAGACCTGTGGGGGCCGTTGCTGCTGCTTCACAGTCGCCTTCTCCTGGTGCGTTCTTGTCATCTGTGTTTGTTTTGTGATGTGGTAAATGGGGGGATTATTTACCTGTGGGGACGGGATAGCTCAGTGGTCAGAGCGCTCGCTTCCCCCAGCCAAGTTAAGCAGCGTCAAGCGTGGTTACCAGTTGGATGGGTGACCGTTTACGCGCCTTGGCTTCAGTACAGTCCCCCAGTTCACCCAGCTGTAAATGGGTACCTGCCCTCTTTAGGGTCAGGGAAGGTAAAGCAGCGAGGGAGAGGAGATGGGCGCCGCCCTCAACATGCTGGCCCCTAAAGAAGCTGAGGTCTCTGACGCCTCACTTTCCTACAACCACACAGGTTATGGGACACCTTTACCATTACCTATTTACCTGTTGGTGTCATTGAATGCAGCAGCATATCTGTCAGTATCCCTCACTTTCAGCGCCTCTCAGCTGCTAATAAATCCATTCCATCCCATCCCAGCCCAGATGGGGCCAGCTGGAGCTAACTATAGCAGGAACTGATAACACTTGGACTAGGTAAACGGTCAGCGTGTGTTAAATATAGCGCTATTGACTGAGTGATGTTGGATGTGTGCACTGGGGCAGACAACACTGCACTGGCCGACAGGAACAGGATTGTTTGCATTTTGTAACAAAGGAGGAAGTAATGGAAGTTGAAGAAGGTTGTGTAATGTTCATGGTTGTTTCTTTCCTTTCACAGAGCTATTTTAGGAGGATTGTGTGAGAAAGAAAAAGTAATCTCTCTCTGTAAATTTGTTTTCCAAGTACACCGTATTATTATGTATATGGTATTACATAATTTTCCTTGCTCTAGGCAGGTCTTGTTTTTGTTTTTTGATGCCATCTTGTCCTTTCTTATATTAGTCTCCTTCATGAATCTCAAGTATAAGGGCCAACATGCCTTTGAAAAGAAATTAGTTAATTAAGTATGCCTACCTAATGAAAGAATACACAGAAAGAAACTTGTTTGGGAAATATACTTCCATTTACAAGTCTGACCTCATAGCTGAAGACACTCAAACTGCAAGGCGGATATGGTCATGTGTTTGTTTCTGTTGTATTTGTCTGCTATTATCCTGCCAGTTCTGTTGTAAGCAGTCATGATCTGTTTGATATGAATATTTGAAGTCTTGTGTTATTTCCCTCAGTTTCCTGAATGATGTCATTGCTTCACAGTTACCCAAAATGGCAGATGATAATTATGTATGCTTCAACAGTAAGGATAATAAAAGAGCACAGTAATGTTAAAATAAATATGTGGAAAAATAGGCCTTTACAACAGAAAGAAAGGAAATATGTCCTGTATGGAAACCTTTACCAGTTGTAAGATTCATCTTAGTACTTTTCTTGTCGTATGTAGTGTGGTTTTTTGCTTGGTATGTTTGCTGAAAACAACAAAAAAGTTTCAAATTATGTGGTCATTACATTTAAAGTGTCTTTCTATTTTTTTTTTGTCTCTCTCTGTTAAGAGCAAGCATCGACCCCACCATCTGATGCACAGGAAGCAAAGCAAGAAAAAGAAGTAGTGTCATCAGACCCAGAGTTGAATTTGATGCTGGCACAAGTGAAACAGGTTCTGCCGCAGACTGCCAGCCAAGCCATACTAAAAGATTTGGGTAATTGTTTTCTTTATGTTCCTGAAGTTTGGGGTTGGGGGGATGGGATTTTAAAGAACAGATCTCTTAGCGAAAATTTGAGGAAAAAAAATATCATGGCTTGTTTGTTTTGTATGCAAACTGTTGTTCTTCACAGATTAAAGTTTTTAGGAATCAGCCGCTGATATTTGCAATCCAGGTGTCTGAAACTGTATTCAAGTTACTCATCTCTTGGTGATAAGAATTAAAAAGTAGCACTTTGGTCAGTTCTTTCATATTCACAAGTTTTTTCATATTCATTTTTAAAATAAAGTTGATAGAAGAGCATTTTTTTGGTTGTCAAAAAGAGGTTGGCTGGTTTGAGGAAATTTTGGTGTTTATATTCAGGTTTGTACATTATTAGCACTCTGTATATGTGTGCTTGTATCTTGCACCTTTTCAGAGAAGACACGGGATGTGGACATCACCATCACCAATATTCTGGAAGGCCGTGTGGCTGTGGATTCCACAAAGTCAGAACCTCAGCCTGTGTCTCCACAAAAAGAGGTAAGGATCCCTCAGCAACGTGCATGAATTAGAACTATGTAGACAGCGACTTGACTTCTTTGAAACTCCTTAGGGAGTTACGGCATGACTGTTCAAGACATTGTGTTGTGGGCAGGTGACACTGGCAGGGCTCATCCCTCTCCAAGCAGTTGTAGCCAGAAGCGTGTAAATAATGAAGAAGAGTCAGAAAACAGATTGTAACGTTTCCTGATGGCGGCAACTTCACTGTCATGAAAGGTAGTGACATATAGATTCTGATCATGATCACATTCTTGGTCCTTTTTTTTTTTTTAAATCTTGTTCCTCAGCTAGAGTTCCGAGGTTCACCAATGATGAGGATTTGTGTATGCCCGTTTTATTGCCCATCATTCAAGGTAGCTGTATATTGACTTCATGGATATTAGGTACTAATTCACGTGATTATCTCCACTCAGACTGAGGCTTTTCAGCCAGCTTTAATACACAAATAATACTAAACAGTTGCTTCACATTTTCTGATTTTATTCTCCCAGATTTGTATATAAAAAAAAAGTAATTAAAAAATTCATATTTGCTTATTAAAACTTAAGTTGATGGCTGAAATAATGAACTTACAGTATCTCTGTATGCATATGTGGTGTGTGTGTGTGTGGTGTGCGTGTGTGTGTGTGTTCTTCAGCATATAAAAACAACTCTCCCCCCCCCCCCCCCCCCCCCTGTCTCTTCTGTATGTACACACACATGCATGCAGCGTAATTAATGATGCACAAGAGAGGCTCTCACACACAAGTGGTTGACCAGTCTCCACAGCCATAATCAGATCCCTGGAGCAGACAAGAAAATGTATAACCGCTCCCTTTAAGAGTCTCATGTGAATGGAAGAAATGGTTAAAAAAAATAAATAAATAAAATAAAAATAATAATAATAACACCCCCCCCTAAAAAAAAAAGCAAAAACAACAAAAAAAGAAAGAAACGGTATACTAGATGAAAGCAGCAACCCGGCGCTACAGGAACTAATCATTCTGCCATGCAGGTGGATGCATCGACGTTCAAGGCAGCCAGTTTCCCCAAGTCGGCCCCCGAGCGACACCTGTCCCTGCAGGAGCGCAAGCAGGCCATGCTGGAGGAGGCCAGGAGACGCTACAAGGAGAAACACGGCATCCCCTGACCCCTCCTGCCTGCCCTCACCCCGTCGTCCTCCCCCCCCCCTCCCCTCCCCTCCCCTCGCCTCGCCCTCGCCTCTCTCCCCGCAACAGTGTACATGTCTGTGGTTTGATGGATGGATGTTTGTGTCTGAGTTGTTTTGTTAGTGTGTGGGCGTGGGTTTGTGAGTGTGGGTGTATGTGTGTGTGGATGTGTGTGTGCTCCGAGTAGATGTATGTGTATGTTTGAGCAGTTCAGTTAGTGTGTGGATGTGTGTGGATGTGTGTGTGTGTGTGTGTGTGTGTGTGTGTGTGTGTGCTTTGTTAGTGTATGGCTGTACGTGTATGTCTGAGCAGTTCAGTTAGCGTGTGGATGTGTGTGTGTGTGTGTGTGTGTGTGTGTGTGCGTGCGTATGTGTGTGTGCTCTGAGTAGTTTAGTTAGTGTGTAGATGTATATGTGTGTCTGTTTAGTTAGTGTGTGGATGTATGTGTGTGTCTGTTAAATCAGTGTGTAGATGTGTGTGTGTAAATTGTTCTGTGTATGTGCATCGATGCATGTTTCAAGTGGTTTGGTTACTGTATGGATGTATGTGTATCTGAGTAGTTGCTGTGTGGATTTATGTGTGTGTTTGAGCATCATAGTGTGTTGAGGTATGCATGTGTCTAAAGAGCTTAGTGTATGCAAATATCAACTTGTTATTTCTGATCTAATTGGCAACAATGTTTCCTGTCGAGTAGTAAGTATATGGTGTGCCTATCTGGCAACAATACTGTTAAGTATGTGTGTGCTGATGTGGAGTTTTTACTTTGTTTGAGAGCAGTTCCTAGTTGACTTGGGATATTGGGCATTTTATGTGATTAAAAATAGAATTTGCTTGAATTTTTTGCTCGACTTTAGGAGATATACGAATTTCTTTTGAAAGAATTGCCATGTGTTCTTTCTTTCTTTTGTAGATTGTGGAAAGTGTGAGATTATGTGATGTGTTGCCGAGTATTGTAGTTCAGTTCCAAGGAGAAAAATATCACAACTTTGGAATCACTTGTGTGTGACTCCACAGTGTTTGTATGTATATACATGTACCTTAATAATCATTTGAAAGGACAGAAGACTACTACTTCCCAACATGTTTTTGGCCATCCCTGTCAGCCATTACTCCATCAAAGAATTAGACAGTAAAACCTAAACAAACTTCCTATTTGCTTGCTTGTTGTATGATTTATAGTGTGTCTGGATATGAATGGATTTGTTTTTCAAAATACATATTGGTTGAGGATTTTTTGTTGTTTCATATTTTGATTCACTTTTTATTTGTAGCTGACCTGAAAGATGCTGTGGTGGAGTTGACAGTTGGTTATAGTGACTGTAGGTAGACTCTGCTGGAAAATGTTCTGATATTTGCAAAATTGCGTATATTTCCTTCTCAGAACCTGTCAATGATCCAGTTATAAACACTCTTCTTGGCGTATTAGGAAAGGGTCATGGAATTGAGTTATTGTAAACCTGTATTTGGATTGGTTGGTTTTGTTTTGTTTTAGATCTCGGTTTTCCCAGGCATAGAAACTGAAAATAATATCAGTCATTAATTCTGCCACTTAGTATTGATGAGCGTATATATTTGAATAATTATTGCCATTGCGGTGGTGCCTTTTTTTTTAATTGACACTAATTCTTCCCACTCTAACCCTAGCACACAATGTTAGTATTGTACCTCAGGTTAAGTGCACTCTCTTTATCGTGTTATGAGAATGTGCTTTCTTCTCTGGCAACTGTAAGTAGTGAACTTAAAACACTGCCAAGCATCACAATTTATTTGTTGGAATGACTAGTTGCCTGTGTCATTATGTACACACCTGGTCTTTTTACCCAAAAGCAGGTGAACTAATCAGTCTTTTTGTGACTTACTGTGCAGTCTGGTGACAGAGCTGTACTCTACACTTCTCATCACAATATATCTCGACATCAACCAGGCCCCCCGAGAGATACAGACACCTGCAATGATGGTCAGTTGATTTGAGTAACACTAAAAATTGCATCTTTAAAGTACATGAAGCTCAACTGTGTGGTCCCAGTCTTCCCAGTGAGACCTACAGCAGACTCATTCTGGGTAGGAATAGGGCCTTCCAGTCCATAACCCAAGGCTTTAACCACTGCACCAAGGCAGCTGGTTCAAGCATGATTTATTAATTCTTTTTTTTTAGATAAGGCCATTGTAAAAGAATGTCAGCAGAAGTTAACCTACTAGTTGATATAAGAGAAGAAACCATTCTTAGACTAGTTGGCTTGGCGCAGTGATAGAAAATTAGATCTGTTTACACTGCCCAGTGAACATTATTTTGTCTGCTTCTTCGTTTCTGGCTACGCAGATTTTCTGACCTGTATCAATCAGCATTACTTTGTCATCTTGCAATACATTATTGTATCATTGCTGAGTGTTCCCTCAGTCCATATCCATTGCATGTGCTGCTGTCATACCCGTCCATGTGAATTGAGATATGTCCTGTGACTGTAAGGATCTACACTTAAACAGATCTGGGTAGGGGTTAGATGGCTGCATAGCAAAAATGTAAACTACATTATCAAACAGATTTCAATATTGGTTCACTGGGTGCGTGGTGAAAACAAACTACAGTGTTAAATGGGTGTTGGTGTTGGTTTGCTTCATGGTGAAACTGAGGTCACGTCTGTGATGGGAAGAACATACAGACTCAAAAATCATACTGCCATATGCACCCATTGGAGTAATTGAATTTTCCACTGTTGTTACTTCCTCTAGTTGATAAAATTTCTCATCCCAGTGACAGATGGAAAATAAGTGCATGATTTTAAGATAAAGCAAGATAACAAGAATATATCCCCTAATGGGTCTTGAATTGAAAATCAAATTCTTGTTTTTAACCATAAAAAGTAGAAACATGCATAAGGCAAGAAAATTACATTTTTAGATTGGACGAAAGCACATGCACACTCATGTACACGCACGCACGCACGCATGCACATTGCTAATAGTCAAAAAACTTACACATAACACACTGTAGACAAATATTAACCTCACAGACAACTACCTACTGACATGTATATATGCATAGAAGTCCTAAAGATTATTAAGGTCCTAAAGATTATAATGTCCTTTATTTTGTTGGTAAAAATTATTTTCTGCGCTGCAGGGATTTGGTCAAGAATGATGTGAACTTTAGGAACTTTTTTTTGTGTGACAAGAATTGTGTGTGTGTGTGTGTGTGTGTGTGTGTGTGTGTGTGTGTGTGTGTGTGTGTGTGTGTGTGGTGTGTGTTAGAGCAAAATGTAAAACAATTCATGAACAGTACAGGCTACAATCAGCAGGTAGCACAATGATTATAGTCAGTGAATTTGCAATAGATTGTAAAGTGAGTTGCCATATTCTATAGATTTGTACAACAACAACAAAGAAGAGAGAGAGAGATTTTCATATTGACAGTGACATAAACTTAGTCCTGTTGTCTTTGAGAGGAGGTCCAACTACAACAAACCTTTAGTAGATGACTTGTTTCCTATATGTTATGGGATATTGCATGTGTTAACTCCCACATACTGGATCTGGATATATGTTACTGTTTTTTTTTGGGGGGGGTGTTTGGGTTTTTTTATTGGGGGGGGGGGGGGGGGGGGTTAAATTCATCACTGAATATCTTTTTAGAAAACAGACAGAAATCATATACAGAAGATTATTGTGGCCTGCAAACTAACCTTTTTTTTTTCTTTTTTTTAAAAACTTATTCATATATTTAACCCTGCTACAGTGTGGTCTCATTGTATGTGGGTTACCTGTCTTTTTTTGTTCACTCAAACACATTGGTCTTTTGAGTGGATGCCTTGTACCTGCATGAAAATGGCAAGGAATTGTTCAGTATGAAGAGTACAGTACCCCCGCCTGAAAATTCTGTGCTTGAAAAGTTATCTTTTCTGTCACTGTCTTCTTCTGTTGTTTTTTTGTTTTTGTTTTTTGTCATCTCTACATGTTTGCTCTCATTGATCCATTCCCAAGTATTTTCTCAGGAAAATGTCGCTGAGGATCTGATAGTGAAGAGCATATGGCGTTACATTTTTTTTTTGGTAACTGGAGTGTGTGATTTACTAATAAATACGGTGATGAAAGCCCAAGGCAGAGGCCAAAATCCCACTTAACATGTTTTGAGACAATAGCATTGAAATTTCTCTTTGGATTTGTTAGTCTTTGGTTGAAAGAGTCTGGTATCTTCAGTCTCAGTTGTTTGCTTTGGAGTTTGTCATTCATGCTAATTTGTCTTGGAGGTGATGTCTGTCCTAGTTAGTGTGGCTCTCGTGGTTGGCTGGGCTGTGAACATGAATGAAAGACCGACAGGTTTTCCAGGTCACCAAAGATCCCCAATGCCAGCAGAACTGAACTGAGCCAGTCCATATCTTAGACAGAGAATTTATCTAACAGCCAGGCCTGCCACTGTGCTCCGTTGTTTTTTTCTGCCCATCTGACAAGATATTGATCTGTGTAGCTAATGTGTCCTTTGGTGATGTATGCAAATCTATATAATAGCAGTCATCCCGTTTATTATCTCCTTTGCCCTTATGCAGTACATTTGGTTGATTGGAATGATGGGTATGTTGTGTGTGTGTGTGTGTGTGTGTGTGTGTGTGTGTGTGTGTGTGTGTGTGTGTGTGTGTGTATCATGATAGGAATGCTTGATTGTGTTATTTATCAGAAACTATTGAATTGTTTGGTATTTTCCATTTGATTTGTTTTGACATGAGAGAGAGAAAAAAAAAGTCTCTTGTGTAGAGTTTGGTTTATGGAGCAGGACCACTGCTACTGTATCAAATGGGGGCTTCAAAGTAAACAGGCTTCACGCTGGACTCTGTGAAGCTGATCTTGTTTTCCTCCCCTTTAGAGCATTTTTCAAAAGTAACACATGCACTTGTTAAACATTTCTCTAGCATTTCATCATTGGTCTACGATTATATCTAGTTTAGATACAATATAAGAATAAACTAATCTGGAAAACTGGTTGATTTCACCTATAATTGCTGTTCAGCGCAGACCAGTGCTGACTTGCATGTATAAAAAGGGCTATTGTCTTAACAAATTGAGAAAAAGGTATAAAATCATGTGACTTGCTTCATCGTGTTCTTGTGACAACTTGCTTGTTGACCGGAGATGATAATGTCACCCATTCAGAAAACATAAAAATATTTACAAAGTTAATATTTTAGAAGTTTCCAACAATTTAAAAACCAAGAGCAGTTTTAAGAAGCAAAACATTGAAGAGAAGCAAACTTTAACAGTTTTATTCCTGTGACATAAGTAAGACCACATGTACACACACACACACACACACACACACACACACACACACACACACACACAGAAAATATCATTTAATGCCTCTGAGAGAAGGAATTAATGTAAGTGTACTATGTACTCTAGTACAAAAATTGCCTTATCAATTCATTTGGTCTTGATGTATTT
The DNA here is from genome assembly GCA_030674155.1 of Stramonita haemastoma. NCBI lineage: Eukaryota > Metazoa > Mollusca > Gastropoda > Neogastropoda > Muricidae > Stramonita > Stramonita haemastoma. Next base: position 7,609,940 of record CM060319.1, read on the forward strand.
GAACTATATAAATCCATGGCCCATGCAAGAAAGTTTATTTGTATGGTTACTACTCTTTTGAACCAAGTCCAAGGTTTAAATAAAAAAGGAGATAGAAACGTATTCAAATGATTTCCAATAGTTGCTGACATTCCGCACAAAACAATGCAAATGGGGCTAAAATCCTGTTTATTTTCTACCTGCACTGGACATAACAAATCACCTCTCTGTAGACAGGTCAAAATGCATCTGATGTTACCTTGATGTAGACTTGTCTGTTTATGAAGTTTTCAACAATGACAACTTTTTCAGAGAAACTTCACATTCCTTGAAGTTCTTGTCAACTACTGGTCTAATGGTGGATGTTATGTATTGAATATTGAAGGGAAAAAAAGCCATATGACCAAGTGTCAACTCAAAAGAGTGACAACTGTGCTGAAAATGTACCAAGGTTTAGGTCCAGATGACTGGTGATTTGTTAAAAATGATTGTCAGTATTCATACAACAGATTCATCACTTTGAATCAACTATCAGTCCAAAAAATTTCCTCGAAATTCTCTCTCTCTCTCTCTCTCTCTCTCTCTCTCTCTGTGTTTATATGACTTTTGTTTTCTTCTTCATCAGGTTTTTCAAGTCACTGACAGACAAGAGACGGAACTTTAAAACCATGTAAAATTTAAACAGGAATCCATGGGGAGCAAGGTTTGAACAATACCTCAAAATAAAAAAGCATTGAAAGAATGGCCTAGGTTGTACAGATGATGTATGTAGTGTGTCAGTAATGTACAGAATACCTGCTTTGATTCTGCTGAAGATGATTTGACTTCCAGTGTACCTGATAGGTAGATAAGAGTGGACAATCTCCATCTGTGCACCTTTCATTTCATTTTTTGAATGCAGGGTGGGGAAATGGGAATGCTGTTTGCTCGTTCGTTATCCATGGGAGATCATTCTGTTTGTTGAATAATGGATTCTATTCTTTCTTGCTACCACATGTGATCGATGATTAACTATTAAACGTCCTTAACGTTAAAAAAAAAAGTGTGTTCAGTTTGTTTTCATCTGTGTGTGTGTGTGTGTGTTGACTGGTATGGTAGTGCTGAAAAAGGATAGAAATTTTTCGACATTACTTGTAATTGTTTGGTTTTTTTTTTTAGAGGTTCAGAGATGAGATTATGTCAGCACTTGTGAGCATGCTTGGATATTTATGTCAGGTAAACAGCAAAGGTTTTAGGCATTTCATTACTACTCTTTTTCTTGCAATCAAAGGCTCTTCCACTAAGATCATGTCAACTGCTGCCATTTTCATGCTGTTTCTGCTCTTTTCTTTATCATACTTTTTTTTTTTCATCGGTAATCTCAAATCTTTTCTTCTATATTTCCATTTTATTGTATTGATTGCCGTGGTAAAACAGTCCAATCTTGAAAGGAAAGAATGCTTGTAACTTTTTAGAGATTTGTGGAGAATGGACAGTATCACTCACATTATCATCCCTGATTTTGAAATGTGGTTTCCATAATGATGGGGGGAAATGGTTGCATGCACAAACATCTCACCACTGCTGAATCTGAGAGCTGTATTGAAGGAAGACAAAACAAAAACAAAAAATCCCTGTTTATTCATACTCTGGCACCTCTGTTGGCACACTGTTATCATAAAATAGGATCACCTTCACCTTCTTCACCTGTCCCGTAGTCCTGTGGACCATGGGGGCACAACTGAAGATTTTGCAACCAGCTTCCTCCACTCCCCATGGTCCTCCGCCCTCCATAGTAGATCGCTCCACCCAAGGCCTGTCCACTCTCTGATGTTGTTTTCAGAGAGGAAATAGGATATAATACTGTAAATCAGATTCAGAAGTTTGCTAAGCTCAGTTCTGCAGATTTCACCCAAGAGTTACGTGTAATGATGTATATGAAACGGATTTATTTGACTTGTGTCATATTAAATATACACAAAGGATACAGAATCTTGCAGTGATGGTCAGGTAAACTGAACCAGTGGGCATTTCACACCAACCAATCAAATGAACTGCGTGAAATAGAAAACTAACTAGTGATGCACTGAAATAAACTGTGTACCCTCAAGTCACTTGACAGCAAACACTACACATGAACACATGCACAGAATTCTGTATCTCACATTTATTCTTTAAGACTGTGACAGTTTCACACTCACTCATGTACACATTTACAAGAGTTGCCACAACAGATACAACCCATCCTTCATCATATTCAAATCATTGTCATACTGTTTCCTTTCATGCAAAGCACGCATGCAGACCCATTCACCCACACTCTGAATCACACACACACACACACACACACACAAACAAAAGCAATTGCACTGCTTATTTTCAATGTACCATCTGGAAATAAAAGTTTGACTTGACTTCACACACACACACACACACACACACACACACACAGATTAAACAACTCATAGACACTTAAAAAAAAAAAAAAATCTGACTAAAGAGGGACTTTCTTCACAAGTACTGCAACACACACAGTCAAAAATAACACTTTCTTTGCAAATACTGCAACACACAGGCAAATATAACACGTTCTTCACAAATACTGCAACACACAAACTCAAAACACTTTCTTCACAAGTACTGGAATACACAGTCAAAAATAACACTTTCTTCACAAGTACTGGAATACACACAGTCAAACACTTTCTTCACAAGTACTGGAATACTCAAATCAGTCAAAAATAACATAACAGATCTACAGCACTCGGCTGTCATAAAGTACACTCTGAAGTCCTTGCCGAAAACAATGTTTCCACAAACTGGAACAACGGATTGTCTGCATTCTTACTCGCATTGGCCACATCTTTTTCATTTAACTGAAAAGGAAGAGTGACTTTTCCTTGCCTCAGGTCATTTAAAATGGTGGTACGTGTTTTCGTCAGTTTTGCTGATACTGCCTTCATCTCTGCTGAGCTGAGACCCACACCTGAAATCACATAAAAATAACAGAATGATAGATCATATACAAATAATAAAAAATAAGTAAAATTACTAATGAGGCTAAAAAGTCTGAAGCAAGAAAGGTTACATTCATACATGGCAAAATGCATCTTGATGTTTGCTTTTATTTGTCTTCTTTTCTAAAAGAATTCTAAATAACCAATCCTGCCTGGGTGTCCATGCACTTGAAATCTGCATTATATCAATTCATTCTTTTCTAAGTACAAACTGTTTGAATGTTTATGTGCTGATGTTTTCAGACACAAAATAGTAGTAGTGCCACTGATGCCTAGTTATTCTTAAGAGCTCCTTTTCCTCTTCCCCGTTGGGGTCTTTTTCGTTTGTAGCAGCAGACTGGATATTTTAGTTAAAGTCAATCATTGAAATTTGAATTTCAAACATTAAATAATAAAATGACAGCAAAAGCAGCTCTAGCACCAACAAATGAACAACAACAACAAAATATATTGGTCATGATCAGCGTAAATGATTGATCTGTTTACCATTTGGCTTTTGCCACATTTTGTGAAAGAACCTGCAAATAATCTAGTCAGTTTGATAAACAGTAATGTGGCACAGACCTGAAGACTGGTAATTAACAATTACATTTTGCTTTCATCATGTGTTCTCAACATGTTGTTCAATGGCATAGGTGGAAAAGCGCTAAATCGTGATACCTGTACTGACAGTTAACTTTGATTTTTGCTAGATTTTCTGAAATATACCTGTGTGGAATCTAGCCATCTTGATGAATGGAATTAGTAAAACAGAGGAGACAGCTGTATATGATGCTGACCTTTGGCTTCCACCATGTATTGTGAGACACATCGACGCAGAATCTGGTCAGCTTGGTGAATGGCATTGGTGGAGCAGACATAACGACTGATGACCTTGCCCTCTGCATCCTCTTCAGGAGAAGGTCGTTGTGGATCCTTCAGTGCTGCCTGGACCATCTCCAGAAGCAGCTGTCTGTTGGGAAAAAAGAAACAGTTACACACGATAGCCTGTGCTAATCTAATATCAACAAAGATAAACCAAAATGAACAATTATTTCACAATGTTTTACACCCCCTTCTACCCATTTTAGATCTACAACTTATGAAAGATGTATGCTTTTTCTCTCTCCTTTCTGGACTATATGGGACTTTTTTTTGTTTTTGTGTGTTTGTTTCTATGATTTGCCATTTTTGTGTGAACATCTTTCTTCTGCTTTATGGAGTTTATGTTGAGTAAACTAATCCTTGTGCAAAAGTTGCTATGTATTATGAAACCCTTATTCTTTACAAGCTAAACTAGTCCCCACAGTCTCCATAATAAAAGTCAAATATCTTTCACTTCTCAAAGAGAACTCTTTAGAATGGTAGGCATATGTATAAATATCAGATATATCAAAGACCACATTATTGCCATCAAATATCACATTACAGCAAGTAGGTGAAGTTTAGATAAAAATACACAAAACATTGCCATAATACAGCATGACTCCAGTGTGCATGCCATTTTTAAAAGTGTTGTCATCCATTCTTACTGGCACGCATTGGCCTACTCCACCCAAAAGCAGAACAGGTTTTGACGTGTGTGCAAGATGTTCTGCATGCCTTCCACACAGGACTTCAGTTTATAGTTCATCCGAAGGACTTTTGGGGGGAGTGGAGTTGGTAGAAGTGTCAGTCAGAGGGGACCCTTCTCCTGGAGTTCTTGGTTGATTCTCTTCCCCTGAAAGTGCTTCAGATGAGACTTGCTTTTTTTTCAGATGAGACAATAACCAAGGTTGCACATATTAATCCTGCATACACACACACTTTGCACACTCCATGAAATTCCATCCATCTTTTGTAGCACAGCAGACCTGCTGTGGCCATGGCATGACATGGATCACGTGAACCATACCCTGCACCAACCTACACAACTGGAGAGGGATGGAACACTATGCTTCAGCTTCTCCAAACACACACTGTCTTAAAAAACTAAAAAAAATTCAGCACACAACCTAAACAACTCCACAAGTTCAGGGAAAAGCCCTGTCAATGCTGTATTATATTCAGACTCAAAAGAAAAGAACAAGTCATAATCCTAAGACTCCGCACTGGGAACAAAGGGCTAAATCATGACATGTCCACAAAGCTGAAACTTGCTCCTTCTTCCCTGTGAGCCTGTGGTAAAGAAAACCAGACTGGCGAGCACTTCCTTCAATGGTGCACGCTATACAGTGACCTGAGAAAGATTGAGTGGCTGACAGAGATAAATTACCCTGTAAACCAAGCTGTACGGCCCACGACAGGAGCTAGAAAATTGTGCCATTAGTGTTCCAAGACACAGCTGACAGTGTAAAGCAAATGAAAGAAGAATATTCAGACCCAAAAAAAAGACCAAAAAAATTTTTAGATTCTTACATATCAACTGTGGATTCTGGATTCTTACATATCGACTGTGGATTCTTACATATCGACTGTGGAGTCTTACATATCAACTGTGGATTCTTACATATTGACTGTGGATTCTTACATATCGACTGTGGATTCTTAGATCTAGACTGCAGATTCTGGATTCTTACATACTGACTGTGGATTCTTACATATCGACTGCGGATTCTTACATACTGACTGTGGATTCTTACATATCAACTGCAGATTCTTACATACTGACTGTAGATTCTTACATATCGATTGTGGATGCGCCGCTGACGGTGGCAGAATATTTTTCCCAGGGGCGTTTGTCAGGGTCCGGTGCTTCCAGTCGTTGATGCATGACTGTGATGGTGCTGTCATCCACCCTGTCCTCTGTCCTGGATCGGTTTCGCTGCAACACTTCTTCCAGGGGACAGGTGACGTGAATTACGCAGAGGCTTGCTTCATCTGCAGCAGAAATCAGTGCGGGGTTAGCTTTTCTCTATCGCTTTAAGATCAGGTCCGCTAAAGATGCATGATTTTCTTTATGACAATTTCTTTGTCTGTAGAGCTAGTGTGCTGTTAAAGATCTAAATGTATGCATTTTGAGGACAAGAAAAGAAAACAGAAAAAAGACAAACACTAATACAACACACAGACACACAGACACACACACACACACGCACACACAAGCGTCTACAAATTCCTCTCACACACACACACACACACAAGCGTTTACAAATTTCTCTCTCTCTCTCTCTCTCTCTCTCTCTCTCTCTCTCTCTCTCTCTCTCTCTCACACACACACACACACACACACACACACACACACACACACACACACACACACACACACACACACACACACATATACATAAACCATTAGATTCAAGAAAAACTCGTCACCACGCCGCTTTTGATCACACTCTTACATTTGCGCACCAGCTGGCAGTACTGGTACCGCATACTGCCGTAGTGCATGTTATCATCCACCAGCACGAGCCAGGAATGGGGATCATCCTCACACAAGCCGTGATCACCACTGTGTCTCCTTCCACAAGATATATGCTTCAGAGAGTTCCTGAGCAAAGATAGAAATCGTTCCCACAGCGCTGAATCCACACCTGCAGGCTTGACATGGTACCCTGACTGTCTCTCACTGGCTCCCTCGTCTGTGGAATGTGTTATCTGCTGATTCTCGTCGTTCCCGTCTGCATGGATAAGTTCATCAAGGGCCTGAGGTTCTTGTTTCAGTACGCTGAGTAAACGGTCCACGCAAGAGAGGATCTGACTTCTCATGGATTTCCATAACGATCCACCCTGAAAAAGATGAAAATGTGAAAGTAAAAAAGAAAAATAATCATAAAAATAAAATAAAATAAATACATGATTTTATTCCTGTGGTGGGTTTCATCAAGAATTTTTTTTATATATTCTAAAAGATACAAATCAAGTCACACTCAATGTGCATAACATATATGATAATAAATCAAAAAAGAAATGTATGATCCCAGCACAATAACTTTACCTTCCATTAAACAACAACAACAAAATTGAAGTCAGAGTATGGCACTGAGTCTGTTGTACAGAAAGCCATACTCTGACTTCAAACCCTTTCAAGTCAGAATATGGCTTCCTATACAGCAATGTTTAAAAATTATATACTTTTTACTACACACACACAATCTTCAAACCTGTAGTGACTTTTCAGTCTCACAAGGATTCTGAGGTATGCTGAATAAGACAGCGCATATTCTGGGTGATCCCAGGGTGTTCAAGCTTGGAACACTCCATGTAAGCAAAAATAACACATTCCATGCTAAAAAATAAAAAATAAAAAATAATAATAAGATAAAATAAAATAAAATAAACACATACACATTCCACGCTTTAAAATAAAAGTTCCAAAAGACATAACTTTCTGGTTTAGAATGATACACTTACTCTAAAATACTCGCATAAAATATGATATTACATTCAAATAAAATATACTGAAAGAGGTTGTGACAATACATATATAGACTATCTTTAATCCATTAATTATGATAAGTATGGACTGGTACTAGTGGTAGTCTAGAGGTGCACGTATCTAGAGAGCGAGAGGTGGCAGTTTGAGTCCAAACTTGTCCTCAGCCTTGTAGACCTCGTGTGGTAGTCTGGGAGCTTATTCAACACAAGTAAATGAACCCACAGCAACAAATAATGGGTGGCACTGCTTTTGTGGGGTTGGGCTCTCTCAGGGGAAAGCAACTAAAAATTTTACACTGAGAAATCTACCATGTTTGAATGTGGTATAGACCTACAATACAATACAATACAATACAATGCAATACAATATAATACAATATATATTTTGCCTGTCTGTCACACACACATGCACGCACGCACGCACACTCACACACACACACAACACACACACACACAAACACACACACACACACACACACACACACACACACACACACACACACACACACACACACACACAACACACACACACACCAAGCACAAACAAACAGCTCAATAAATCACAAACCTGTTCCTCAGTCTGGGCAATAAGCTGCTGCTCCACATGTGCCGGGATGAGCTTGTCATAGTGCAGCACCAACACACACAGCTGTGTGGGCAACACCTGTGCTGCATGCTCCTGCACCCGCACTGCCAGCGTCGTCTTGCCGCAGGCTGGCACACCACACAGCAACCCCACGCAGATCCTGCTCATCTCCTTCCCTGTGTCTTCTGTGCTCCTTATCAGCTTTTGGAGGCTGAAATGTAGAATGTATCTTTAGTCATCTCCCAAAAATAGAATGTATCTTTAATCATCCAAAAATAGAATGCATCTGCAGTAATCCAAAAATGGAATGTATCTTTAATAATCCAAAAATAGAATGTACCTTTAGCAATCCAAAAAGAGAATGTACTTGTAGTTATCCAAAAATATAATGTACTATAATATAATGTAATCCAAGTCCTCCTAATGTAAATCAGAATCAAAGTGAGAATGACCAACAACTGCCTTAATAATTCCTCCTTGGTTTCAATGGCAATGTGATTGTTAAAACTGCATTTTGTGATTTCTTTGTTTCATTTACAAATGAGATCTTTTGGCTGAATCTACAGATAATTTCTTTTTTTTGATAGCGGGATCTTTCTTTAATGTAGTTATTTATTACTTGCTATAATTTATAAACTTCATATATGTTGATCAGGGCTTCTTGACTTAGGAGCTGAGATGACCATTTCATAAAGGGTCTTGGGTCTTCCAAAAGATCAGGGCTTGTTGACTGAGATTACCACTTCATATAGGGTCTTGGGTCTTCAAAAACGACATACTGCCTCACTGCTGATGGCCTTCACTCATATAAAGTGCAATGTGCCTACTGCGTGCTGGATATGTTACATCATCCATATTACAAAGCATACCAATAACTGTCTGCCTCTTCAGCAAAGGATACTTGAGGTGGATTCGGTTTGGGTTTGGGATTGGGTTTAGGGGTTTTTGGGGTTGGTTGGTTCAATGGTTCTTTGTTTTGGTTTGCTTTTGTTGTTTTGTTGTGTGTGTGCTTGTTGTTGTTGTTGTTGTGGAGGGGGGGGGGTTCTGATCCTCAGCTAGAGCTCTGAGATTCACCAGCGGTGAGATTTTTGCAAACACACTGTTTTAGCCCACCATTACACTTACAGTAACACTAGCAACATTCCGACTGAGAACTTCAGAGTTTTTTTTAACAAGAGTGCAATATGCTAAAGATGAATACATTTTGTTTGGTTTTTTTAAGTACAAGCTGTTAATTATGTTTGTGCTCTCACACAAAATATCAGTTTCTAGTCACATCTGAATTACTTGTAGGGAAATTCAGCCAAAACTGTTATTACAAAATCCCTCAAAGAAGAGCTCAAGAGGGACTCGAACCAGGTGTCTACTATTTGTGGATCAGCAGTACGGTGGTAAGATAATGTCCTCAACATGACAGCAAGAGGCCACAGGTTTGATCCCATGAGAAGCCAGACGTTTCCCTCATCCGCTAGATCTTTAGTGCAGGTCTGAATGCTTGTTTTTTTTATGAGATGTTAAACCAAGTTCCCCTGTCCAACATATAACACTGTTATATTAACAGAGCCCATGGCAATATGAGAGTTGCCCTTAATTTGCACAATTGGCAACAATACAACTGTCACCTGCAAACCTCTGTATGAAACACAACAACAAAGAAAAAACACCAGCACAAAAACCTACAGGAGAGAGCAGCCTGAATGTCTTGTACTTGCAGAGAAATCTGTCATGACTATTTTAAGTGGTAAACAATACAAAATACAATCAGCATGTTTAGTTAAACTGTAAGTGGTAAACACAATTGAATTATACAGTGCGTCATTAGACATAAACAATAACATATATATATATTATATGATACAATCTTCAGGAATGACAATCTTGTTGCTCCAACCACTGTGCTATTTCTCTCCTATTGAGGGCTATTATCAAGTGAAAAACACTGCTGATAATTCAACAATGTTATTGTTGGTATGATGATAACCTTTAAATAATAATGATTTTTAAAGACTGTTACCTACATTCGTTATTTACCCCATTCTCTGAGTCTTCTCAAACAAACAGATTAGATTTCTCATTTTCTGCCTTTTTTTTCAAACAGAATACTGCATAAGTGAATTACTTTGTACTGGAAGATTACTATCATTAGCATGTTAATGTATCAATATCTAAGTGCATAGATCTGCTGCAAGATCAACGACTACTTCACACACACACACACACACACACACACAGTGCACATATGTGGAAATGAAAGTGGGGGAGTGCATAACTACATGTGTATCAGTTTGCTTCATGTCACAGTGTGTGTGTGTGTGTGTGTGTGTGTGTGTGTGTGTGCTTTAACCGTCTTAATGACTAATTCAATTGAAGGTTCTGAAACTATGTTCGATAACACCTGCTGCTGATCTTGACATGGTGCTCGGTTCACAAGGGTTCAGTGTCACTGGATACTACACTTTCGGATTTGCACATCCCAGATCACACGATCTCGATGCTGCTATTTTTAACATCTGTAGCATCCCGCACAGACTAACTTTGACGAGATTTCTTTCAGCAGTCATATTTAAAACAAAGACTAAAAGAAATCCTTATTTATACATCGATTCAGATTTATCGTTAAACAGACTCTGCCCATCCCATTCTAATTTTGGCCAATGAGAGTTTCTTCTGTGGGCGCTCAAAAGCATGTACGGAATCGTGACGTCACGTCTTTCACATGGTGTGCTATACATGGCGACGTACGTATGGTGTTACATTGCACAACGAACAGAAAACTTAGTTGGTGTTGTTTAGACTAATCAGGAAACTACTTCGAGGAGACAGAAGGGTTAACCTGTGCCTGATGTAAGTCTTTACATACACATAAACCGTGAAGAAATCGAAGGGAGAGTTTCAAAGTCTTCGTTCCCAACTCGACCATACGGACATCGGAGGAAAACTGCGTCAAGTTGGGAAATTAAAAAAAAAAAAGTGACTGTCAACCTGTCGGAATGGCGACGAATGGAATCGACGGAGAGTCCAGTGCGGACCGAAACGTAGAAATATGGAAGATTAAGAAACTTATCAAGAGTCTTGAAGCAGCAAGAGGGTAAGTTTTAGTAGAAATGTCCAAATCAGCCTGCTTGTGAATGACCGATTTTTTTTTCTTTTCAGTGTGTCCAGCTTATTACGAAGTTAAAGGTGTAACTGACAATGACTGAATGAGTTCATGACACATTTTATTGTGCTAACGCAACATCCAATGTTAAATTGAGTTAGATTTAGAAAATTTTCTTGTGTTTGATTTGATCTACACCGACTACAGTTTACGAACTCGAGGGTTTTACAGTACACGAGTACAAAAGGGAATCAGATAAATTTCCTTAAAGAGTTAAAATATTGTTTTATTACTTTTAACCATTTTGATTCCATGACCACTAGTGAATAATAATACAGTTTAGAGCATAGGCCTAACAGGTCAGTGACCTTCGATCTAATGTTATGTAATCTGTGGATCAGATAACTTGGTTCAGTTGCTTAACCAGCTATCTTCAGACAGTGAATCACTGAATAGCTGGGAATATACTTATATATAGATCTATCTGCCACATAACCCTACAATGGCTACAAGATACATTAATAATACTTATTGTCGATGGCTTCCCACTTTGAAATAGAAAGAAGAGCAGAGGAGCAAATATAAGCTCAGATTGATGACTTTGCTGCAGGTCTTTTTTATGAGACATCAGCAGTCGGCATACTTTTGATACAAGATGCTAGATACTAAGATAGGATCATAAGTTCCTAAAAGGTGAATCCCATGACCAGTACCTTTAGTTTGTATGGATTATGTCATTGTTTTATGATATTGATAGTTGTTTTGTAAAGTACTAAAGTGTTTTAGTTTTTAATTTTCAAAATGTTTATTTTATGGTAGTCATAAACCAGTTTATGAAATTATGGTAGTCATAAACCATATGGTTATACCATAGGTTTATGACTACATAAAATAAACCACATGGTATGGTAAAGTATTTGGAATTGGGACACCATTATAACCATAATATTATATAATAATGATACTTTATCTCAGAGAAATTCATTTAGATTACTAGCAAACTGCAAAGGGACACACATTTATAATCTAAGGTTAAAACTATATTGCCATCATAGAGCTTACACTAGTTACAGCTTACGTTTTACAGCATCACACAAAATTGACACAATATGCTCTCTGGGCAAACAACACATATCTGTGACATACTCCCACACATATTTCTGCAACATACAATTTACATAGTTGTGCAAGCGCTCTGCACAACCCATAATACAAGACTTGCATTCATGTGCAAGTGTGCACATACAACTTGATACAAGTAGCACACACACATACACACACGATGTATGACGAAACTGCATACACACAGGGACTGGATGTAAAAAAAAAAATATAAAAAAAAGCCCATGACTGCTTATTCCATTATGATTATCCTTGAAATAAAAGAATTGAAAATAAAATAAACACGCACACACAGTCACACACACACACATTCTCTCTCTCTCTCTCTCTCTCTCTCTCTCTCTCTCTCTCTCTCTCTCTCTCTCTCTCTCTCTCTCTCTCTCTCTCTCTCTCTCAGTGTCTCTCCCTTCTCTCTGAGTCAGTCTGTCTCAGTGTCTGTCTGTATCAGTCTCCTCTCTCTCTCTCTCTCTCTCTCTCTCTCTCTCTCTCTCTCTCTCTCTCTCTCTCTCTCTCTCTCTCTCTCTCTCTCTCTCTCTCTCTGTGAACAGTTTTGAGGGTGCAGTAACTTTAGAAGCAGTTAATGGCATGAATGATTTGTGTGTTGGCAGGAATGGCACCAGCATGATCTCTCTCATCATTCCCCCCAAGGACCAGATCGCTCGTGTCAACAAAATGTTAGCTGATGAGTTTGGCACAGCCTCCAACATCAAGAGTCGGGTCAACAGGTTGTCAGTGTTGGGTGCCATCACATCTGTACAACAAAGGCTAAAACTCTACAACAAAGGTAGGTGTGCATAAAAGTTGTTCTTTCACAGTGAGTTATAGGATTGTATGGTGTTGATGGCCATCAGACAGTCATTGTTACTGGATTTTGGTGTCATTCATTTGTCTGTGTGGGTGAACTCTTACTAGTAAACTTCTGTTTTACTTTATATTGTGATGGGTATGGTAATAATTGTTGTGATCTTTTTATTTTGAGAATATTGAAGAATCATATAGTGTGGTGTTAGAATAAAATTTAGACTGTTAGATAGCAGGGTACACTACAGTCAGCGGTGTCAAATGCTCTGTGTGTGCACATCAAGAACAAGAAGAGCATACACTGATACAGCCCCAAGCTCTCTGGACTAATCTGCAATTTTCTTTTTAGCAGAGCAATGCTAGGAAACATTGAAACAATCTCTGTTGTGTGTGTGTGTGTTTTTTTTCTTTTTAAGGACTTTTTTCTTTCTTTTTTTATAGCTTCAGCAGGTTTTTTTTTTTAAACTAAGTTGAACAAGTAAAACTGGATAGCTTGTAAAACTAAAAGGTCAAACATCCTGATTGTCACTGATTTAAGTATTGACTGCAGTGTTAAATGTCCATGCCATTGTTTAAACCTGTTACTTTAAAGGTGAACATTTTGATTGTGGATAGAGGAAGGGGTTTAAAAAATGAATCCAATGAATCACTGCCATAAACTAGATCAGTATCACTATCAGTAAATGTATCTTAAATCTATTCCAGAAAGTGAACAACTGTTTTCTTTTAGTTTTGGCTGCAGCTTGGTCATACTATTGTTTCTAACTTTCTTGATGACCGCCTGATCTGTTTTCTGTTGTTGTTGGGTGGTTTTTGTTTTTTTAAGAATTAAAAGACATCAGATGTTATTCTTATGACACTGTCTGGTTTACAGTGGTGAATCACTAGCATTTGTACTAGTAATGCCAGTATACTGACAGATTTTATCAGAAGTAATTTGCTGTCCACACCATTACAAGATTATTCAGTATCATCAAAATAAAAGATCAGGACAGTGAGATTCATATTCTTTGACACCTCCCCTCCTTTGTTTTCTTTACATTTTTCTTCCTGCCTTTAAAAGAAAAAAAAAAAGAAATGCTCACAGGTCTACTTAGTATGTGTCTACATTTGCTTTTACTAGCAAGCTGTTGTATAGTCAAGTGTACACACTCTTGTTTTATGTAACACGCCTGCCATATAACTTATCACATGGAAAAATACATGGGACCTGATGCATCTAGATCTGTACAGTATTATATTTTAACAAATTGTTTTCTTTTTTTAAAGAACAAATTTGTCACTCCCATCTTGAGGGTGTTGAGTGGGGCACTTGGGCATGTGGACAACTTCGACTAAGTTTGAAGAGATAGCATTGGGTCATGAATAAGATTACTATTTTGTGAGCATTCAGCCCTAGATCAAATCATAAAAAGAGTTAGATTTAGTGGAGACAAAAAAATAATATATAATAATGATAAGATAAAATAATTAAAAAAAAAAAAGATTTAGTGGAGACAGGCTTGGAGGAAAATAACAATCAATAAACTGAGATGATGGGGAAAAGCATAAAGATTATTTGCGACTGTCTGCCTGGGGTAAAAAAGAGAATGTGCTTGGAAAAAAATAACCACATTATTGTGGTTAGAATCACATTTGTGGTTACAATATTCATAAAAGTAATGGTAGGAACATCTGTGACAGTTGCAGTAATCATAATGATTGCCAGGCAGTGCCCAGCAGTCTGTGTTGTAAATTAGGGGGGGGGGGGGGGGGGGGGGGGGAAGCATTTAAATACAAAGCATTCCTGCCAAGCTCCAGTGTCACTGTAGTACTAGACTTGTTAAATGTTTGGAAAAGAAATGTATAATTGCAGGCAAAGCTGAAGGGGTAAAAAGAGAACATTTTCTTGATCAGTAAATTCTGTGCCTATTTTCTGGTTTGGTCTGTTTGTATTCTAAAGCATGCACAGATTGCACCAGACAGAATATAACATTTGATAAGCCTGGACTATTGTTTTGATTGTGCCACCAGATATCTCTTTTTTTCTTCTTTTTTTTTAAGAACTAAGAAAGATGTAATAAGTGGTGGTGTAAGATGAGCTGATCGGGGGGGGGGGGGGGGGGTGTTCTTTGTCACTAGTGATTGTCAGGGTAATAATATGCATGTTATATGAATGAACATTTGTCAGATTCATTGGTTTATTTTTTAAGAAGAAAAAAGCCCAGCAAACTTAAGCACTTTGGGGTTGGTTGTGTATACGTTTGTCCGTGAGTTTGCATATGTTCACTTATGTAGATTTCATTCTGTTGTAGCATTTAAAACTTTTTTTTTAAGGTAGGATGTGGAGGACTTGTTTTATGTGAATTTCTTTGGGGAGGGGGGGTTCATGTCATATCATGCTCTAGAAATTTTAGAAATAATTTTAAATTGGAACCTTGAAATTTGTATTCATATAGATCTATACATGTATATTACTGAGATTAAAGATTTTTTTTAAAATATGAAAATTCTGCTTGCTGGATAAAATGAAATAAGACTTATGGCACATTTCTTCATCTTAATTGTATAATTTCATGTTTGTTCCAGTCCCACCCAATGGCCTTGTAATATACTGCGGCACCATCATCACAGAGGAGGGCAAAGAGAAGAAAGTCAACATCGACTTTGAACCTTTCCGGCCCATCAACACCTCGCTGTATTTATGCGACAACAAATTTCACACAGAGGTATATGCCAGTCTTTTGTTAGGTCATGAGCCCACCACCCTCTCTCTCTCTCTTTCTCTCTCCCAATCTGTTTTTGTTTCCTTTCCCATGTGGTTTTTATGATGTGTGATGTAATTTCAATGCCAGATAGCATGACTCATGGCAAGGGGATTAATAGATAGAACATATGCCATGAGTTAGTTGATTAGTTACTTGAGTTGATTTGGGAGGGAAATGGGGGTTACTGGGCAGGAAGGGCTGTAAAAGTTTCTGTATTATCTGATGGTAATGTTGGCAATAATTTTCTTTTTCTGTAAATAATGTTGATTATTTGTGGGTCTTTTCTTTTATGAAGCGAATTGGGAAATAGCTGCTGTTTTTAAAAAAAATTATGGGCATTGTTGTAAGTGTTAGTATGATGTATGACTCAATTTGTCTCAAGTGTTTTTGAAATGTTTTGTAACTACAATGCGTTAGGGATTATTGTTGATGCCTTTACTCTGAAATATGCTGATATAGAATTTGTTTTTATTCATATATATTCTCACAATCTTGAAATGAAGGTAGTGTACTTGTACAAAAGAAAACAAACTACCTTAAATAGAAGAGATTCATAGCTCGCGAATGGTAAATGTAATCTATACAGGTGCCCGTTTTCCTGGCAGTACTTTTGTCAGGTTTTATTGGTGCTGAAATCAGAATATTTTGACAGTAAAAATTTTACCTTGAATTACTTTTGAGTTGTTCATAAGTTGTTTCAACGCTGCTCTGGGGTTGCTCTTTAAAGCGTGCAAAGCAATTGTGATTGAACATTTGAAGCTCATTTGACACTGTTGTAGGGCATTGCAGTTTTTTTTTTGTTTTGTTTTGTTTTTGGTTTTTTTGTTCGTAGTTTGACCATTAAGTGGCATTCTAAGAATTGTATTGGAATTTGTTGTTTGTTTTCAGGCTTTAACGGCATTATTAGCAGATGACAATAAGTTTGGGTTTATTGTCATGGATGGAAACGGCGCCTTGTTTGGAACTCTGTCAGGGAACACACGAGAAGTTTTGCACAAGTTTACAGTCGACCTGCCCAAGAAACACGGTATGTTTGTACTTTCTTGTATCTGTTTAATGAATATGTCGGCAAGTAGCGCTTTCTTGCATCTATTACATGAATATGTCATCAAGTAGAAAAATAGACATCTTTTAATTTAGTCTCATATTTTACAAGACAGGTTTGGATTTTTTTTTCATTGTTGTAACAAGTGAAAGTAAACCTTATTGTATAATTTTTCAGGGAAAGTTTTAGGCTAAACAGTCCTCTGAGTTTGTGTCAGTTTACAGAACATGTAAAAGCTTGCTGTTGTTTTGATTTTTCAAATTTTGAGTGCTTCAGATGTTTGTTGGTGATCCTTTGTAAGACTGTCATTGATATTGCATCACCAGCAAAAAAAACAAAAAAAGATATTGCATCACCAACAGTAAGACTGTCATTGATGTTATTTCACCAACAGGCAGAGGAGGTCAGTCAGCTCTGCGTTTCGCCCGTCTACGCATGGAGAAGAGGCACAACTATGTACGGAAGGTTGCGGAGGTAGCAGTGCAGCTGTTCATCACCAACGACAAGCCCAACATCTCAGGCCTGGTGCTGGCGGGGTCTGCTGACTTCAAAACGGAGCTGAGCCAGTCAGACATGTTTGATCCCGTGAGTCAGGCTGAACCTGGCAGTTTTCTCTCCTTACGAAATGAATTTGTGCTTTTGTTTCTCCCCTACTGTCCTGCCCATTTCCACTCATTGTCATTGTAGTCAGTCATGCTTCAGACCTTGGCCCTTTTGAGCTCATGTGTGGAAGTCCTATTGAAGATGTTAGTCATAATCGTACTTCAGCCTGACAGGTGCTTTAGCCAAGTGGTTAAGGCCATTCGACTTCAATCCCCTGGGTCCATGAAATCATGGGGTTGAATCTCAGTGGTGTCTGGTGAATAAAGGGTGGGGATTTTTACAACCTCCCAGGTCAGCTGCAAGTGCCTTAATTCCCTTCATGCACAGACACATGCACAAGATCATATATGCACATTAAAGATCCCATAGTTCATGTCGGCAGTTGGTGGATTATGGAAGCACAAATATTCTCAGCATACATCCCAGAAGTCAGAATGTGGCTACCTTCATTGTGAGCAAAAACGGTTATATACATAAAATCTCGCCATTGGTGGCTCTAGCTGAGGAACAAGAGGGAGGAAAAAAAACTAAATTCAACCTCTTTGGCATTTGTGAGTTTCATGTGTGTAGATGTCCAAAATGTTAGTAATTCTATAATCTTAGTTCTATGTTTTGACAGTCTGTATTTCATGTGTATGGGAAACTGTTAAGTGCCAGTCAATTTTATTTGTTTGAAAACACAGTGAAAAAGTAAAATTAGATTGGATTTTTTTGTGCTGTATTTCTTTGAAATTAAGTTGGGTGGCGATTATTTGCAATTAGGGAGAGATGTTGTCCTGTTATTTCTGTTCCTCAGACTGATAGGTTGTGTTTGAACTAGTCCTGTCATTATTTCAAATTGTGACTGTGGGCAGTTTTTAGGTTTGTTGTGTATTGATGGTCAGACTGAAAGCCATTACTGTGGGTTTTTTTTTTAATGAGGTTGTGAGCATGCAAATGTCATAGGAATATGAGGTAGCAATGTCTGGCACTGTGCCCCAAAATATTTTTTAAGCTTACATGCTTTTTAAAGCTTTACATGCTAAGATAATTGAGGGGAGGGGGGGTATTTTAATTTGTATTAAAAATAGTTATTTTTTGTGCTTGTATTCATGTAGATAATGGTTATATCATTCATTTTTGTATTTGTATTCATTTTGTTCTCTCTGTGTGCAGCGGTTGCAAGCCAAAGTAATCAAGATAGTAGATGTATCCTATGGGGGTGAGAACGGCTTCAACCAAGCCATTGAACTTGCCTCAGATGCCTTGGCAAATGTCAAATTCATTCAGGAAAAGAAACTCATAGGTATGTCTTTTTTGTTTATATCTCTTAATTAAAAATTTGTCTTGTATTTTGTTTCATTGCAAAGAAAAAATGTGTGGAAGCTAACCATAATGAGAAAAGCATTTATAATTTGTGGGAAAGTTTACAAACTGCATAGGGAAGGAATCATGATGACAATTCACAGCTAGAAACAGCAAGTTAATATTCACCTTTAGCTTCTTGTTTGTATCGTTAAATACTGTCTTTCATGTTGCCATGTATGTAAGCCAAACATTTGACAATATTAATCATTCCATTTTGAAATATCATGGACAAATACAGTTAAGTTGCAATCCCAAAATAGAGGGAAACCATTTTTTAATGTTCAAGGAGAAAAGGGAGAAAAACATTTTGGATGTGTCGATGAAATATTTCAGATATTTTTTATGGAGGTTTTGTTTGTTTTTGTTGTTTTTTTCACCACCACTTTCAAACTGCTTTATCATGTTTCTGGTGCCTGTGATGTGACAGGGCGATACTTTGATGAGATCAGTCAAGACACTGGCAAGTACTGCTTTGGTGTGGACGACACTCTCAGGGCCTTGGAGATGGGGGCAGTAGACACTCTGATCGTCTGGGAGAACATCGACATCCAACGATTTGTCTTGAAAAACCACGCTACTGATGGTAAGCTTGCTACCCTGGCCTGTGCTGATTCCATTTTTAAACCCTACCCCCTTCCCCCTTTTTTTTGTTTTTCTTTTTAAGAAGGAACTGTTTGCCTGTGAAACCATCTTCTTTAGGCCAGTCAGGCTGCCTTGTTCTGCTCTCAGGAGCCTGAGTTGTGTAGCATGCAAGTGTTCTTTTACTTGAACATGTATACATGTACACACGCACTCCTACCCATACATACACTCTCAGAGATGGAGACACATGCATGTGCTTATATATACAGACATGAATAGAAGAAATACACACTGGAAAATAGATGATTAAGAATAGAGAGTATCAAAATAACGAGTACCATTTTTTAAATCATATTGGTTTTGTGGTGTTGAGTAATTTTGACCTGCTTTTGTTGCAACACACTGAAAAATAGATGATTAACAATAGAGAGTATCAAAATAATGAGTATCATTTTTTAAATCATGTTGGTTTTGTGGTGTTGAGTAATTTTGGCCTGCTTTTGTTGCAGAGGAGCGCATCTTGTTCTTGAGGCCAGAGCAGGAAAAGGACAAGACACACTTCACTGACAAAGAGGTACTTTCTTTTTTCCCTTTTTCTTTTTTCTCTTTACAGAACACTGTTTCAGCAGGATTCATATCTGTTGTGTTATTTGTCCCCCCCCCCAACCCCAAAGAAAAAGACAAAATACACAAAGATGCTAGGTCATGTGAAATGAATGACAACTGAGAGATGTCTTGTTTTGAGTGTTGTTATTAGGGCAATTTTTTTGTGGAGGATGGTGGATAAATTTGGTTTTGTTTTTGTTTGTGTCTATCTATCCCTTAGTCCCGCGACTGTGGGGGCACCCACGAAGACTTGACAACCAGTTCCCTCCATTCCTCTCTCTGTTCTGCCTTGTTTGTGTACTTTTAGTTGTTAGAATATGACTATGTGCTTGTATATATAATTAATGCATTTTTCTTTCTTTTTTTCTTTTTTTCCCCCTGCACATACCAGACGGGAGTAGAGATGGAGTTGATGGAACAGATGCCTTTGTTGGAATGGTTCGCCAACAACTACAAAAACTTTGGTGAGTTCGTTTTTCTTGTTGTTTTGAGTGTAGATAAACTTTTGTTGAATAGGCTTGATTGATCTTTATGTTATCAGAGAACTTGGGGAGAAGGGGGGGGGGGGGTTGTAGATCATATTGCTGTAAGTTACATTACAGATTTTCATGTTGCTTGGGATATAATATAAATAAATTACAATAGCTTTTCCCCACCCCCTTTCTTTCTGACTTTGATCTACAAGGCCCATGCATTTTATGAATAAGTATGATTTTTTTTAGTTTGAATGTGAAAACTATATGTAATGGGTTGTTCGCACTGTGTAAATACTGCTTACACTATGATCTCTGTTGGATGTGAAATCTATTTATGTAATTGGTTGTTCATGCTGTGTAAACACTGCTTACACTATGATCTCTGTTTGATATGAAAACTATATGTAACTGGTGGTTCACACTGTGTAAACACTGCTTACACTATGATCTCTGTTGGATGTGAAAACTATATATGTAATTGGTTGTTCATGCTGGGTAAACACTGCTTACACTATGATCTCTGTTGGATGTGAAAACTATAGTAACTGGTTGTTCATACTATGTAAACACTGCTTACACTATGACCTCTGTTGTTCAGGTGCCACTCTGGAGATCATCACAGACAAGTCTCAGGAAGGAGCCCAGTTTGTCAGAGGATTTGGTGGAATTGGAGGTGAGTGCTTTACCAGCCGCTGTTTTCCTTCTTTGTAGTTGACTGTGTTTACTTTTCACTCACACAACAGATGAACATATGACGCACACACATAATGACATATACACACACTCAAACAGGCGCCCATCTCCTCTCCCTCATTGCTTCACCTTCCCTGTCCCTAAAGAGGCAGGTACCCATTTGCAGATGGGTGAACTGGGGACTGTATTGAAGCCAAGGTGTGCAAATGGTCACCTATCCAATTGGTAACCACCCTTGATGCTGCTTGATATTGGCTGGGGGAAAGCGAATGCTTTGACCACTGAGCTGTTCGTTCCTCAAGTTACAGTTGAACAAAGTTTACTCATTTTAAAGTTGCAAGTGCAAATCTATGTCAAAAGTATATGCCAGAATATGCTGTGGAGATCTTTGTAAAATTGTAAATTTCTTAAATGATGTTGCTCTACTAATAACATGATAGGAATCATTCTCTGTTCTGATCCTTTTTTTCTTTTGTTGTACTTTTCAGGCATTTTGCGGGTACCAGGTGGACTTCCAGTTGATGGAACCAATGATCAACGACTTTGACGACTTTGATCTAGATGACTACTAAGTGGCAGGACCAGTGATTGCTCCTGGCATGGCATTCCGTTCAGGGCAAAGTAACAACTGGCCGCCAAGCCTTTTCATCCTGAGAAACAACCGTTTGAGTGGAGACTGACTACAGTGAGGCTGGATGTGTTCGTCATTCTGCTCAGCCTCTTTGCATGTCTCTGAAACAACAGCCGATAGGAATCCAGCATACACTTTATAGGGTGAAAGGGGAAACTTTGGAAACCGAACTGAAATTACAATCTAAGCAGAAGTGTGAATGTGAGTTTGCAAGTTTGTGTGGAGGTGAAAGTCTGAGCTCTTTTTCAGCTGATGGAGTGACACATCCTGCTGTTGAATGATGTGTCTACCTGTAAGCTGTTTCCTGATTGGTTGTTTTTGATTGTTGGTTCATTGTCCCATGATTGTTTTTGATTGTTAGTTGGTTGTCCCAGTGCTTACTTGTTGGTCTGTTGCCCCGGTCTGAAGTCAACGATGTTTTCTTATCCTCAAGCTGAGAGAGATGGAAATGAGACAAGTGGGCATGGAAAGGGGGCAGACAATCAGAGAAACATTCTGGAAAACTTGCTTAGGTTGTGTGAATGGAATTTTTGTGGCAAGAATGTAAGGTATGTGGTGATTGTCAAGAATGATATAGCTGACTGAAGATGCCAAGTATATGATTTTTGTTTTTCATTTTTATTCTTTGCACGAATGAGTAGAGTACAAATGCAGAGAGAGCATTCAAGGTGCAGGCAAGAGTATGAAAGTTTTGTTTTGTTTTGATTCCCTGTGGTTAAGGTGATAAGTTGGTTTATGGGGAGTTGTCATGGTGTGGTATCGAGGACTGTGTGTATTCATTGAGTCTCACTTCAACTGATGAATAAAGTCTATCTTTGGAATGCACTTGAGGAGTTTGTGGCTACTTGCAGTATAAAATTGTTTCTCTCAGATTAAAAGGAAAGAATGGTTTCATTAGTTACGGGGTGTCTTTTACATGTGTGGGGGGTGTCATAGATGCAATTGTAGCTGATTTCTTGGTTTGTGCAGGTTTGATTGAGCAAAACCCTTTTTAAACATCAGTCATGGTGGAAGTACCCCTGTCTCTTTCTGTGAATGAAATTGCATGCTGTTTTTGATTCCCCCTCCCCCCCCCCCTTTTTTTTTTTTCGGTGTTTAACCTACAGGCCCATTTTTTTCTTGGCTGCTCCAGAAGTGCTTTGGATATCATACATCCATGTGCAATTTCTCCTCTTTTTTTTAAGAAACACTTTTGACTTTGAGTGGATCATATGTATTATGACATTTTTTAAACAGAAATAAAGACCCCCCACCCACCCACCCCAAAAAAAGGATTTAACCTTTTTTTTCTGTTTTTATTTGCGTACCAACATATCGCCAAGCCAGCATGTTTGGCTGATAATTCTGAGAGAGAATGATATCAGTTGATCAGAAATCATGTTTATTACTAAAAAGCTTGAAGATTATGTAAACGTTTTTTTCTTCAAAAAGGAAACCATATCTGAGACAATTTAGACACTGATGAGGCTTCACTCTCAATATCAAACATTTTTGCTCCATGTATTTCCTCCACACCACCACCCCTTTGTCTCCCCCAAATGCAAAATTCTTCTTTCTTTTTTTTAAGTAAAAGCATGTTTGGATACAAATTGCAGTGATGGTTGCTTTGTAAACATAATGTGTATTTGATATATAACTTATTTATACAGCACTTTAACTTAGATGACTCGCATCAGACTAGTCAGAAAAACAGGACTCTGCTCTCTGAAAAGCAGCAGTAACAATGTTATTGCCACTCTTTTGCAGTCTGTGCTCTTTTTCTATGGTAAGCACAATCATTTCAATGTTCAGGGTGATAGGTACCATGTATCCTGGTCCGAAAATAAATTCTTTGTTGAGGAGTATTGTTCTTGGTAATTGAATGAAAACAGAACACTGTAAATGAAATAGTAGAGTATTCTAATTAAGAATGCAAGAAAAGCTTGTGTACAAATGAAAAGTCAATGTTTTCCTTAAAGTTTAGACAAGCAATAGGCAATATTTTAATTTTATAGGCAAGTGTAAACTTGATAAAAGTATTTTTGAAAATGTATATGTCAGCTCTTTTGAAAGAACAGAAACTTGAAAAAGATGGGTTTTGTGTTCTCAGTTTGACCTTGTGCATGTAATAGTCAAGATTTATTACTTTCAATTTGGTCTTGAAATGCATACCAAGAGTCAGACAATGATTCTCCCTGAATGCGGCTACGGTAAAAGTGGTGAGCAAACACTGAAACAGTCGCATATGAGGAAAATCTCTCCATTAGTGAACCATAGAGTTCAGCCAAAAACAGAAAGGCAAAAAATAGTCATTCAGTATAGTGGTCAGAACATTGCGTTCACAATTTGATGACTCGGGTTCAATTCCCGTTCAAGGGCATTTTTCCCCTGGACTTAGCATCGGTACCGACTCCATTTTCCCCAAAAGTCCTTCAGAACAGACTATAAACTGAGACCCTGTGTGCAAATGCACATAGAACATCTTGTGCGCACATTAAATCCTGTCCCACTTTTTGTAAGAGTAGGCCATCATGTGCCTGTGGGAACAGATAAGATTTACAAAACTGCATACACACAGGGACTGGATTAAAAAAGCACACGAGTGCTTATTCCATCATCCTTGATATAAAAGAATAAATAAATAAAGTAAAATAAGTGGAAGGCATTTCTGTGCATAACTATGTAATCAACAGCAAACCAAAACATTTTTTTAAATTATGTAATCAATATGCTGTGTTGCACAAGTAGAAATAATCAGGATTTATAGTGTAAAGATTTTCTGCAGAGTAAGTAACTCATGTAAGTGTTAAATGTATTTGTGATATATCAGAAGTGTAATGGAAAGATGAACTATCTGCATACTTGAGGTAAATTATGTGTGTTATTTTGATGTGCACCCCAAATTTGGAACCGCTGTGGTAACAGAGAATGTTGTCATGGTAATAAAACGTCATATATTTCTGCATCCAATCTTTCGTATTTTTCTGTCCAATTTATTCTGTCATTTTATAGAAGTTCACTCTGTGTGCTGTACATTGAATCTTGGTTGTAGTCTGTATTGGTGCACTTTCTCATATTTGACCGTACATACTGTGGAAACGAGAGGAAAGTCAATCCACAACACAGATTAAAATCTGGATATCTTGCAGCTCTTGGATATAATATGGCTCATTGCTTAAAATAAGTTTGCTGTTTTGAATGTTGCCAAGAAAACCGTCTGTGTGAGTAGAATGAACTGGACCTGGCCAGAATGAAAAACAGGTATTTTCTGTCTCACTTTTTCATCAGTGCCAGCTGCTAGACAGATTTTTGTCATTCTCCTGGATGAACTGTCATGGCTGTCAGAGCTCTCGACTCGTCCTCGTTACCTTGTGGAGAACATGTTGGGACACATATTGACCTGCCTTAAATCCTTGCTTTGTTTGGCTTTTGAGTTTGCTTGCATTTGCTGTTTCTGTTTTGCAGTCTGTTCGGCAGTAAGGCTAAACAAAAACACCTGATTTCTGAAATATAATTTTGTTTGCTCCCTGTTGATTCAAATGAGGTTGGCACTGAGGTGCACCCTAATCTCATGATGGATGCATCTTGTGAGACTCAAGAATACTGTCGTATAAAGTACATGAATGGTATATGGTAGATATGAGACATAGTAAGTAAGGTGCTGATGCCATGTGTGTCCACTTGTGTGACTGTGAATATATACATTTGCACATGTACGAAAGCTTTGGTTGCAATTTCTTAAATTTGACACCTGATATCACAGTTGTAATAGATGAAGTGTGACTGGTATAGTGGTCAGAAGGAAATCTCCTATGCATCTTTGACTTGCTATCTCGTTTGAGGAGAGAAAATGGAACACTTTTCAAATGTTTGTGACTTACTCTCTGGGACTATTATAGGTGGAAGTTGACCTGCCTTATTCAGTTACTGTCCAGGGGAATGGTTTGGCAAGAAGTCTGATTTTCTCTGGGGCATTTTATGTTGTGTGCATCAAAACTGAATGACTTATAACCTGATTTTAATTTATTCCATAATGAACACACAGAAAAGTACTGAGATCTTGGTTTATGTTCTTTTTTTTTCCCCTCAGAAAATCAAAAAGCCAATTAGTCCATGTAAACATGTATCCATTTTATGTCATATATTTGACATTTTAACAACTTTTGTCAACTGATGTATGGCATGTCCATTAAACATTTGAGGATGGAATTGGTCTTTTATTTTTGATGAAGGGAAGAGAGCATGAGCGTGTGTTGTTTGTGTACCAAGATGAAAAATCTTCTCACCTGCACAATTAACAGATTCAGAATGTTGTCAGATGCAAAAATGCTAGATTTTTGCCCTGATGCATTCTGTTAAAACATTTTTGTGAGAGCTGGATAAGCATCTGGATACTTCGAAGATTTTGATGTCTTGGTGGTTCTTTGCAAACGCAAGTGGTTTGCATGTGTCTTGGATCTCCCCACATATGTGGCACAATGGCTTACATCTGTGGAGCAAGACCCACATAAATCTGAGACTCACTCCTTGAAACTATGGCTACCTCTATAGTGATAATTCAACCCATCAAATAACCGTACATTATTTTATGGAACAAAAAAGATCACCAAAAATGCCCTTCAAAATTTTATCTGTAGGTTTTCAGTGAATCTCTTTGCTACTACTGGGAAACTTCAGCTATAAAGTCTGTGAACAAGAATAAAAAAAAATTTAATATAAAAATTTGTCCATAATCTCAAAAGTCGATAAAGGAGAGATGCTGTGAAATGGAATTTAACTTAAATTTCTGTTACTATGTAGTCATACAACTATTTTACCTTTCTTGCAACAAATAGAACGACACCCATGCTAGATCACTTCACTAGTGAAAGTACTTGGAGAATAACTCGTGATGTTATATACACAGGGAACAGACTGTGACAAAAAAGCTTCCCGAAAGAGGCAAAGTGAATGAGTGAGTTACTCTGAATGTGAAACTGTCATAACTTCTTTCATTTTTTTCCTTTATTTCACAGCAAGAACTCTAGATTGAAATTACTTGCGTTCATCCCCCAGTTTAGTCCTATTCTGTCTGCACAAATGTTGTCTAAGCACTTAATCATCCTATGTACATACATGTATGATTGTTTCATGTCAAGTCATTTTTCCTCACACATAAATGTTTCATCTAGTTTAAAACACAAAAGGAAAAACAATGGTCAAGTTTAAAAGATAAATAATTTGTATACAACATGGTGTATGCTTGACTGTGTTCATGCATGCAACCTCTGTTGAAACTACTCATCTGAAGAACTGTATGAAAATTAGAGTTGGGGCAAACATTAGTTCTGAAGAGGAAGCCTCTTCCAGCCTGGCTGCCACTGTGGATTTTGAACCAGACCCTTGGAACAAGCATCAGAAATCTGAAACATCAATACCTGATACTATGGCCCAGTCTTTGTCCTCTGCATCAGGGAATTCTGAAATATTGGTTGCTATATGTTCTTGCTGCATGTTCCCTGCTTAACACCCCAGGAGTCACCCAGAATAATGACTGTCCAACTCTTTCAACTTGCTTACAATAACTGTGAAATTGAAAGTACACTGAAGGAGAAGTTTGTTTGTATAACTCTAAAGTGCCCTAGGGGGGTTGTCTTCTTTAAAGAAGCTAAGAGTTTTTCATCACTTAGACAGTCTGAACATAATGTTATGCTAGGAGCTTTCCATGGCTCCAGATAATGTCAGCATTTTACAACAAAACATTTCAATGCAGGCCTTGTCACTTAGCTACATCAACAACTGACAAAGCTTTAGGCCTGGGCTAAGCTATCAATAATTGTACCCATTGCACATTCAGAGAGCTCTGGAATACTGCTACCTGTGACTGTGACTGTTCTATTGCCAGGATTTTGCAGACTGGCGCATATAAATCATATGCCTTTGTGATTGAAAACGAAGATGGCAGGCCAGTTTACACGTTCAGTTGCCTAACAAGGAAACTGTGAGGCTCTGAGTTTGATTCCCAGCCTTGCCATGTCTACCCAGACTGAACGGGGGGGGGGGAATTAACTGAATGCCAAGTCTTCCAGAGGAGACACTAAACAAGTTGGCCCTCTGTGCTTACGAACTTGTACATGTCAAAAGAATCCACGACCATTAAAAACTGGAGAGCTGGGAGGTATATTCCAACTGTCTTGGTAGGGGACGGGATAGCTCAGTGGTCAGAACACTCGCTTTCCCCCAGTCAAATAAAGAAGTGTTGAGCATGGTTACCAATTGGATGGGTGACTGTTAGCGCGCGTTGGCTACAGTACAGTTCCCCCAGCTGTAAATGGGTACTTGCCCTCTTTAGGGTCAGGGAAGCTAAAGCAGCTAAGGAGAGGAGATGGGCGCCGCCCTCAACATGCTGGCCCCCAGAGAAGCCGAGGTATCTGACGCTTCGCTTCCCTACGACCACAAAGGTTATGGGACACCTTTACTTTTTACCTTGGCAAAACTGGTAGGTTCACTTCCCAACTGTATTCCCGAAGTCGGAAAGCTGCTACTTTGATAGTGAGGGTGGGTAGGTGGAAAACGGTCATTATACACAAAAATCTCACCAACACTTTACTCAGTCATTGCATGAAGGGCAATTACAAAAATGACAGGCACATTGATACGAATCATAATCTCAAAAAGACACAAGAAACCTATATTTCATATTGGTTTAAACATTCTAAGATAACTTCAAATGGAAATAACACTACACACACACACACACACACCACACACACACACACACACACACACACGGGACGGGACGGGACGGGACGGGATAGCCTAGTGGTCAGAACATTGCGCTGGCAATTCGACGACCCGAGTTCGATTCCCGTTGGAGGGGATTTTTCCCATGGAGTTAACATCAGTGCTAACTCCACTCTCCCCAAAAGTCTTTCGGATGAGACTGTAAACCGAGGCCCCGTGTACGAACGCACGCAGAACATCTTGCACGTTAAATCCTGTTCCACTTTTCGTAAGAGTAGGCCATTGTGTGCCGAAGGGAACAGATGACAATATTTACACAACTGCATACACACGGGCACTGGATGAAAGAAAGCACATGGGTATTTATCCCATTATCCTCGATATAAAAGAATAAAATAAATAAATAAAAATAAACACAGAGTGTAAGAATACACTGTTATTTTCATGAACTTCCTCATGTGTGCCCCTGCCCCCCCCCCCCCCCCCCCCCCCTACACACTCACACCCGCCGCTCTCTTCTCTCTCTTGTCTGTGTGTGTGTGTGTGTGTGTGTGTGTTCTCTCTCTCTCTCTCTCTCTCTCTCTCTCTCTCTCTCTCTCTCTCTCTCTCTCCTCCACACACACACACACACACACACACACACACACACACATGTTTCTTTACATCAATATGAGGTGGAAGGTAGTGAAAGAAAAGAAAAGCAATGCATTGGTGAACCTGAGGAGTTCTAGCCGAGGAACAAAAACATAAAAAGAAGAAAAATTAGCATGACTGAAAAAATTATGCATGACTGCTGATTAATTATACAACAGGTATACAATCACATGTGACATAACTGGAAAGTAATCAATATGCGACCCCAATGTGTGCCGCGTCCCTCCTCTCCACCGCAACCAGTTGTCGTCTGCTAGGCGGAGGAACATAAGTGCTTGTCCAACCTCCCACGGTCATCCAGGCTTAATGTGAAAGTAATCTGTTGCACATGCATACACACATGCGCGCACGCACATGCACAGTATTAGAATACCCCTGAACATTTGAATAAAAACAAAAGAATCCAATTATCTACTCCCGGACTCAGGACTATGTAACAGGGAAGATAACTCTCCATGATGTAGCCTAGTTGGTCAACTGACCATTCGTCTTGTGACTAGGCTATTCCGATCGTATGGTGTTGGGGGAGTAGGCCCAGACTTCGATCAGACTCAGAGTTGGTAGGAAGCGTCATGATGGTTTCGCGAAATTTGTCAGTTTTAGTCTTCGTTGCAGTGTTGTCTGCTGCCCTGTCTACTGCTTCGATGGGAGCTGTAACGTACGACTTCGATGATTCCACTGGGCTTGGACGCACGTTTTATGGCATTGGAGGCCTGAGTGGTGGAGGGGTAGGTATTTTAGGGTCTGCTAGGCTAACAGGAACAGCGCTGAACAAACTGCCCGGGCAGTCCAGTTTCAGCGGTTACGCATGGATAACTCTTTAGGAGCCATGTACATTTGTCTTGTATAAGACTTTATACAGTGTTAAATTAATTTTTTTAGATGATATAAGTGACTATAGTAGCAGTATCATTGTGTCACTTTCGCTTTAAGTTAACTATGTGTTCGTTGCTTTTTGTGTAGTTTGCTTCTCTGTTTCTTCTTTGTTTAGCATAGTTGATAGGATTAGCCGATTACCCATTGTTTTGCTGTTGGAGACATAAAAAGGCGTTTGATTGATGAAGTGGGTGTAATATTCATGACTATAGTATAGGATGAGTAAATGGGGTTTTTGTTTGTTTGTTTGGTGGGGTTTTCCTTGTAGAGGTAAAAATGAGGCTTCCTAAATCTTAGAATTTATGGGAGATTGTGTCCAATGAAAATGGCAGTGGTAAAGTCATGTATCATGTGTGTTTCATCACAGCATTTTTGTTCTCATTTCTTTTTGTTTAGACATATTTTCAGTACTTCTCAGTTCGCTTACTCAAAATTATCTAACACACTCAGACACACACACACATGAACACATACATTCCATAACAATAACACAGTAACACCAATAATCACACTGCATCCATTACAATTTACACCATATCACACCATCATGTGACTATGCTATAGAACACAACACCTAACATACCATACCATATGAGACCAAAGTCAAACTGAAAGTCAAATCTGGAAATAAAGATTTGACTTTGACCTGTAAGAAAACAACATAAGATGATATGTACATGGACATAGAGTTATGATAAACTGACTTAACTGGAGTGACTTATTTTACTTATTCACAGTTTATCAATTATAAACCATAAAATGTAGATAAATCATAATATTCATATGATAGCTAAATTTTTAACAAATACTTAAATAACAATCTATGCCCTATTGGAGATTTCTGATTTCGGGACTGGAATTTTAAAATAATAACCTTTGTATTTATTTGCACCTTCACCTAACTTCTTCCAAAATCATCAGGACTTTACACTGGATCAGGATACACTGCATTATTCCAAAACTATGAATACAGTGATTGTTTAATTCCTATTTAGATTTCCATGCTGTGAAAGAGATTTATATCTTGTGCTTGACAGCCTGTTTCTAGTACTTTTGCCTTCTTTTTTGTCTTTCTTTTACTAAGTCAGCTACCACCTCATGCCACACTACATAAGCACATTCACACTGCACTACACCACACCACAGTGTACTTTACACGTCACATCATAACACACACACACACACACACACACACACACACACACTCACACACTCACACACACACACACCACACTATTCACATGTATCATATTATTAATCATGATTTTGATTTGACAAAGATTCTTTCTTTTACAGGCTACATCCAAACTGCTGGTAAACTACCCAGAAAAGCAAAGAAATGAGATACTGGATTATTTGTTCAAGGTTTGTGAAATTTTTCATGATCAAAAGATTCTTGTCATTTAGAAAAAGAAAACTGAAATGCTGATGAGATAGTAAATGAGTAATGAATAAATCAAATTATTATAAATAATTGGTAATTGAGTGTGACATATGTCAGTGTGTGTGCATGTGTCATGTGTGTGTGTGTGTGTGTGTGTGTGTGTGTGTGTGTGTTGTGTGTGTGTGTGTGTGTTTTATAAGATGCTGTAGTTTATTGTATACTATAAATTATACTCCAATCATAGCAGATTTTTCAGTGTGAAATTTGGGCTGCTCTTTTTCAACTTGTATAGAATCTAGAGCAATCAATTAAAGTGAAATGCTGCACTCTTAAAACATTTGACAAGAGCAATAATTTTGATAGGTCACATGTAGACCTGCTACAGTGCTAGTTTTAAATGGACTGTAGCGTAATACTGATGTGAATGTGACGACAGACTGACTATACACTGTATTATTAACTGACTGACTTTTGCCCTCAATAAAGATCATTTTGACTTGACTTGACCAGATCCAGTTAAGCTGTGTGTGTGTGTGTGTGTGTGTGTGTGTGTGTGTGTGTGTGTGTGTGTGTGTGTGTGTGGGTATGGGTGGGGTGTAGACTGTAGTGTGGTGTTGTGTGGTTTGTTGTGTACATACATACATTGTATGGTCTTTTTCAATTCACAGCAGATTTCTCCATGGGATTCAGGCACTCTCACTGAAGAGAGCATCTCCCCTCTCTTTTTGTTGGTTTTTTTGTGTTTGGAAGATTATTTGTTCCTTTATTTTGTCATCTTATATCTGTAGAGGTCAAGGAACACACACACAGTCACACACACACACACACACACACACACACACACACACACACACACACACACACACACACACACACACACACATACTCACACACTCACACACACTCTCTCTCTCTCTCTCTCTCTCTCTCTCTCTCTCTCTCTCTCTCTCTCTCTCTCTCTCTCTCTCTCTTCTCTTTTCTGTCTTCACAAAGATGATTTGGTTTGGTAAAGTGTTCTTTATTATTATTTTCAGCCAAACTTTGGAGCATCTCTTCAGATATTGAAAGTTGAGATTGGTGGAGATGGACAGAGCACAGGTAACTATTAATTCTTTTTTAAAAAAATTCAGAGAGAGAGAGATGTTCACACTTGATAAAGTCTCATTCCACTTTTCAAAGAGGAGGAGGCCATCACCTGCCAGTAGGATAGGATGACTGGCATCATCCCTTAAAGGTGGAATGCAGTTGTCCATACTGCTGGAGAGAGATGCTGCATGCTCTTTAGAAAAGATCACGACTAATGGTGAACTGCTGAGCTCCAGCTTAGAAATAGAGCACAGACCTATTGTAAAGTTTGTTTCAGAATGATGTCACACAGTTATTGGGTAGACTAGAGATGCCTTATAAACTGACAGTTTCAGGCTGTGAGCCGCTGTCTTTTCTTGAGGATTTCTGTTGCTAAAATCCTCAGTGTTTTTGATCAGTGTTGTTTGCATTTGATTGATGACACAGAAGAGCTGTGGAAAGAAAGTGTGTAAAGTAGTGCCATTATGTTTTTACTGTAATTTTGTTAATAAATATTAGAAATATATGACATCTTGCTTTGATGCTTAAAGACGCAGGCGCTGAGGGGAAACACTCAATTTTAACATCATTCTTATAATATAAATTTTACATGTGCTCACATGTATATTTACACACACAACTATGTTCACACTCATATGCACAATTACACAACACACACACACACACACACACACACACACACACACACACACACACACACACACACACACACACACACACACACACACACACAAACACATTATTCATGGATTAGATTGTAAACTTTTTTGCTCTGTCATTTTTTATAATGAGTAGAGATAATGAGCTGGTGGCAAAAGAAAAATGACATATTTTACAACAATGATCATATTGAGCGAATGATATAGGTTTAACAATATTTGAGATGTGGGATTGTGCAGATGGGACGGAGGCCTCCCACATGCATAACAGCTGGGATGAAAACTACCACCGTGGCTATGAGTGGTGGCTCATGGTGGAGGCTAAAAAGGTAAAGGATTAACCAGAAAAGGGTTACCTGTAACTCTGTGCTAACCTGTACTCTTGCAGTGAGTACATATTAATTATTTATGCTGTCGTACTATGTGAGTTATGCAATGCTTTGTATGTTCTGAAAATTGGATGAAGCTCAGGATGATTGAATGAAAGCTGGAATAGAGTATGCTTTTGCAGCTGAGCATACCAGTGACTGCTTATTCTCAGCAGATGAAGGGAGAGAGATGGGGATTGTAATTTCTCCATGAGTAAGTACATTGAAACTTGAGAATTGTTTCTGGGTAAGAAAAGTGGCTGGAATAGAATGGGAAAATGTAAAATTTATTGGATTCTTTCCAAATGTGACACAAACACACTGAAAGCTGAGAACTGTATGGCTGCTAGTCTATTGTGTAGAAAAGTGGATGGAATAGAATCATTCAGAATAAGAGAATGCATGCAGGTGTTTGTATGCGGGTGCATGTGCATGTGCTTGTATACATTTTCTGCTTATATGTGGTTTCTGACAACAAATCTAAAAATGGTATAGATGAAATATCGGTGTTGTTAAAAGCAAACAAAACAAAACAAAACACAAAAAACTCAGAGCTGTTTACCATGTGAAAGTATCTGGCTGATAACAATTTGGTGGGTTATAAATTTTCAGTGTTAGTGACAGCTGGTTGATGATTCAGTGTTCATGATAACGGAACTTGAGTCTCCAGTCAGCAAAAACAATGTCTTGTGTGACAGGTCAGAGAAAAAGTGATGTAACCCACACAGGCTGAGACAAAGATGCTGATAGTAGTGGGTGTTTGTGGTTACAAGTGATTGAAACAAAGTTCAAAACTATTCAAGTGGGTCTCATGTGATACTTGTAAATTTTTCTTACAGTTTCTCTCTCTCTCTCCATTCTCTCAGTTACAATGAGTGTGATTATCAAGTCTGATTAAAGCCTGTGTCAGCCTGATTTCAAGGCAGACTATCATGATGTAAACTGGCCTGATTTGTCGGTTGTGTATCTAGGTCAGATGATCTGGTGTATCTTATTGCAATGTTTGGTTCATGCTTGTGCTGTAAGGATATGGGGTCTGAAGACCTATTGTTTGGTCACTGATTACAAGTGTGATGAACAAGTGAAATGACAAGTACAGCTGTACTGCTGTCTTGTGTTTGGTTTTGTGATTGATTTTGTACAAGGCTATAAAAAAAGGGGAGGGGGAGACAAGCATGTGTGTGTGTGTATATGTCCACAAGTACTTGTGTACACATAAGCATGTATCCATGCAGACACGCACATTTACACACATACAAGCAGTCTCTCACACTCAGAAACTCACATATGCATGCATGTGCGCACATGCACAGCTGTTTGCATATACAAAGACGGTCTCAATCAGGCTTTTCTGTGTCTGTCTTTCATCTACATTGCACATACATAATCATTTATCATACTCACCCACTCTTTCAGTTTTACTTGCATATGTTCACTCACACTGGCACAGACATACACACATGCACACATATCAACATTTTAATCATTAATATCTCATGCCTTAAAAGAAACTTTTCTCAAGATTCATGGCTGCTATGGCCCTGAACTCATGAGGAGACTAGAGGTAGAAGTAGCACAGAAACCAAACATAGCGGTATACCTCACATTTTATTTCTGAAGTAGCATTCATTAGAAGAAGACACTACAATATCATTATCTCCAGACAAACAGCAAAACAGCATTATACTTGCCGTAAACTAGACTTTTCACAACGCTTTATTTTCCGTGTGACAGAGGAACCCCAACATAAAGCTGTATGGGTTGCCCTGGGCATTCCCCGGATGGATTGGACATGGAACCAGAAGCCCATTTTTGTACCCAGAGCAGACGGCTGATTACATCATTCGCTGGATCAATGGAGCCAAAGTTCATTATAACCTCACCATCGATTATATCGGGGTCAGTTTTTTTTATGTGTAAAAATATTGTGTGTGTGTGTCTGTGGGTGTCAGTGCATCTTGTAAGTAAATCTGGCAAGAAAAAGTTGGTGATGATGATGATGATGATGATGTGTGTGTGTGTGTGTGTGTGTGTGTGTGTGTGTGTGTGTGTGTGTGTGTGTGTGTGTGTGTATTGATTGTCTGCGTGTGTGTCTGTGCATGTGCTCATAATGTGTTTCACAGTTTGCATGTGGTTTGATGCTTCAATTGGATTACAGGTATACTGTGGGCTCAGTGCAAACATTAAAAGTGGAACCACAGTGGAAAATCATTCACTTCACAGATAGAACTTTGTATGATTTTATGACAATTGTTTATTTTCATCTTTGTTTGCTTATAATTCATTACTTGCAATTGCCTTTCCTTGGACATGAGACTGATTTGACATGACTTACTGCTTGCATTTTTTTCCACTTGATTTATTTTGGAATAATATTGCAGCCTTTTTCATGTTGTTTCAAAACAGACTCCATATTTACATAATATCATCATTATTGTTAAAAGTTAAGTTAAAGTCTGTCCGGAGCCTAAGGCTCATCAGGCCGGTGCTTATCCTGGTTTCTGTGGCATTAAGCGACTGAGAGTCATAGACTCCCCCCTGGATAGGACGCCAGTCTATCGCAGGGTTAACCCCCAACACAAGGTTGGTACCCCATTTACACCTGGGCAGGGTGAGAAAATAACCATAAAGTGCCTTTTCCAAGGGCACAATGCCATAGCCGAAAGCTGGGATCGAACCCGCAACCTTTAGATTACGAGTCCAATGCCCTAACCACCAGACTACAGTGGCGACATCATTATTGTAGCTATTGTCATCAGCCATCTGAGAAGGAAAAGTCTTCATCTTTGTGTGCCACCTTACTGTGAACTTGGATTTGAATTTCTCCTCGACTTGTGTGCCTGTGGATGCTTGTGTTCATGTCTTTATAGTGTGCACAGTCACAGAGATGGATGATGAAAGGCTCTTACTTTAGGGGCTAACTTAGTTTGACTTGGGTTTTGGAGAATAGTAGCTGGTGTCGAATCAGAAAAGGCAACACACATAATGCTTCCAAACATCAACATATGCTTAAAAAAAATTTTTTAAAAATTTAAATCAACCTCAGCTGGTCCATCAGCTGGTTGAAAGGTGGCCATGAAGTGCAAAAGTGACAATACTGAGAAAGAATCCCTCCACTTAACTTTACTGATTAAAAAAAAATTAAAATAAAACCAACACCCAATAATCAAACGGGCATTTACCCAGCCTCAGCCCCCCCCCTTCCCCTTCATAATAAAACTAACAATTATATTGTAGAATTATGGATTTTTAGCTGGACTGAGAAAGTAGGATTATGTGGAGAATGAAACAGCTTGTGCAATGTGGTTATGGGGTTCAAGCTTTTGGTGCAGTACACAGCATTAACTTGCTGAATCGTAAAACCACTTTGTTGTTGCCGATCAAGCATTAAAAAGAAAAATCCAGGACCAGAGATCATTAGATTCTTATAAGTTATTTTTGCATTTTTTTTCAAAAGAAAGACAAATAGTTGTCCAATGTGGAGACTGTATGCAGACTGCTCTTTTTTTTTTTCCAGATCTGGAATGAACGTCCATATGATGTACCCTACATTAAGGTTTGTATACAAATGTTTGTGACCCTGTGTGTGTGTGTGTGTGTGTGTGTTTCTGTGTTTCTGTGTGTCTCTCTGTCTGTCTGTATATGTTGGTGTGAACATGAAAAGATTTCTGATCAGATGGATCCATTTGATTGTCTGATAGGTCCATTTGTGTTAAAAGTCAAAAGGTAATGAAGTAGAATATTGTAAGGTGCATTATGCTTCAGTAAGATTAAAAGTAAAAATTTATTGAACTAGAAATGCATCAGTTGTGGTGGAAGGCAAAAGATCAGCAAAGAGTTATGGAGATGGATTCATATCTGCGCAAGTGAGAGAGAGAGAGTGTGTGTGTGTATAAGTATGTGTGTGTGTGTGTGTGTGTGTGTGTGTGTGTGTGTGTGTGTGTGTGTGTGTGTGTGTGTGCACATGCGTTGCATGCACGCGCACATGTGCACATGAATGTGTTTGATTGCAGAGATTATTTTTGGACACTTGCCATGTAATTGAAAATAACACTTATCCCTGCATATGTTTTGAACTGATCCATTAGCTTCAGTCCAAGGGGGTTCTTTTGATAAGGATAAGAGAATTTATCTTCTGCAAGCCCTTCATGTGAAACATATCAAGTACTGATGAAAAGACCCAGAAAACCAACACAAAAATGTACCAAGAATCAGACAAAATACTGAGATCCTGGTTGGTTTTAACAGTGCAATGTACAAAAAATTGTAGAGTGTATGTTGAGTATATTGAGTATGACAAAAGCTACATTTACAAAACTCCCAGACAAAAAAGGTGTAGCGTGTATGATGAGTATGACAAAAACTACACTTTTGAAACTGCCAGACAAAGAGGTGTAGAGTGTAAGAGTACAACAAAAACTACACTTCTAAAACTGCCAGACAAAAAAGGTGTAGCATGTGTGATGAGTATGACAAAAACTACACTTCTAAAACTGCCAGACAAAAAAGGTGTAGCGTGTATGATGAGTATGACAAAAACTACACTTTTGAAACTGCCAGACAAAGAGGTGTAGAGTGTAAGAGTACAACAAAAACTACACTTCTAAAACTGCCAGACAAAAAAGGTGTAGCATGTGTGATGAGTATGACAAAAACTACACTTCTAAA
This sequence comes from Stramonita haemastoma, assembly GCA_030674155.1. Lineage (NCBI taxonomy): Eukaryota > Metazoa > Mollusca > Gastropoda > Neogastropoda > Muricidae > Stramonita > Stramonita haemastoma. Next base: position 7,647,986 of record CM060319.1, read on the forward strand.
ACTGCCAGACAAAAAAGGTGTAGCGTGTATGATGAGTATGACAAAAACTACACTTTTGAAACTGCCAGACAAAGAGGTGTAGAGTGTAAGAGTACAACAAAAACTACACTTCTAAAACTGCCAGACAAAAAAGGTGTTAGCATGTGTGATGAGTATGACAAAAACTACACTTCTAAAACTGCCTGACCACTCGGCACCAAATTGTGGGAACATCTCAGCACTGAGACAGCACTTTCAATCCTAATCTTGGAATCATTTTCCTCCAGTTTATGAGGAGGGAGAAAGATCATCTTTAATAGTTGTAGAGTAGTGTGCAGAAGCTCTGGACAGGACAAATCTCCAGGGAAAGGACAAAAATAGTGGCCTCCAAAGTGAAGATTTCAAGGGGATGAAAAGAGAAAGAAAGAACCGTCTGCCAATCATTGCTTATAAATACCAGATTAGGCAGAAGACAGACCTTGATATCTTACATGTGGATCTGACTTTCTCCCTCCTCATAAATTGGAGGAAAATGATTCCAAGATTAGGATTGAAAGTCATGGGGCCATCCCAGTGATCAACACTATCAAATAAAGGTGATTCTTAAGTATCTGTTTAATACTGTAAGGGAGGGGGGGGTAGGGGGAGTGCTTTCATGTTAATTCAAACCATAGTTTGTCTCATCACAGTTGGTTCGCCATTACCTGTTGACATTCTGGAATTGTTTATGTACCTTTGCCGCCGCTGTGGCCTAGTGGTTAGGGCGTTGTACTCGTAATCTAAAGGTTGCGGGTTCGATCCCAGCTATTCCGCTATGGCGTTGTGCCCTTGGAAAAGGCACTTTACGGCTATTTTCTCACCCCCCCAGGTGTAAAAGGGGTACCAACCTTGTGTTGGGGGTTAACCCTGCGATAGACTGGCGTCCTATCCAGGGGGGAGTCTATGACTCTCAGTTGCTTAACGCCACAGAAACCGGGATAAGCACCGGCCTGATGAGCCTTATGGCTCGGGACAGACTTTAACTTTAACTAACTTATGTACCTTTTGATTACATCTGTGCCGTTAGATTCTTAGGCAGATGCTGGACTCCAGAGGTTTTACTAGCACCCGTATTGTTGCTGCCGACGGTTCTTGGAGCATCGCCAATGACATCAACAAAAATGCCGAACTTGCTGCTGCAGTTGACATTATCGGGTATATTCTTTTTTTGTTTTTCATGTTATAAACCTTCAGTATTTGTATATAACCATTTGATTTTTATGGCTTGTGCATGTGTGTGATGTCTTTGCAGACACTAAGAATGATGCTGGACAAAAGCAGCCACTCCCACGTGAGAATCGTGGCAGCTGATAAGAAATGGCTCATTGCTGAGGATATCCTGGCAGACCCCGACCTTGCTAAGGCTGTAGATTTTATTGGGTATTTTCTTTTTCCCTTCAGCTCTGGACTGACGCTTTCTTCCTCACTCCTGGAATGAAGCCGCCTTTTGTTTTCTAGCCTTTTTTTTAGTTGACGCTTTTATTTGCCAATCCTGGAATGAAGCCTTTCTAATTCTTTCTCCTGATGTGTTGTGACTAACATCTCTGGCACATTGAATGAATGAACTATTGAAAGAATGTTTCCTGCTGTGATGATCTGCTTATCTTGTCACAGATTTTACTGCACTGCTTTTCAGGAAAGATGCTTACCAAGAGACATTGCTTTTTTTCTAGATGTAGGAATCCCACAGCCGTTTTGTTTCCCTAGACTTTTCTGATTTTGTTATGCAGTGCTGCTTTCATTGCTTCCTGAGGAAATTTCCCATTTGTTCCCATGTCTTTTGTTTATCTACCTGCACGCAAGCTGATCAAGTAGCATAGGAATCACTGGCCTGAGTTGTGTTATTTTTCGTGGGATAAAATATAAGTAGTTGTTCTGTATCATTATTGACTTACAGAGATGGAAAAAAAAAGACTTACATTGGCATCAGCTGCTGCATTGAAGTGAGCTTTCTCACCTGCCTTCAGACTTTCCTGCAGCAGATCAGGGGTTTAAGCTGATATGGATAAGCAGGGTTTGGGCTCTGCTTTATTAGATATCTAATGCTCTGTAGATGTTAATGTCTGAGTGAGAGTATAAAAAGTTTGTTGGAAAAGTGTATTTACTGAGCAACACTTTTATGACCTGCAGTGTGGGACAACCCAGTTGTTTTCATATAACAAACATCCAGCATTGATTTCTTGTGCATATGCGTGTGTACTCATTCACACTTACACACACGCATGCACACACGCAGGTATGTTCACATGCGAGCACAACACACACACACACACATACACATACACACACACACACACACACACACATACACACACACACACACACACACACACACACACACACACACACACACACACACACACACACACACACACACACACACACACAAGAGCGCACCTGGCTCATATTGTAAGAAAAATTTCATGATGGGATTCAAAACTTACAGCAGCTTGTTTTAGTTGCTGAAGGTGTATATTTTTCACTTTTCTGTCATGGATGGGCACATTTTTGTTGTTGTCTCTGTGTTTTGCACAGCTTCCTTGATATGACTTTTGCTATAACTTGACTAAACTCACCATGAGATACTTTGTGCAGTCACATTTCTGCCTTAAAATGTGCTAACTTTGTGTGTGCATACCTTGCTTCAGTCCAGAATGTATCACATTCTTTATTGGTTTGGTATACATATATGTGAGTTTCTGAACTGTGGGCTTTTTGCTTTTTTTGGGGCAGCCTCATTTTCTGTGACGTATCTGTCCTGCTGTTGCCATGCCGCTCATTTCAATCTCTCCACCCCAGCCATACCCATGTTGTTATGTCATATCCTCAGTCTCAGATGCTCACAGGGAGCTTAACAATGTCAGGTGCCCACCAACCAAAGGGGTCTTGTACTGCTGCTGGATGGGTTTGGTGATGTTCAGCGGTGCCTGTTCTGAGTTAACATTAACATAGGCAGGACACCACCTGCTGACAACAGTCGTAGCTCAGCTGTAGAGCCAGACTGAGAGAGACACCCACCCAAGGTTCTGACTGACATGTCTTTCCAGTGGCCTTCTGTTTGCCTCCAACCTCAGAGGCTTTGACACAAACTCACCACAGGCACAGAAGTGTATGGGAAAGCTAAAACTGAAGTCAAAATGAGACCATACCAACCAGGAGTAATTAACTAGAGACTTATTTTCATCTTTGAGGATGGGGATGATGCTATGATCAGAATGCTGCTGCTATGGAAGTGCATGTGCTTTGAGATGTGCTTTGAGACAACTTGTCAGGGCTGTACTCTGCACTTTGTATCATAATATATCTTAGCATCAATCAGGCCCAAGAGATACAGACAAGTGCGGTGTTGGTAAGGTAATTTGAGCAACACTCAAAATCGCATTGATAAGTGGATGAATTTCAACTGTGTAGTGTCAGTCTTCCCAATGAACCCATAGCAAACTGAATCTGGGTAGGAGCTAGCTGGAGTCCAAAAGAAACCCCCTATGCCTCTTATGGGATTCAAACCCACAACCTTCTAGTCCATAACCCAAGGCACTAACCACTGCACAAAGGTATCTGGTTAACTTTGGTGGGCTTTTTGTTGTTATTTTCCCATTCTCATGATGTCTGTTGAGAGTCTTTAGATAACAGAGGTTCAGTTCTGTTCTGGTTTCTCTGTACATATTTTTTCTTTCTTTGTTTTCCCCCTTTTATGGCGCTTGTTTTTCCGTCACATTTTTTAGTTTAGAAATGGCTGCATTCTTTTAGTGAACATCTTTATCATTTTTTTTTGTTTCTGTCACATTCTTTCTTATTTATTGGCTACGGCTTTTTAGTCAACATCTTTCTTTCTTTTTTTCCCCCTTCCTTTCTGTTCTATAAGTCCTTTTATTTTCATCTTTCTTTTTAATTAATATTAACTGCAACAGTATCAACATGATGTGAATGTACATGTATATCTACCTAAAGAAATTGAAGTACTTTACGCATAATTTTTTCTATTGTTTTGGGCAAATTTTTTTTTGGTTCCAGTAGATTCAGAAGTGGTGTATTCATTAAGCTCTGAAATTGATTCAGAAGATCTTCAGCTATTATGTTTTGGTAAACATAGTCTGTTTCATTTCATGTTTCATTTGATATCACTTATAAGACACATCCATCTTCATGGGATTTGGTACAATAAAGCAGAAGTTATCTTAAGTGCAGTTGGACCTGGTAAGACAACTGAAAAAAAAATTTAGTTGGGCAGTTTAGCCTTGACTGGCAGACAAACTTCTCCCTAAACCTCTTCAGGAGTTTTTAGGGCATATGCTGAATTTTTCAGACAGTGTGTTTTGTTTACAGTTTTTTTGTTGGTTTTTTTTTGGTGAGATCAGAAGATTTTCAGTCCTTCCTGTCATCAACTATGATGTGATAGAATCACATAAGTAGCCTCTGGAGTACTGAATAGGGAATCTTTTTCCTACTGCTATTGTAATGGACATGACTGATTGAGCATGCATTATTCTCTCTCTCTCTCTCTCTCTCTCTCTCTCTCTCTCTCTCTCTCTCTCTCTCTCTCTCTCTCTCTCTCTCTCTCTCTCTCTCTCTCTCTCTCTCTCTCATATTTGCCGTTTCCTTTCCTTGCTTCTTTCCTCCCTTGTTTATAGGTTAGTTTCTTACGGTGGGACCATGAAGTTAATGTACCTCAACCTGCTTAGGTATGAGCACATGTTTAAACGTATACACACAATTGTACATGAGGTATTATAGAGGTGGATGATAAGCAGTCTGTATGGGTGTGTAAAAAATTATTTTTAAAAAAAAAAAGAAAGAAAAGGTTATGCTAAAGCAGATGGAAATGAAGTGTGCATGTATCCCACTCGTGTGCAGGTGTCACTACCCTGGCACGCTGACGACTAAGGAAGCCTTGCAGACAGGCAAGCCACTCTGGGCCTCTGAAGACTACAGCACTTTTAACGATGAGCAAGGGGGAGGCTGCTGGGCTCGGGTAGGTTACAGTATGATTGGCTGTGTCAATCAATCAATCAATCAATCAATCAATCAAATTTTTATTTCCAGATGGTACATTGAGTAAGCAGCGATCTGCTTTTTTCCATCAAGCCATCTATCTAAAGAAAAGAAAAGAAAAAAAATCAAAACAATAGCAAAAATCAAATCCTAAACAAAACAAAAAACCAACAAAAGACAAAGTAGAAAATCCCTAGCAAACAAACAAACAAAAAAAAAAAAAAACCAACGAAAGAAAGAAAAGGGGAAAAAGCAAACAAACAATTAAAACAACAACAACAAACATTTCACCAACATTAACTTGCTAACATGATTTCAACAACTTTAAAATAAACTATGCCTATAAATAATACAAGCAACTACTATAACAACAACCAAAAGAGAAAATAAAATAAATAAAATAAATAAATAAAATAAATAAATAAAAATAAAAAAATATTTTAAAAATCTACTCGAAAGCCATACACACATATGCACATACACCCACTCACAACACACACACACACACACACACACACACACACACACACACACACACACACACACACACACACACACACACACACACACACACACCGTGCATCTACACACACACACACACACACACACACACACACACACACACACACACACACACACACACACACACACACACACCACACACACACACACACACACACGGTTTGCGCTCTTCCACTCAGCTCGTATACTCGTAGGTACATGCACACATTTAAAGTCTTTTTTAAAAAATCATATAGTGTCAAAAAAACCCCAACAAAAACACACACACACACACACACACACACACACACACACACACACACACACACACACACACACACACACCACACACACACACACAACTGCTTATATCAATTACAATGTAACCAAAAAACATTAAGACTTAATAATAATAATAATAATAATAATAATAATAATAATAATAATAATAATAATAATAATAATAATAATAAAACAAATTTTTAAAAAAATGAATAAATACAACAACAACAACAATAAATTTTCAAAATAAATAAGTAAAATAATAAAAAATCTATAAGCAATTTATGTCAAATTACAATATCTCTTTACTTCAATTCATACTTTATATTTTTAAAAGAAGATAAGGAAAAAACAACAAACACAACGATACCTTATGATAATACCCATCATCACTGAGAGGAAATAACATATACGCTAACAAACATACAATCAAACAAAAGAAAAACAAAAACAAACAAACAAACAAAAAACACATAAAAACACACCAAAAAACAAACAATCAAACCAAAACATCAAAAAACCAATCCACACGGATTATATATTAGAAGGAAGAAAAGAAAAAACAACTAAAGCAACAATACCATATGATAATACCCATCACCACTGAGTGGAATAACATAACAAACATATGGGCATGCACACATTTAAAAAAAAAAAATTTTTTTTTTTAATCATATGGTGTCAAACAGCTTATATCAATACAATGTCGTGTGTGTGTGTGTGTGTGTGTGTTTGTGTTTGTGTGTTTATGTTTGTGTGTGTGTGTGTGTTGTGTGTGTGTGTTAGGCTGCTGGGCTCAGATAGGCACAGTATAATTTGCTCTGAATTTTATAATTTTTATTTGTTTTCCTATGAGAGGCTTTTTTTTTTTTTTTTTTTTTTTTTACAGAATTTTGCCAGGGACAACCCTCTTGTTGCCGTGGGTTCTTTTATGTACGCTAAATAATTATGTGTAACACACAGGACCTCGGTTTATTTTCTCATCTGAAAGACTAGCACCCAGACCACCACTCATGGTCTAATGGATGGGGGAGAAGTTTTGGGCCCAAACAGGATTTGAACCTCCGGACACTCCGAACCAGACTTTTCGCTTTTTAGGCAGGCGCGTTACCTCTAGACCTCCGATCAAAATTCTCTTGTTTGATCTCTGCTTTTTTTAAGACCATGATTGGACCCGAATGTGTCTCTCTCAGGGAAGCTTGTAAATTTATATACTGTATTGGATCTGTAAATTTGAAAACTGAATAGTGTATTGCGTAATATGAATGATGGCTTGATGAAAAAAAAGATCTACTGCTTACTCATTGTACCATCTGGAAATAAAAGTTCTGGCTTTGACTCTGTTACCCTGTTTTATTTTCTTGCTGTATGTACAAGCGTGTTCTCACGTTTGTGCCACAACATTTGACAATTTTTATTTTGTTCCTTGCAGATTTTGAACAAGAACTACGCTGTTGGTAATATGACCTCGTGAGTAAAACTCTTACTTTGGGGTTTGAATTATGTAAAGAGGGAGGGAAGGATGTTTAGAATTAAACAGTACACAAGAATGTAAACTTCATTCAGAACCAAGGCACACTTGAATTTCAGGCTTTTTTATGTTTTGAATAGCCACTGATGGGGTATGAAAAGGCTTCCAATGTGTTCCCTTACACCTTTTATTGATCTGTATGCCAGAAGAATATTGTATATGTTCTTTTTTACCTTATTCAGTTTTGCTTGGAAAATGACAGGGGGATGGGTTGGGTAGGCAGAAAATAAAAAAGAGAGGGAAAGAGAGAGACATAGAGAGAGAGAGAGAGAGAGAGGGGGGGGGGGGGGGGGTAAGGGAAAAGCCAGAAAAAAGGGAGTGATAGAAAAGTATATAATTTCCAGAAAGTGGGGATGCAATTTATTTTGAAACAGCCCCCAGCATCCCTGGTGGGTTGTTTTGGGTTGGTTTTTTTTTGGGGGGGAGGGGGGATAGAAGCATCAATTGAAAAGAATTTGTATCCCTAACGTTGGAAGGTGGCTACCTTCATGGTGGGCAATAACAGTTGCATATGTAAAATCTCAGCATTGGTGAACTTTGAAGTTCTAGCTGAAGAACAGAAAGAATAAAAAAAAAAAAAGAAAGATAAATTTTGCAGCATTTAAGCTGTGGTGGTCATACATATAATCAATACATTATTCCCACTTCTTTACAGTGAGGTGTACATTTTCCCATGTACACAAACACACCTATCCACAGCTTTATGATAAGGTATCGCATAATACAGTATAGTACAGTATTATTATGCAAACATTCATTTCATCTGCTTTATGAAGAATTATATACAACACTACACACTGCATCTCCACTGTAATCAAATTTCTGCCCAGTGTCCGAAACAGCAGCTGCCTCCTCTGTTGTTTTGGAGGTCATCGTCGAACACGACGGACAAACAAACAAACAAGAAATGCAAGATCTGTGGTGACCCTAAATCTTTACTACCATTAATATGTGATTGCTGAACTGAGTTGCAATCATGCCCTAGGGTATGGAGATTTTGATGCACTCTGTGGCTCATCTTGTCATTGGTTCTGTGTGTGCAGCACCATTTCCTGGAACCTGATTGCCAGTTACTACGACTCTCTGCCCTTTTACCGTGATGGCTTGATGACTGCAGTGGAGCCCTGGAGTGGTAACTACATTGTGGAAACCCCCATCTGGCTGTCTGGTGAGTAACATATTGAAAAATCTTTGTTAGTTTTGTTGTTTGTGTGAATATAGAGCTCTATCTTTATATTTATTTATTTATTTATTCTTTTATATCGAGGATAATAGAATAAGCAATCATGTGCTTTTTTTCATCTGGTCCCCGTATGTATGCAGTTTTGTAAATATTGTCATCTGTTCCCACCGGCACACGATGGCCTACTCTTACGAAAAGCGGAACAGGATTTAACGTGTGCGCAAGATGTTCTGCATGCATTCGCACACAGGGCCTCAGTTTAAAGTCTCATCCGAAGGACTTCCTGTCTGTGTTTGTGTGTGTTTTTATTTATTTTATTTTTATCTATTTTATTTTATTCTTTTGTATCAGGGATAATGGAATAAGCACCATATGCTTTTCTTGTACATCCAGTTGCCGTGTGTATGCAGTTTTGTAAATTTTGTCATCTGTTCCCACCGGCACACGATGGCCTACTCTTCCGAAAGGCGGAACAGGATTTAACGTATGCGCAAGATGTTCTCTGTGTGTGTGTGTGTGTGTGTGTGTGTGTGTGTGTGTGCGCGCGCGCGCGTGTGTGTGTGTAGTTCATGCACAAGTTTGTTGTTACCCATGTGATAATGTTTGTTCATTTGATATTGCGTTTATGATCTTTATGTAACATTACTTGATTATTTTTTTAACACAGCTCACACGACCCAGTTCACAGAGATTGGGTGGACGTACTTGCGACACGGAGCAGGAGCTGGTATACTGGAGGGGGGAGGAAGCTACGTGTCCCTGGTCAGCCCTGACCACAAAGACTTCACCATCGTCATTGAGACCATGGTAAGGTCCCCCCCTCCCTTAACCTTCGCCGTATGCTCTGGGTGAATTCTCACTTAGACCCCTTATATTTTACTCTGTAACTCAAGAACTTTAAATGCTACTGCCTTGAAGTTTCATGACTTTGTCAATAAAGGTCTGTTCAATACATGCACGCATGCACACGCACGCACACACAGACACACACACACACAAACACACACACAAAGAGACCATGGTTAGGCTCCCTCTGTTTTCAAGAAAAATGTTTTGACTTATTTTGCAAGAAATATTAAAGCAGGCTGGAGGGAATACTTATTTCATCAATGTACGTGAAATTTAAGGATGATATTACCATGCACCTTTTTCTTTTTGTTTATTTGTGAGGGATGACTTTCTGTTGTTGTTTTTTCCTCCAGTTCTTGATGTATGAAAGTACAATTGTACCATATTTGTCATTTTCTTGAAAGTAATATGTCAATTTTGTTAGTTGATATATGTTTTTTAGTTTTGCCTTACCTAAATAATAACAGTCCCTGACTTAAACTGATTCTTTCAGGGAGTTTTTCAATAGACTAGGTGAATGATTTTTTTTCAAAGTGAAGAAGATGGCAGGAAATCATCTCATAAAGTAAAAAAAAAGAATAACTCCTGAAGAAAGCATATGCAAGTAGAAGACGAGCAGAGTCCAGAAGACTTAAATATCTATTAAAAAAAAAAAAAGTCTTAAAACATCATCCAGTGCATATGATGCTATTGCGTAAGTAGAAATCAGAAAATAATGCTCTTGCACTTGCTTGGGATGTGTTTACTCACTGTCAATGCGTTATTTATTTTCTTTTCAGAGTCATAATCACTCCAGATGCATCCGCCCTCCGCTACCCAAGTATGATGTTGTGCCCCAGACCATCAACATCAAACTGGGAGGATCTTTTGTAAGTCCTCTTGTCCGTCCCTTTTAAAAAAAATTTTTTTTAAGTTTTAGTTTGCGTGTTTGCATTTTCATGTCTCTGTGGTCAACTCCAGGCATTCGTTTGTTTCATGGATGTTGATCAGCACCACCCCCTTCCCCTCTCTCTCCTCTGTCTCTGTCTGTCTCTGTCTGTCTCTCTTTCTCTCTGTCTGTCTCTCTTTCTCTCTGTCTGTCTGTCTCTCTCTCTCTCTCTCTCTCTCTCTCTCTCTCTCTCTCTCTCTCTCTTCTCTCTCTCTCTCTCTCTCTCCCCCCCCCTCCCTCCCTCTCCTCTCCCTCTCCCTCTGTCTGTCTGTCTGTCTGTCTGTCTGTCTGTCTGTCTGTCTGTCTGTCTGTCTGTCTGTCTGTCTGTCTGTCTGTCTGTCCTCTCTCTCTCTCTCTCTCTCTCTCTCTCTCTCTCTCTCTCTCTCTCTCTCTCTCTCTCTCTCTCTCTCTCTCTCTCTCTCTCTCTCTCTCTCCATTTCTCTTATCTCTACACCCACCTTGATCTTTGTAGACCTCTGTTTTTCACTCTCATGCTCCTTCCTTTCAGGGCTAGATAAAAATAAAAGTGTTTTTCTTATTTTTAAAAACAAAGATCACCCATACCATTGTCATCATCATCTCTCTTTCTTTCAGTTGAAGCCACTTTTTGCAAATAAATCAAAGAAGTGACAGTTATTAAATAACGTCATTGCCTTTTTAAATATAGTTGGCTTTGCTTGTTTTTTGTTGTTGTTACTGTTGTTTACACTTTCTGCTAAATCCATTTTTAGGAGTGGTGGTCATGGGGAGGGGGGGGGGGGGAGTCTAAAACTTGCTTCTCCTTGATGTGCTGAGATACTGAAAAAAAATTGATAACATGTTCCTCGATTGATTACAGGTGTAATGTTACATTTCACACTAGGCAGTATATACCATGTACCATTTATAAAGTGGGTTGTTTTTTTTTTGTGGGGGGGGGGGGGGGGGTTGCTTGTTTTTTTTTTCTTCTTTTTTTTTTTTTTTTTTTACTTATGGTTAGCAAGAGAAAGAGCTACGTCTGTGAAGCTCATATATCATAGGAATGATAAACTTTTGAGATATACACATTCAGTTTGTCCTGTCCATTTGTTCACTGCAGTTTATCTTACTCATAGTAAAATCACATTGCTCATATTTTTCGCTGTTTTATTTTTGTGCTTCTTTTGTCAGGGAAATATCCCTCAGATGAACGTGTGGTACAGCAAACTGGGTTTCCAAAAAGAGCCGACTGTCCTCTTCCATCTAAGCAGGCTATTAAGGTAAGTTTTGCTGTTTGAGCTTAAGTGTGTATATCATGTGTGCAAAGGAGATGGGAAGGGAGAAAGGCGGTTATGGTTTCCATTCATCGTGGAGATTGAATTGTTTTGTCATTTATATTTCGTTATTTAACAAGGAGAATGATTTTTGAAATGATTGTAAAAGAATGCTTGATGTAAAACTAAAAAGTGATTTGAAGTAAAACTCTGTGTGTACACCAGGACAACATTGGATGTGATTGTGTCTGTGGAAGAACTGGAAACTTTTACCAGTGTGTTGTTTCATCAGAGCATATCTCACTGCAAGTTCTGTCTTCTACTCTTGAATACTGACTTAAAAAAACACACCAAAACATCCAGTTGAGGCATATTATGCAGCAAATTAACTTTCTTGCAAACCTGTATGAAAATTTGACAGATAAAAAACCAGAATATCAGTTTTTATAAAATGACACCATAGTTTCATGAGTTTAAGCTTTCATAACCCTGTTAATGTGGATGTGAAGTGGAGAGAATAACCACCATTCAGTTATTATTATCATTATTATTTATCATTTATTCTTTAATATCAAGGATAATGGAATAAGCACTCATATGCTTTTTTACATCTAGTCCCGTGTGTATGCAGATTCATAAATTTGTCATCTGTTCCCACCGGCACACAATGGCCTACACTTTTGAAAAGTGGAACAAGATTTAACAGGTGCGCAAGATGTTCTGCGTGTGTTTGCACACAGGATCTCAGTTTATAGTTTCATCCGAAGAACTTTAGGGGAAAGTGGAGTCTGCTCTGATTTTAACTCCAGGGGAAAATATCGGGATTCGAACCGGGGTCGTCATATTGTGAGTGCAATGTTCTAACCTCTTGGCTGTCCCATCCTCCCAGTTGCGGGCAGTGGGCAGGTAGAGAAGTGACCGTGCTGTGTGTGTGTTGTGTGTGTGTGTGTGTGTGTGTGTGTGTGTGTGTGTGTGTGTTGCAGTTCAAGAATGGCATGGCCTCTCTCAGCCTTGGTCTTGACGAAGTGTACACCTTGACCACCCTGACACGCGGCAGTAAGGGACAGTACTCTGCCCCGCCTCCTTCCAAACCCTTCCCCCTTCCTTATCAGGATGATTTTGAAAGTGAGTTTGACAATGTTTTGTTCAGGCTTCATAGCGTTGTGATCAGTGAGTTCAGGTGACTGTAAAAAGCAAAGTTGCTTTGTTGTTTTAAGCCTGTGTTTTCACTGTGTAGAATGGACACCTGCTGTAGTGGTCAATACATTATGAACTGAATTTGACAGTTGTGAGGGTTTTCTTCTGATTTTCTGCTCTGTTATCTCTGATCTGTTGGAGTAAGGATAGTTTTTGCTTATTTTTGTTTCAGGCATATTAGATTGTTCATAATATTAACCCTAGTAGCTTGTTGTGATAAATGTGTAAAACCCTGGTGTTCAACAATTTTTTACAAATCTTTTAATTGTAAAAGATGTTTTCAGATGATTTGTGCACAGTTTACGTGTACATTCTACATTATTGCAACAGGTGTTCAAGAAAAGGTTGACTGAAATGAATTACACATTTTGAAATACTGTAAAAAGTACTTTTTAGATAACTGTTTAAGACTTTAAATTTATTTGTGTGCTGTGCTTGTAAGGACATGTACATTGAAAGGTGGGTACTGGCGTATTACTTTACATAATGCATATAGATAGTATTAATGACAGGAAAGCTGGTGTTTGACATGCATCTGTAGAGCTTCTTTTTGCTAAAGGAAATCGTTTGTTCAGGTTTGTTTGTTTTTTTCTCTCTGTCTTTTTTTTGGGGGGGTGGGGGTGGGATGGTTTGCGGAGTTCTGAAATTCAACATTGCCTGACATTCTATACTCAGTATATGCATTCTGTCTGCAGTCCTGTGCTTGTTGATTCTGGCATTGCATAAGAAAACTATATCTGTCTGCATCATCACACTTCATGACTTTCTCTGTTAGATATGCACATTAGGGTGCCTGCGTTCTGCTGCCAGGTAATTTTTGCTTGGCATAATACATTTGAGGTATGATACTTTTGTATTCTTCTTCTTTTCTTCTCTCATTCACTTTACACCATCAGAGGTGTCTGGGAAAAATAATGGCAAGTCCTTTCCAGCGCCTCTCGTGGGCCGTGCAGCTTGGTCTGTAGGATTATCTCCGTCAGCCACACTTTCTTCCTCAGGACGCTGAATAGCGTGCACCTCTGAAGGATGCTTGTACATTAAGGAGTTGTGATTTGCAAATGGAAAAAAAATCACTCACAAATGCATGCATTCATATATGTGCACATGCTCATGCAGACACACATACAAACATGTATGTTTTTGTTTTCAATTCAGTCTGTTCAAACCACTCACACAGTACACTTTTACATGTCAGATCCCATCTCAACTCATTCAGAAAGATAGATATAAGCTTCAAATCAACATGAGCAGTTTTTTGCCGTCTTATTGGGACATACAGTTCAATGGCAGTTTGGTTTTGGGGTGATTGTTATTTAAGCCAAGTGATGGACACCATAGCCAAGTGGTTAAGACTGTTCAACTTCAACCCTGGGTTTGAATCACAGCAGCACCTGGTAAATTATTGGTAGGGATTTTTACTATCTCCCAGGTCAACTTCAAGTGCAGACCTGCCAGTGCCTTTACTCCCTTCACATACATACACATGCAGAAGATCAAATATACATGTTAAAGATTCTGTAATTCATGTAAGCATTCAGTGGGTTACGGAAACCTAAACATATCCAGTATAGATCCCTGAGGTCAGAGTGCTGCTTCCTTCTTGGTGCATGTCTTACTTCTTATGATTCTCCCTGAAAAATCACTTGGTTTTGCTCTGAAACTGTCAGTCAGTGTATCTTGAGCAAGTTTTACCTGGTGAAGCTCATCTCTCTCCATCTGGCAGACTGCATGCTGTGTATGTTTTAGTCATCCCTACCCCCACCATAGCTGACCATCTCTTCTCTTCAACAAATGGTGATAGAGATCTATATGTGCAAAAAATGTTAATCAGCCTGGCTTTGCTTGTGACACCTTGGAGTGATAGTTTCCAGATGGAGGGGGTTGTGGTCATTTCACACACTTTTCTGCTCTTTTTCTCAGTGGTCTTAAAGGTGTATGTAATTAGTTTAAAAACACAAAAAAACCCACTTTCAACATGTGTGTGAGGGGAAGGGGGGTGTCATGTAAGATCCAGAAAAACACAAGCCTTGCTCCTTTTTGTTTTTGGATTTTTTACTTCTTGTGATGAAAGACAGACATCATAAACGTGGAGCATCATAAACATGGAACGTCATAAATATGGAGCCTCCTTCATTTTGCTGCTTTGAACAATCTATCCTAACCAGACCACAAAACAACCCAGATTATAAAAGCAGACATCCACTAACCTCTACTATATTAGTTGTCGGGGAACAACTTGACTGTTTGTCCCTTTTGCTGTTTCAAATTAACATTTGAACATGTAAGGAAATTACATAAGCTTGTGATTATATTTCAGTCCTTTGGATGACATGATAAACTGAGGTGGTGTGTGCAACTTGCATCCAGCACACACACATAAAAAAGGTTAGAGCCCATGGCGGTAAGAGAGTTGTCCCTGGCAAAGTTCTGTAGGAAAAAAAGCCACTTCGATAGGGAAACACATTCACTTGCAAACTGGAAAATAAAATGAAAAATATGGGTGGTGCTGCTCTTGTGGTGACATGCTGTCCTTGGGAAGAGCAGCCCAAATTTCATGTAGAGAAATCTGCCATGGTGTTCAATTCAATCACCTTGAGCATGTTGAAAATTGTACTTAATGCATGGATGTGCATGTATCATAATTGCATGTGTGTTAGATAGTTGTCCACTGTGATTCTGTGTTTTGCATGTCAGACACAAGTGCCTAGAGAATTACTGATTGATGCATTAAGCTTGCAATGCTTAATTTTAGAATCTTTCATTTCTTTTATTCAAACTTTTTTGCAGTTTTACAGTCCTAATAGTAAGGTTTTGATCAAGTGTAGGTGGCTTGGCATTAAACTGTGCAAGCAATACTTTTTTCTTTTGGGAGTTTTCCCAAATGTTTTGATGAAGGTAATAAAACTTCTTTGTTTTGTTTAGTATATTAGGTTAGAGTCAGCTTGTTTTATTTTTCTCATAGGCTTTTTGGGGGGGGGGGGGGGGTGCGAATTAGTTAACTTCCTTTCTGACAAGTTTTGTTGACAGTACATTAGAATAGACCGAACTTGAAGCAACATTCAAATGTACTGGGGGTAGTAGTATAGGGTTTTTCAGTTCTCTCCTGCTGGTTTCATGGATGGCATCTGGTCTTTGTTGCATGAAGTTTCACAGTACACTGTGGAGATATTGCTTTGGTGGCTTGGTTTTTGTTTATTGGAGGGGGGTGGAGGATTCTTTTTATTTCATAATCATGATATAAGGGTTACAGGTGAAGAAAAGGGGATAGAATATAGAACATTTGTGAGGAAAAGAGAGATAAAATGAGAAAAAGTACATTTTTATGACTAACCCTTCTGTGGAGATATTTCTTAGAGGACCATGTGTTGTAAAAAACACAGGTGAGAGCTGATTCAGGACAAGAGTTTGGGTATAAAAAAATATTCACTGCTAATAATATAAAGACAATAATTTTATTAAATATCTAGAAATGATGTTCATATCTGTTTAAGACTTTATAAGAGGGGGAAAAAAGGTTGGTTTTTTTTAAGCGGACAACAAGGCAGGTTACTGAAAACAGATAAAAACAAAATGAATGAATAAAGGAATACTCCAAAGTTAATCTTATTCCTCAATTTATCCATGAAAATTTCAAGAGTAATTCAAATCTTGACAAAGTAAAAGACATGAAAAAGTGTGGTATGCCCAAGGAGACAGATAGGTTGCATGGAAAGTGAATAATGGTAAGGTAAATGATCCGTTTCTGTCTATCATTAAAGGATTGTTGACCAGTTGAGAAGACATAAGCAAGGAGATGTACCTGATAACATTTATGTGGATTGACAAAGTCAGAGTGATATACATGTAATCCTCCAGCTGAGGTTCAAGTTATCGTAGTGAATGCCAAAAAAAAAAAGTACACATACAGATCAATGAACAATGTTGCATCAGTGTGTAAACTGTTAAGATAATACATATATGTGACGCTCCACCACATAATGAGACGCATTGCACCAGAGGTCAATTTTGAGTTATTGACATGTTATCAAACTGCAATAAAATGGCTGTACAATACAAAAAACAGATTGAAAATCGGACAATTCTAGGAAAAGTTATTGCAAGTTAAAATACTAGACTGCAGGAAATGACAAAATGAGAAATTCACAAGTTAAGCATCCTAATAGGTGGTCAGAATGAGGGCTTGGGTATTTTTAAAACACGTTTAAAGGCAAAAGGAAACAAAATTATGATTTGATATTTCACTATAAGGTAGAATAATGGCTATACTTTAATAATCAATCAACATCTCAAAATTGCCAACTTGACCCTACCTGCCTTTAATGGCTCCTAGCGGAAAAGTGGGTTATGTGCTAAGCGACTCATTTCGTGGTGGAGCGTCACATATATGCATATTTCTTTGATTTGAAACTTTTTTCATTATTGTATTTGTTTTTCGTTTTGTTTTTTAAACTGTCGTTGCTTGCTTGAGGTAGCTTTTTTGTGCTTGAATACACGTCTTTTTTGCATGCCTTTTCAAGACCTATTGTTTTTCGGGGCATGGATGATTCTTTCCAATGTACAGAATAGGCGGGGCAGTTACTTTCATTTTGGGTTTCCGGTTTTTCTTTTTGTTTTATTTTGGTCAAAACCTCATTTGAAATTTGTTGCTTCTTAAAAGAAAAGGAGACTGTAAAATAAATCTAAACATACTATATCATATGCAGGATGTCTTGTTTCAAGTTACGCTGTTTGCTTGTTGCTTAAACTGTTACACATGAATTAATGAAATAGTACTATCTCTCAGACGTGAGATGAATGAATGGTTTTACCCATCAACGAGAAAAGTCAGCTGAGAAAACCGGGGGTGCTTTTTCTTTCTGCCACTTTGACATGACGTGTCCCTTTGGCATACCGACACAGATTATGCCGTGTCGGAGGAACCCTACAACCTGGTTCAGCAGACAGGTGCGTATGAGGTAGTGGCTGGAGACGCCAGTCACGGACAGGTGTTGCGTCAAATGGTGCTGGAGGAGGCGGTGTTCTGGTGCTCCGCGGAGAATGTGGGAAAGACCGTTGATATTATTGGCAACTCCAGCTGGTAATCAATAGACTTTCTCTTTCAGCCTGTGTTATGAGTAATTCTTCACCTTGTCTGCTTTCTGTTATTTTTCCAGCGTCACCTGCCTTTGTTTTTTAATCTATGCATGCTTGTATGTGTAGTCACTTTGATTTTTCTGTTCTGACTTGTGGTTTCCAAATACTAACATCTCTTACCTTTTTTTTTAATATTGTCTAATTTTTATCCTCAGGGTGCCTTTCCTTTGAGTTATTCCTTTGAGGAAGCAATACGGTTGACACTTTCTTCAATGTTGTAAATCATCCTGTCTTTAGTTTTTCAGACTGTGCTTCAGAATTCTATTTTCTGCGCTAATAGTTTTATGTGTGGGTGCTCATCCTTTAAATTTAATCCTTTAAACCTGTTTTCTTTTCTGCTATTTTTTCCTTTTCTTTTAAACATATAGAGCCTGATCCCTGTTCCCTACTGTCTTGCTGTTTCTCTTAGAAGCTGCATGCCCCCCCCCCCTCCCCCCCCCTTTTTTTTTTTAACTTGCCTTCATACATGTAAAAGAAAATACTACAAACCAACCAAGACAAATAGAAAATTCTTGTTTCGCCCAAAATTTGTTCACTACTTCGCCAGTCTGGGCACAAGCTATTTTGAGCCCTATTTTTTTGTAAAATCTCTGAATATGTCTGCCTATAAAAGAGGGGTGAGTTAGCCTGTAGAAAAAGAAATATCTGTGATCAGCATGAAGAATCAAAACTCTTCTGTCTTCTTATAACTATCCACTGTTTATCACCTTCTGAAGTTCTTTATCAATCAAACATCTTTATAGACCTTGGCATGTACAGGTTGCAGACTCCTATCTGTTGCTGCGTTTCTTTGCTAGAACAACAAGATTCCTCTTCCTCCCCTTCATCAAGTCATGATGGTGTCTTAGTCCTCTCCATTGTGATATTCTTTGGGCATATCATGAGTTTGGGAGGATAAGTTCTGGTCCTGTTTACATGCTGTACATGTTTATCCTAGTAGGACATTGCTTATACAAGCTTTGGCTTCGCTTTGTTTGCTTGATTTGTTGGCATGTTCAAACCCAGCTTTCCTTGAAGTGTTCATACAATATTGCACACATGCACACACACACACACACACACACACACACACACACACACACACACACACACACACACACACACACACACACACAATCACCAAACACTGCAGAGCAGTTCACTTGAGCACTAGATATAGGCATGTAAGTTGAACAGTGCTAAAGCACGCTGCAAACATGCGTACCTACATGCCTACCTACCTTCAAAGGGACTGCTTTTGATTCCTTCGCCAGACTACACGACCTTTGCAGAGCCCTTTAACCTAGCGCCGCAGATTGGCTCCTTTGAGGTGATCAAAAGCTCTGATGCCACACATGGCCACGTTTTGCGGCAGATGGTACTCACTGACCCCATAGAGTGGTGTCCTCTTAATCTGGTCTTTCCCATTACTTTGGGGGGCAGCGGAAACTGGTAGGTCTTGTGTGTTGTGGAGTTTTGGGATTTTTTGGGGGGGGGGGGGGGGGGTTGTTTTGTTTCAATGGTTTTATTGTTGCTGTTTTGTTTTTTGGGGGGTTTTGTGTGGCTGTTCTCTTCATGGTTTGTTGTTGGGTTTTTTCTTTGGTTATATATGGTCTTTAGTTTTTTTGTTTTTTCTGAGGGAGTTTGTGAGGGAGACTTGAAATGAAATTGTTTTGGTAGTTGCTTAATTAACAAGTTTCTTGTCTTTGTTTAGAAAAAAAATCTGTTTGTGAAGAAAGAAGAGTTTAAGTGTTGGCTCAGATGTCAGCCCAGATGATGTGTGTATGGAAAGTTTGGGACAATGAAGAAATTAAGTTTAGGCACAGGAGTGGAGGAATGATACCGTTTGTAAAAAAAGAAAAGAAAAAAAAGAACAAGAAATATGCTTTCAAAGATAGGGTAATATTCATTCCACAGTACAAAGTCCGATTTTAGCTGGAGAGATAGAGAAGTGTTGGGGGGCGGGGGGACTTTGTGTGTGTGTGTGTGTGTGTGTGTGTGTGTGTGTGTGTGTGTGTGTGTGTGTGTGTGTGTGTGGTTTTCTTTCTCTACATTTAGAAACTTTGATTATTAATGTCTACAGAGCATTCTTATTTCTGTAGTAGATTGGAATTCTTTTGTGTGTTTACTTTGTTCTTTGTTTTGTAAACTTCTGAAACATAACCAACACTGTATACTGTCTGTGAACATTAATATCAAAATCATTCTTGGAGTTAAGTTGTGGGCCAGAATTAAATGTGTTAAGTGGACAAGAGCTTCTGTATCTCAAATAAAGCCTGTTTAGATATATATGTTTTAGATATTTGATATTTGCATTCTTTCTGGATTTCACATTCTGTCACAATAACCATATATGGTTCTAATTGTATGCTGAATGTGCACATTCTCCAGTTTTAACGCATGGTGGCACTATGTGCATGCATACACAATGGCACTGTTTCAACCTGCCTTTTTTTAAATTTTGGTTTGTAAAATAAGCAGTTCTTTAAGTGAAAAGAGTAACATTTAAACATAAAGAAGGTGGCAGGTGGCAGGATGAGTAAGACATTCGCCTGCCAACAAGTAAACCGTGAGATTCTGGGTTTGATTACCAGCCTTGCCCTTTCTTCCCAGTTTGATGAAAAAATTGAACTGAATGTTAGTCATTTGAATGAGACTATAAACCGAGGCCCCATGTGCAAACACACGCAGAACATCTTGCGCACACATTAAAATCCCGTTCTGCCTTTCAGAAGAGCAGGCCATTGTGTGCTGGTAGGAGCGGATGACAAAATTATTTTAAAAAACCAGCATGCACACAGGTGTCATGTTTAGACACTATCCCTGCGACGGTACTGGAACCATTCATATGGGCGATTGCCTTTCCAATGGACCATTCCAGTGGCGTGGAGAGGGGGGGGTCTGCTGCATGGGTAACAGCTTGCCGTCCATTCTTACTTACCCAGGCTTTGCGCTTTAAAGACTAGAGCGCAACTCCATAGTCTTCCAAGACTGATGGGTGCCTACCTACCTACCTAAACACAAGCATTTTGTCTGTTGTAAATTTGTGTACAATTTACAGCATATATATGATTGTGAGAGTATTAGCAGAGTCCCCCCCCCCCCCCCCCCCCCTGATTTTTAGACAAGTTAAAAAAAAAAAAAGTATTTATCTTATCTTACAAGTTGGGGGTGGGGACAACAAAGATTTTGTATGTCCTCAGTTTCCTCATAGCTATGTATAATATATATATATATAGTTTATGTGAACTGCTGTATTACAATAGAATGATGTAGGTTTCTGCTCAATTTATGGAGTTTGTAATAAAGTGTTCTTAATGTATGCTGACAGGAGAAGAGTGCATTTTTTAAAGACAACCATTGCTCCTCTCATCAACCTTTTTTTTCATGTTGCCTTTTTTGTTTGTTTGTTTAATCAAAATTTTAGGTTTGTGCTATTTGGAAATGAAAATCAGGTGCAGGAATGAAACATCAGTGTGGTCAGAAATAATGTTGTATTTCAGGCATATTATTAGTACTAAAGCCAGTGAAGAACAGAAATATGTTGTATTCAACAACAAAAAATCCTGATAGCTCATTCAGTGGAAACAATAGTGGAAGAACTGAAAATTAAAGAACTTGTGAAGAAGTGTTGCCCCAAACTATTACCTGTGTTAAGCTCACTGTCTGTCTGTCTGCCTGTGTGTGTCTGTTTGACTGTCTGTCTCTCTGCCTGTTTATTTATGATTGTTCATATGAATGTGAATTTATATGTTGGCATGTTCATATGTGAAAATATGAACTGAAGGAAATGTTGTTCTAATTATTGCTGTACTTCTTCTTCTTTTTTTTTAATATAGTTCCTCCTGCATCTTCTTTTATTTTTCCCTCCTCCATTTGTTAGTTTTGTCAAAACCATGCCAAGTGCTTTTTTTGTTTTTTGTGCTTTAACCTATTCGATCCTGTTTAGTTATGTATGGATCTGTTTCCTTTGCCTTCCCTGCCACCAAAGCCATTTTATTACATCCCTGTTGTTGCCCTTCGTTATTTTTTTATCTTGATCTTCCCAGAGTATTGTCCTAACTGGTCTGATGTCCATATGAACAAACAGTAACTGTTATGCAAGTTTCTGACCCTTTAGAAAACATTGGTTTTTAGCTTGGCAAGTTTGCTTTGATTTTGTTTCCGTATTATAAATGCAGTGAAACACTGTTTCCTGTTTTTTTTTGCTTTAATGGTGAACAACTCCACTTCAGAAATGTCAGTCAACATATAGATGCATATGCAGAGGCAGTCAGAACAGCTTATTAGAGATGCATATGCAGAGACGTCAGAACAGCTTATTAGAGATGCATATGCAGAGCATCAGACAGCTTATTAGAGATGCATATGCAGAACAGTCAGAACAGCTTATTAGAGATGCATATGCAGAGACAGTCAGAACAGCTTATTAGAGATGCATATGCAGAGACAGTCAGAACAGCTTATTAGAGATGCATATGCAGAGACAGAACAGCTTATTAGAGATGCATATGCAGGGACAGTCAGAACGCTAAAGAGAAGCAGCAGTAACTTATTAGAATGCATATGCAGGGGACGAATCTTGATTGGAACTGTGTTTTGACTACTTTTAGATTTTTTATTATAAATATAAACCCATTTTGACTTGTTATATGCCTTAGCTGTTTGTAGTTCATGATCAGAGATTCATCAAAACAACAGTGTTGGGTGTCTTTGAGTAGATCCTATATGTAAGAGAAGAGATACATTTCATATTAATGCTTGCTAATGTAGGACCCCCCCCTTGGCTAGATGTATGAGGGACCCCCCCCCCCCCCTTTTTTGGGGGGATGGGTCTCAGTGTTAACTTTTTGTTGTACTAGATATTTTGTTAAAAGTAGTAAATCAAGTAAAATCATGCTAAGACAATTCAACAACAGTTTTTATCATTATCATCATTATTAATTTTTACTATTATGCTTAGATAACACTTTTCTGACTACTTTTTCAGGACAGACATTTACGTAGAGGTAGAGGCTTCCATCGGCAATGTCAACAACACGGACGGCGTCTTCGTGGCTGCCAGGGTGAGGCATGGAGGATGCCAGGTCTACTCTGCCCAGGGCATCTTCTTCTATGTCTTCCCCAAGACACAGAACTACATCGTGGCCTATGATCTAGGTAAAATGCTGTTACATCGTGGCCTATGATCTAGGTAAAGAGGCTGTTCACATTGTGGCCTATGATCTAGGTAAAATGCTGTCACAGTGTGGCCTATGATCTAGGTAAAATGCTGTCACAGTGTGGCCTATGATCTAGGTAAAGAGGCTGTTACATTGTGGCCTTGATCTAGGTAAAGTCACATTGTGGCCTATGATCTAGGTAAAATGCTGTCACATTGTGGCCTATGATCTAGGTAAAATGCTGTTCAGTTGTGGCCTATGATCTAGGTAAAATGCTGTCACATTGTGGCCTTGATCTAGGTAAAGAGGCTGTTACATTGTGGCCTATGATCTAGGTAAAAGCTGTCACATTGTGGCCTTGATCTAGGTAAAATGCTGTCACATGTGGCCTATGATCTAGGTAAAATGCTGTTACATTGTGGCCTATGATCTAGGTAAAATGCTGTCACATTGTGGCCTATGATCTAGGTAAAATGTGTTACAGTGTGGCCTATGATCTAGGTAAAATGCTGTCACATGTGGCCTATGATCTAGGTAAAGAGGCTGTTACATTGTGGCCTATGATCTAGGTAAAATGCTGTCACATTGTGGCCTATGATCTAGGTAAAAGGCTGTCACATTGTGGCCTATGATCTAGGTAAAATGCTGTCACATTGTGGCCTATGATCTAGGTAAAGAGGCTGTTACATGTGGCCTATGATCTAGGTAAAATGCTGTCACATTGTGGCCTATGATCTAGGTAAAATGCTGTCACATTGTGGCCTTGATCTAGGTAAAATGCTGTCACATGTGGCCTATGATCTAGGTAAAATGCTGTCACATTGTGGCCTATGATCTAGGTAAAAGCTGTTACATTGTGGCCTGTGATCTAGGTAAAGATGCTGTTACAGTGTGGCCTATGATCTAGGTAAAATGCTGTCACATTGTGGCCTTGATCTAGGTAAAATGCTGTCACATTGTGGCCTATGATCTAGGTAAAATGCTGTCACATTGTGGCCTGTGATCTAGGTAAAAGGCTGTACATTGTGGCCTGTGATCTAGGTAAAGAGGCTGTTACATTGTGGCCTGTGATCTAGGTAAAATGGCTGTTACATGTGGCCTATGATCTAGGTAAAATGCTGTCACATTGTGGCCTATGATCTAGGTAAAAGGCTGTTACATTGTGGCCTTGATCTAGGTAAAATGCTGTCACATTGTGGCCTTGATCTAGGTAAAATGCTGTCACATTGTGGCCTATGATCTAGGTAAAATGCTGTCACATTGTGGCCTATGATCTAGGTAAAGAGGCTGTTACATTGTGGCCTGTGATCTAGGTAAAGAGGCTGTTACAGTGTGGCCTAGTGATCTAGGTAAAATGCTGTCACATTGTGGCCTAGTGATCTAGGTAAAATGCTGTCACATTGTGGCCTATGATCTAGGTAAAATGCTGTCACATTGTGGCCTGTGATCTAGGTAAAGAGGCTGTTACAGTGTGGCCTGTGATCTAGGTAAAGAGGCTGTTACATTGTGGCCTGTGATCTAGGTAAAGAGGCTGTTACAGTGTGGCCTATGATCTAGGTAAAATGCTGTACATTGTGGCCTATGATCTAGGTAAAATGCTGTACATGTGGCCTGTGATCTAGGTAAAGAGGCTGTTACAGTGTGGCCTATGATCTAGGTAAAGAGGCTGTTACAGTGTGGCCTTGATCTAGGTAAAATGCTGTCACAGTGTGGCCTATGATCTAGGTAAAATGCTGTCACATTTGTGGCCTATGATCTAGTAAAATGCTGTCACATTGTGGCCTGTGATCTAGGTAAAGAGGCTGTTACAGTGTGGCCTATGATCTAGGTAAGAGGCTGTTACAGTGTGGCTTCCAGGTTTCTTGGTTTTGTTCTGCGAAAAAGCATTGCTAAAGCAAATTATGAAGTGAAGGTGTGTGCTTTGGAAAAGGAGCAAGATCGAGGCTATGTTGTTAGTTCAAAAGCCCATCAATTGCTTTGTTAAAATAGAGGATATAGTCAATATTTTGTGTAAGAAATCAATGTATAGCAAGTTACAAGTAGAAATGGTGCTTGTAGAAATATATATGTATATGAATATATGTAAAAGAAGCCATGAGAAGAAACCAGAATAATTAATTAGTATGTGAAATTTGATTTGTCTTTACAGCAAGAAAGAAGCGATTATGAGTGTGATCTTTTTAACTCAACACTCAGTGTAACTGTCAGTTTGTTTTGTTAGGCTTTACTTTGTGGTCAGAAGTTGATAGGAGACAGAGGTTGATTGCGCTGATAAAACTCTTGGTGAACCTGCAGTACAGTCTTGATGATGCCCTGTGTGTTTCAGCACGTACTCAAGTTCTGGCTCAAGGCAAAATAACCACTCAGCTCTCCACTTGGAACAAACTGTCCATTCTTGTCAAGGTAACATCCAGTTTTTGTATAGTAGTTGTTGGAAATGTTCATGCAGATATCAAGTGTAAAGATTATAAATGCACTTCCTTTGCATAAGAAAACAAAGAGAAGAGAGCAGAAACCCTGCCAACCAAACCAACCCAGAACTCCTAAAACAAACATCTTGTGCACACGTTAAATCCTGTTCCGCTTTTCGTAAGAGTAGGCCATCATGTGCCGGTGGGAACAGATGACAATGTTTACAAAACTGCATACTAACGGGGACCGGGTGAAAAAAAGCACATGATTGCTTATTCTGTTATCCTCGATATAAAAGAATAAAATAAAATAAAATAAAATAAAGATGATTAAACTGTGCAATGCATAGTAATAGTAGACTGACTACTCATGGTCCTGTGGGTATGGATAAAGGCTCAAAGGATTTGAACCCAGCACCTCTTGCTTTCTGGAGGTTGGGTTACTTTTAGACCACCAAACTGCCAATGTAACAGCTATTTCTTTTGGAACGGAAGCCATTGCTTTCTGTTTATTTTCCAAGAAGAGCCCCCTCAATTCACTGACAGTGGTGACTGGGGGATAAAAATAATGATCACTTTCAAACACAAGAAAAAATGAATACAAGCGTCAACCGATGAAAACATTTTTAGCGATACACTTGATCCAAGATGCATCCACACTTGATCCAAGATGCATCCACACTTGATCTAAGATGCATCTGTTAAGTGTCAAAATGAGAATGTTAGGTTGCTGTTGTCCAGTTTGCCTGCAACACAAGGCAGCACAACACAACACAGCCAAAAATGAACGCCATCTAGAATATTTACACAGCTTAACTGTTTTGAGTTCACAATCTTGGTATGTCAGTCTTTTAGTCAGACCCCTTCATCACTGTGGCTGTTTTGATCAAAGTCTTGTTTATTTTTAAGGGGGGGGGGGATCATTTAAGAGAAAAAACAAAAAAAGGTACCAAGGATGCTTTAAAGAGCGCCGCTGGGCCTAGTGGTTAGGGCGTTGTACTCGTAATCTAAAAGGTTGCGGGTTCGATCCCAGCTATTCCGCTATGGCGTTGTGCCCTTGGAAAAGGCACTTTACGGCTATTTTCTCACCCCACCCAGGTGTAAAAGGGGTACCAACCTGTGTTGGGGGTTAACCCTGCGATAGACTGGCGTCCTGTCCAGGGGGGAGTCTATGACTCTCAGTCGCTTAACGCCACAGAAACCGGGATAAGCACCGGCTTGATGAGCCTTATGGCTCGGGACAGACAGACAGACAGACAAGGATGCTTTAAGTGTCTCTTTCCACTATAAGGGAAAGGGTGTCCTACCCGGGCCTACCTATTCCCATGTCATTTGATGCCGGAATTTTTCCAGGGGTATCTCTTTAGAGAAGCAGTTTGTGGTCAGGGATGCTCTGATTATTGTCTGAGGTTAAATATGAACCGCTATAGATATGGCAATCCAGCTGATAAACTGTGTAAGCCAGCCCTCTCTGCATCAGTTTGGTTTTGTTAATTAAGGATTATTTTCAACATGTAAAGGAGAGAGTGAAAGAGTGTCTCCTGAATGCTGTAAGAAGATTCTTTAATGATGATGTAAACTGAGCTTGGCTGTTTTTCACAGGGTAAACAAGTTCAGGGGCACTTAACGGGAACAATGTCTTCAGCATGGCAGCCCCTAAAATCGGCAAAAAGGGTTTTGCTGGCATCGGCACTGACACCTATGGCCTGGCTGATTTTGACAACTTCAAAATCACCACTGCTGCTGAGGGTGCTGCCATTATGAGCAGAAACAAGCCAATGCCTCCTCACCCTGACACGCTGTACTTTGAACCAGAACGTCACTGAATGCACTCGGCTTTCTTTGTCAACTTCAGTCATTCCAGATTCTGAATATTGATGTAGTTGTTCATATCCAGGTTTGACTGCCTTACTGCTGAGTTTTACTGCAGATTGACAACTTATGCAATACTTGTTCGTTTTAAAGTATCCTTGAATTCCATTTTAAAATGATGTGATCATGTGTATTTGTTGTTATTGTCTCTGTTTGTGTTGAGTGGTAGATAATCAATCCACTGATGTACACAAAACCATGTTTTTCTGTGAACAGCAGTGGTTTTAACTGTGGGTGAAAGGGAACCGAACAAATAGTGGATTTGAATGTGTTTGCTTTAAGCTTTAATCACCTTTCAGATCAATGCTCAATGTTCATGTTTTCATCTCCTTCTGCTACCATTACGTTTTGCAGGGTTTTGTCACCCATGAACTTTTTATTTGAAATCAGTTTTGAGATAGAAGTGAATATGTTCATGTGATGTTGTATCTGGATTGGTTTGATAGAGTGAATATGTTTGTGTATTGTTACATGTGGACTATTTTGATAGGGTGATTTTGCTCATGTATTGTTTCATGTGGACTTTTTGATAGGGTGATTTTGTTCATGTATTGTTACATCTGCACTGTTTTAATAGGTGATTTTGTTCATGTATTGTTACATCTGGACTATTTTAATAGGGTGATTTTGTTCATATCTGGACCAAGAATACTCTGTGACAGGCTGGGTTCATGTCTCAAATACAGCCAGTCTTGTGTTGCTGTAGTCGACATTCATACTGTTAACAATCAAAGAATGAGATAAAGATCAAAGGATTTTATTTTGCATTGTGGCTTTTTATGATTGATATTGAACACAATGTGTCATGAATCAGAAAAAAACAAATATCACAATGAAAACATAACGTAAAAAACTGACAGTTTCTCTCATTGTAAGAAACTGACTTCTTGAGATTGTCAGGTGATTCTTAAACAAGATGATGACAGATATCTCAGAATCTCTAGTACACAATTTACAGAAATATTTGTTAGTTGCTAAAAACCAACAACAAAAACCAATCCCAAACCTACATAAAAAAAATTCAAAGAAAATTACAAAAAATATATTTCTCAGGCAAAATTAAAAATCAGAATCAAATACAAATTATGAGAAGAAGAAATGTGCAGAATAAAATCTGATGACAACACTTTATGTTAGCTCTGGTAGCACCAACTGGAAAAAACAACAATTGGCTATATTGGAATGTGGTAGATAAGAACAGTTCTCTTTCATAATGTGCCTGGTACTTAATGATTGTCTTTCTGAAGCAAGGAAACATTGGTAGAAAGTATTATGATGGTAATGTAGAAGAAATTGAACAGGGTATTAGTTCTCTTATGTACTAGTCATCTGCTTTGTAATGTTAACATTTTGAAAATGATGAACTGGAAGAGTAATCTTTCTTCCACTCTTGGGGATAAAACAGCTCAATTTTAGTGACCCCCCCCCCCCCCCCCCCCCCCAAAAAAAAAAAAAAAAAAAAAGCACCCTCAATTTTTGTGATGTTGTGCCTTTTTTAAGGAATAAAAGTTTCACATTTGGTTGTTGTGGGTTTTTTTTTCCTGAGAAAAAATGGACCCTAGCCTCACCAGTGTTTCATAATTACATATCTGTTACTTTCAGGTAGAGTTTTTAACTTGCACAGGTATTTATCATTTTTTGAATATGTTTGTCAGAGCTGTCTAGCACTTCTTTAAAAAGTGAAATATTTTGCTACTTCCTTTGTGTGATAATGTAAGAAAAGTTACTCTTAGATCATTCCTTGTGTGTGTGTATTTGTGTTGCTCTATGAATCATGCAGTATCACTATTTCTCTTGTTTGTTTACTGCTATTTTGGTGGACATGTTTGATCTCCTCATCTGCGTGATGCTGGAAAGAGAAAGCAGCGTTCATACTTCCATTTCTGACATGTAATGTTGACTCACAGCTGGAAACAAAGTGTGTTTGTTTTCTGTTCTATGACTTCTCAAGTGCCTTTTGCAAAAATCAAGTTGATGAGTGTATGGTTATGTGAGGTCATGAGAAATTTTCAAGTTGCGGTTCCTTGCATAATTCTTCCTCTGTGTGAACAGTATTTTTGTTAAATGGGTGATCATAGAGATATGCATAACTTCCATCCGCTAACCAAACTGCTCATGATGGGACTAACCATTTACGATGACAACTTTTGTTCTAAACAAGAGATTGAGTAAATCATTGGACAGTTATGAAAGAAAGTGTTCAGATTTGAGTGAAAGTGAATCAAATAGTTGATCATATGTAAACTTGACAGAAAACTTGAAAAAAAACAACCTTTCATGTTATAATAACCATAAATACTTCGACATAGAATCTAGAGTTTCTTTTAAAATATTGAAGTTGGGTTAATGAGCAATACTATTGCTATGTTTAAGGAGCGCCGCTGTGGCCTAGGTTAGGGCGTTGTACTCGTAATCTAAAGGTTACGGGTTCGATCCCAGCTATTCCGCTATGGCGTTGTGCCCTTGGAAAAGGCACTTTACGCTATTTTCTCACCCCACCAGGTGTAAAAGGGTACAACTTGTGTTGGGTTAACCTGCGATAGACTGGCGTCCTATCCAGGGGGAGTCTATGACTCTCAGTCGCTTACGCCACAGAAACCGGATAAGCACCGGCCTGATAGCCTTATGGCTCGGGACAGACTTTAACTAACTTTAATGTTTAAGGAAGATGAGCCTATTCTAATATCTGCAGAGAATTTTGGTATAAAAATCAACAACTGCAACAACACCAACATCAATTACACACACACACACACACACACACACACACACACACACACACACACACACACACACACACACACACACACACAATTTGTTCGTATACATTGATTGATTTTGAGCAGTATTATGACATTTGAATCAACTTGTTTGTGAGCGAATACATCTAAACAACTCCAAAATTACTTTTTTTCTTTTATTACAAAGTATAAGTGATTTCAAATAAACTTGAAACAAAGACAGTTAACAGTACCGTTGCGAAATTGCAGAGTTATTCAATATTGAAAGGAAGTAAATTTGATATGATATGCATTGATTATTCTGTTGTCTCAACCTTCAGTTGAGTGGATGGATGGATAGAAGTGCAATTCAGAGTCCCTCAAGCCAAAACTTATGGGAGCAGGCAATGACTGATGTTCTCTGTGATCTTTTATCCATGAAAAACCGTGTCGACTGTTTGATGTTTCTGATGTTTGAAAGCAGTTGTTTTTAATCAGTACTCATGGTTTACTTTTTGTGTGAATTTTATTACTGACTGCCACACCTGTCTTATTTTGAGGGATTTATTACTAAGGGATTGTTCAATAAACAATTTCTTTTTAATTATCGGTTTTTAAAATGTGTTTTCTTTGATGAGAGACAAGACAGAAAAAGTGTGTGTGCATGTGTGTGTGTGTGTGTGTGGTGTGTGTGTGTGTGTGTGTGTGTGTGTGTGCTTGTGCGTGTATATATGGTATAAAGGTAAGGCAGAAAAACAACTGCATTACCTAACTACTACAACTATTTTAATGCTGAGAAATGTTCATAGGAAAGAGATATGACTGCACTGGCCAATTGATACAACTGTTAGCTTTGCACAGCGGCGGTACCATAGCCCATGAGGTGCAACCAAGACATGGTTATTGCTAGTTGAAACAACTACCATTTGGACTAAAACTTCAATATCCCATAAACTCCTTGGCTGGAGTCATCTGCTACAGAGGGCGGAGGACCGTGAGGAGTGGAGGAAGCTGGTTGCAAGATCTTCAGTGTTGCCCCCATGGTCCACGGGACTACAGGACAGGTGAAGGTGAAGGGGCTCCTTGAGGCACAGTTGGGGCTTTGCTCTAACTTTGTCAGGCAGTGTGTCTTCTGCAAGGTGAAGCTGGCAGAACTTGTGTCGCTTCAGGTAGTAGGGTGCATGCTAGGTATGTTCGTGTCATCTGTCTCACCTAATATGCACGTTTAAGATCCCGAAATTCATGTCATCATTTGGCAGGTTATAGAAGAAACACAGACATACTCAGCATTCATCTCTGAAGTCGGAATGCAGCTACCTTCATGGTGGGCAATATCAGTCACATACACAAAATCTCGCCATTGGTGAACCTCAGAGCTCTAGCCAAAGAATAAAAAAAAAAAGTAATTGTAAGGTCACAAGTCTATTGCAGATGCAGACCTGCTAGTGCCTTAACCGTTTCACATTATCTCTGTCTAGGATTGATATTCTTAAAGGTGCCTCCACGTATTCAGTCTAGCCATAATATGTGGCAGTTCATGGGCAGTAGATTTAATCTCACAGTTTGTTTGTACACATGTAAAATCTAAATGCATAGGAACAATGGAGCTGTCCTTGGCAAAAATTATGTGACAGAAATCCACTCCTGGTGGATAATGAATTAACACACAAGCACTCAGGGAAAAAAGACAACCAGAAAATAAGGGAAAACACACTGTGGTACTGTGTCAGGCCACAAAGAGTAGCTTCAGTTTCATGTGGAGGAAACAGCTGTGATTAAAAATGGTATGCTGTTTGAAAAACCATGTTACTTACTTTCACACAGTTGATGTTCATGCCTTCCTCTCTATATTTTTCACACACACACACACACACACACACACACACACACACACACACACACACACATCACACCACCACACACATATATATATATATATATATATATATATATATATATATAATATATATATATATTAATATATATATATACGTGTGTTTTTTGTTCTCATTGAATTAAACGATCTCCCACACACACACACACACACACACACACACACACACACACACACACACACACACACACACACACACACACACATTGGTAATGATGTACTGTAAGGTTTAAATTTTACAATCAATGGCGTGGCAAGGCAGAGCTTTTGTTTCAGTTCTTCTAGTCTATCTACGCTTTAGCTGCTTTCACATTTTTACTCTGTGACAAGTGCAGATCCAATGGCAGAAGATGAAGTGATTCTGGTAACTTTTGACCTAATCTGCCACGTGTTCTTCTATATTTAAATTAGACACGCCTCTTCGCGCATTGCCTCACGGGAAATTTGCAAAGGAACAAGCCAAAACTTTTGAAAGAATCTGCAAAACAGAGACAAGAGTAACTCTTTTCCTGGGAGATGTTATTCAAGTAAGAAGAATTGTAACAAAGGCAGCGATCAACTTGCAATATATCATACAAAAGTAATGTTGCCGAGTTATTATGTTGTAAAACATTTTGGTTAAGACCCCAGGCCTTGCAATTTAATTGGTCAAATAATGGCCAATGGGAAAGCTGCAACAACTTGCGTTCGAAACTTTCATGAACGAAACATCCGCCAGTTTGTATTGCTTGTGGATTTATAGTTCTACGAAACCCTCATACGATTGTTTTTGTCCAAAGTACATTCGTAAACAGAGAACCAACAAGCTTGTAAATGTCTGGATCAAGGTAAGAATATAACTTCATAGCATGAGTATCGTGTAGATGTATGGATGCTGACATGGAAGGTTGAAAATCGGGACTCTTGATAACAACATTCTTGAGTGATGAGACATACTTCGTTGACAAATCAGACGTCTTTTGTCATCGTGAGAAAGACGTGCTCGTTTGCAGAATAAAGTCATGCCTTTTTGCTCATGTATTACAGAGCGTTTTGCACTTTGCGTATCCAACCTGGTCTTTTTTTGAGGGGGGTGGACAGGGGGGGATGAAGTAACATCGAATAATCTGCTTTCGCTTTCATTGCCCCCCCCCCCCCTTCTTCGTCTGTCTCCGTCTCCCCCCCCCCCCCATCTCATTCATCCACTGCTAAAAACGCACACATACTTTACACACATAGGTGTACACACACACACACACACACACACACACACACACACACAGACACACACACACACACATGCACACACACACACACACACACACACACACACACACACACACACACACACACACACACACACACACGTTAAATCCTGTTCCGCTTTTCGTAAGACTAAGAGTAGGCCATCGTGTGCCGATGGAAACAGATGACATTTACAAAAATGCATACACACGGGGACTTGATGTAAAAAAGCACAAGAGTGCTTATTCCATTATCCTCGATATAAAAGAATAAATAAATATTACACACACACACACACACACACACACACACACACACACACACACACACGCACAAACACACACAAGCATACACACACACACACAGTGACACACACACACACAGGCACACACACACACACACACACACACACACACACACACACACACACACACACACACACACACACACACACACACACACACACAATTTCTATGATCTGTGTGTGTGTGTGATTTTTTGTGTTCATTTATTTGGGGGGGAGGGGGGGTGTTTTTTATGTTCATCTGGGTGGGGTTTTTTGGGGGGGGGGGTGTAAACATTTTTTTTGTAATGTTTTTCTTCTTTGATGGTGTGTTTTTAAAAGATTCTTTTTCTGTTTCATTCATATGGCTTATTAAGTTATTTTGTATAGTTTTTCCTTTTGTAGATGGATGGCTTAATGGAAAAAAGCAATTGCACTGCTTAATTCAATGTACCAACAGAAAATAAAATTAAAGCTTGACTTTGACTTGACACCTGATGCATGGTCACATGCACAATGCAGGCATGCATGCCCCCCCCCCCCCCCCCCCCCCCCCCCCCCCCCCCCCCCCCCCCACACACACACACACACACACTCACACGTTAATTACTGCATTACAGCCTTTTCTTTTCTTTTTCATTTTTGCTCATTATAGAAGTGAAAATATTGAAAGTTTCTCTGATGATAGATGCGAATGATGGACACATGTCAAGTTGAGTAATATGATCTATATCAATATTATATTGCAGTAGGAAGCAGGTGAAGGAGAAGGTGACAGTGAAGCTGGATGCATCTCTGGATGTCTTGTATCACCTGTGGGGGAAGATTGGCATTGATGAGGTCCAGATGGACAAGCGGGCAGGCACGGTGGCTGTCCACTTGTGTAACCTGCTGGATGAGATGGTGAGTGAGGAGCAGCAGATGCATGATGAAATGGCCGTCAACATCCAGCGGTACTTCTCCGACCTGGCGGCCCTTTGCCAGGAGATGGATCTTCCCCCTTTCCAGGTAGGAACACACGTGTTAGGGTTTAGGGTACGTTGAACTTTGATGATAGTTTAGGTTTGACATGATTCATCATTTTGTTCCTTTTTTTTTAAGAAAAAAGATAACCATCCGTTCCATAGTACTTGTGGAAGAAAAGTGTCAACTTTAACATTTTTTTGTTTTTTTTCTGTTTTTGAAATTTGTTTTTGGTGCTGTCTAAACATTGAGTAATTAAAATAATTTTTTGGGGGGATCTTGAAGTATTTCTATGTGCTATGTAAACACTTCATCTTACGGACCCTGTGTTTTTATATGATGTAGTGAGACAGAATATTTTCTTGTTTGCACTCACTTTTAAAGATACTTTTATGCATGCAGACAGACACAGACAGAATAAGTCACGCACCCATGCATGATTGTACTTTCACCTTGTATAGTTCACAACCTGCCTGACTGCACTTTCACCTTGTATAGTTCACAGCCTGCCTGATTGTTTTCTCACCTTGTATAGTTCACAACCTGCCTGATTGTTTTCTCACCTTGTATAGTTCACAACCTGCCTGATTGTTTTCTCACCTTGTATAGTTCACAACCTGCCTGATTCATGATTGTACTTTCACTTTGTATAGTCCACAACCTGCCTGATTCATGATTGTACTTTCACTTTGTATAGTTCACAACCTGCCTGATTCATGATTGTACTTTTACCTTGTATAGTTCACAACCTGCCTGATTCATGATTGTACTTTTACCTTGTATAGTCCACAACCTGCCTGATTGTTTTCTCACCTTGTATACAGTATAGTCTTCTCACCTTGTATAGTTCACACCTTGCCAGAACTACAGAACCATCAGTCTCATAAGTCATCCTAGCAAGATCATGCTGCAGGTAGTCCTCAACAGACTGAAAAACCAAGCGGAAAAACTCCTGGCAGAAGAACAAGCGGGCTTTAGACCAAAACGCAGCACAATGGAACAAATTTTCAATCTGAGAATTCTGATAGAGAAGCATCTCCAACACCAAAAAGACTTGTACCACAATTTCATAGACTTCAAAAAGGCCTTTGACAGGGTATGGCATGACGGCCTCTGGCAAGTACTCAGGCACTTCAACATTGACAGCTGTCTAATTGAAGTCATCAAAGCTCTGTACGAGAACGCAGAAAGTGCAGTTTTTATGAATAATCACGTGGGCGAGTTCTTCAAGACCACGGTTGGGGTTCGCCAGGGCTGCCTTCTCTAACCTGTACTCTTCAACCTCTTCCTCGAAAACATCATGACAGAGACACTGCAAAACCACCACACTTCCATCTCCATTGGTGGAAGACCCCTTTGCAACCTCAGATTTGCAGATGACATTGACCTCATGGGCAGCAGCAAACAAGAACTGCAAATCCTCACAGACAATTTAACAGATCGAGCGAGCGCATACGGCATGGAGGTCAGTACAGAGAAATCAAAGATCATGGTCAACAGCGCGAGTAATGACATCATGGAAATAAAGATGAATGGAGAAACACTAGAAGAGGTGAGCCAATTCAAATACTTAGGCTCCATCCTAACAAAAGATGGCACATCAAACAATGAAGTGAAAGCTCGCATTGCAACAGCAACATCTGCTCTAGTCAGACTCGAGAAGATCATCAGAAGCAACAACATCAGCTTCTGCACCAAATACCACCTTTACAAATCCCTCGTGATATCTATCCTCCTATATGGCTGTGAATCATGGACTCTGACAGCAGAGTTAGAGAGGAGAATCCAAGCATTCGAGAACAAGTGCCACAGAAGACTCCTCAAAATATCATACAAAGAACACAAGACCAATAACTATGTGAAAGAAGAAATCAAAAAGCGTGTGGGCCCCCAAGAGCCTTTGCTCTCCACCATAAAGAGGAGAAAGCTGATGTGGTTTGGTCACACCACAAGACACAACACCCTAGCAAAAACCATCCTGCAAGGAACAGTCGAGGGCAAGAGAAGAAGAGGCCGCCAAAAGAAATCATGGATTGACAACATCAAAGACTGGACCGCCCAACCCCAGCAACACCTCCTACTAGCCACACAGGATCGTGAAGCATGGAAAAAGATCTCTGTTGCGTCTTCTCTCATGTCCCCCCTACGTCCTTTGGGACATGGGACTGAGTGAGTGAGTGAGTGATAGTTCACAACCTGCCTGATTGTACTTTTACCTTGTATAGTTCACAACCTGCCTGATTGTACTTTCACCTTGTATAGTTCACAGCCTGATTGTACTTTAACTTTGTATAGTTCACAACCTGCCTGATTGTACTTTCACCTTGTCGCTCGTATAGTTCACAACCTGCCTGATTCATGATTGTAGTACTTTCACCTTACCTACCTGACTGCACTCTCACCTTGTTGTGCAGGTGAGCGAGCACCTATCGATGGTGCAGAAGGAGAAGGAGCTGCGGGGGAAGGTGGAGGGGATGCGGCAGGAGAAGCAGGAGCGCATGAGCACGCTGCGACAGCTGCTGCAGGAGGATGAGGCGCTGTGTCAGGCGCTGTGCAGCACTCCATACTATGTCTCCCGACACAGCGTGCCCTCCACTGACCAGCTTCGTCAGCTGGAAGACCACGTGAAAGGGCTGCAGGCTGAAAAGGTGAGTGGATTGGAGAGATTTGTTCAGTTATTGTTCGGATGTAGACTATCGGTTTAAAAAAGTTGTTTTGTTTCTAAGAAAAAGTTATATATTAATTATAGATCATTATATGCAAAGGTTAGCAAAGTACAGTTTTTTTTGGATGGTTGTTTTTTTAAAGATCAGATTTTCAGTTTTTCCTGATATCAACTACGATGTGTGGAATCAGATATGTAGCCTTGGGATTACTGAATAAGGAATCTTTGTTTTCCTACTGCTATTGTGATGGACATGAATGATTGAGCCTGCATTATTCTCTCTCTCAGCAGAGTACAGGTTTGATTTGTACGTGGGATATTGTACAAATAAAATAGAAAAGAGCAGGATTTGATATCTGGTATTAGGCAGTGAATG
This sequence comes from Stramonita haemastoma, assembly GCA_030674155.1. Classification (NCBI taxonomy): domain Eukaryota; kingdom Metazoa; phylum Mollusca; class Gastropoda; order Neogastropoda; family Muricidae; genus Stramonita; species Stramonita haemastoma. The sequence continues at coordinate 7,685,381 of CM060319.1, forward strand.
CAAGGACCAATCTTGTAGTACATTTCAAAGATTTTTTTTTTTGGAACCAGTTTGTTTAACATATATTCCGGGTTAATTTTCTGCCGTTTACACCCACTTCATTTGAAGGCAATGTTGAATGGTCATATCAGTTTTCATTTCGGTCTTGAATAAAATCTCTTATCAATTTTTTTTTTTTTTCTTTTTGTTTGTTTTTTGTTTTGTTTTTTGTTCTGTGTGTGTGTGTGTGTGCATGTGTGTGTGTGTGCGTGTGTGCTGAATTTGCACTAATTGGCATTAACAGTTATATAAAATATTTGTCAGGAATCATTCACTACTTTCATTCAGTTTTTGATGGCTGTAATATTTTATGGTTACAGGAGAAGCGACAGCAGCAGTTTTTGTCTGCAAAGAAGAAAGTGTTGACTCTCTGCCGGGAAATAGACTACAAACCCGAAACCTCGCTTGAGCAAGACCTGATCTGTGACGATGACGATGCAGTTCAGCTCACCAAAGAACACATGACCTCTGTTGAAAATATTCTTCATGATGTGAGTCCCATACATACTATCATAACAGTGAAAATGTCAGAACTGAGTTTTAGAAATAGTGGCTACCTCATGTTTAAGATTTTTTATGGTGAATTTAGAGCAGTTTTTATATTTTTTAAAAAGAACAGCAATTTTGTATAGGACAAAGGGATGAGGGGAAGAACGGCAAGTAAGAAAGAGACATTTTAGCATCTAAGGTATAAAAACAAAGGGAAATATGAAAACATTTTTTGTGCAATGCTCTAATCAGTGTAGTTAAAAAACAACAACAAAAAAGCCTTTTATATTGTTTCTTTGATTGGATACCTTACTTTCTGGAATAAGTGTGAATGAAAGATTTGTATGGCACCCTGCTCAGAATGAGAACTTGTATCAAAATTATATAATTATCATAAATTTTGAAGTATGTACAAAGAGTAACACAAATAACGAAGTCGAACTAAAGTTTTGAAAAATTACTTGGTAAGGTCTTTTTTCATCTTTCATCACATCTCAGTGCCGCCTCAACTCCATGTCCCTTGATATTTTTAACATAATCATTCCTCTCTTGAAAAAAAACACCCCACCAATATTTGGTCTTTGTCAGTCCTTTTCATTTCCTTTGCGTGAATTTACCCACAAAGACATGATACGTATATTTTTGTTGCTGTTGACAGCTGGAGAGAAAGAACAAGGAGCTTCAAGGAGAAGCGGAAGACTTGTGGACACGCATTCACAGTTTGTGGGACAGAATAGACTTGAGCGATGACCAGAGAACAGAGTTCTCCTCCTGCCACAAGGGACACAGTAGAGACGTTGTGTCAGACCTCCAGGCGGAGGTTCATCGCTGTGAACAGTTGAAGCACTCCAACCTGCGTCGTTACATCGAAGGAGTCAGGAGGGAGATCAAAGACTGGTGGGATCATTGCTACTACAGCACAAGACAGCGTGACGCTTTTACGTTGTACCACGATGGTGTGTATGGCTTGGCTTCTATTCGTTTTCTACTGTGGTGGTATTTACTTAGGTGCTTAATTATGGATGGGTTAGTTCTGTGAAAAATATTATACATTTAGTGACAATATATAAATTGTTGACTTTAGTTTGGGGATGTACTATTATCTATTTTGTGTGGTTATTGTTTTTATATATGGCTTGTAACCCACCGGAATTTCTCTGTTTTAGAGGTAATAAAGTATTTTGATTTTGAATTACTAATTGGCAGGGACTTACAAGAGAAAAAAGTCAAATTGACTGCATTGAAATATATTAAAAAAAAAAAATTCTGAAGCCTATAAATTCTGCTTGTATCAAAACTATGGATAGACAGTTTCATGCAAATTACAATCACAACTAATAATCAAACTGGGTTTTGCTTTAAAATATAAAAGAAAGCCCAGCTATTGAAAAAAAGGGCTAAAGCTAGAAATCCAGTATCACATTTATCCTCATAGCTTCAAACCCATTTTTCGATGCCTAAGATATGCTGATGCTTAATATCCAGGTCATTTGGTTTCAGATTGCAGAGGATTGCTCAGAAAAATAATCATTTCATGGAACACAATTTACCGAGATAAACTGTGTATATTTTAAACTATGAACATCATTTTTTTTACATGTTATATTACATTCCTGAGTGAAAGTCTGGTTTGAAATAACTGGGTTGCTTTAGTGTACTACTTAAAAAAATTTTTTTTTAATTATTTATTTTTTGCGTTAATGTACTACTACTACTAACCATAAACCCCCCTTCCTACAGAGGTGTATTCAGAGCAGTTGCTGCAGCAGCATGAGGAGGAGCTGAAGAGGCTACAGGACTACTACAAAGCAAACCAAACCATCCTGGACCTCATCGCCAAGAGAAACAAGCTCTGGAAGAATATGGTAGAATTTGAGGTGGGTATTTCAGCAGTTAACACTTTCCCTACATTAGGGAGATAACCCCTCTTTCTCTGTACACGTGCACTGTGCTTATTTGTGTGCTTCTGTTGCCCATATGTGGGTGTTACGTAGGGAAGGGCTAGGAGATGGCTGGTTGCCCAATAGCGGGCAACCTATAAGAAAAAGGTTAAGGCGTCAGAATTTAGTCTATCAGGTAATTGTTTATTGGAAGAGAAAATTTTATGTCTGCTATTTTGTGGTCTTTTACTTCTTAAAAAAAAAAAAAAAAAAGGCTATGAAATTTTACGTGTATTGTTAGAACCTCATGGCTTACTTGTTAGGCAGGCAGACATCTTGACTGTCCTGCTACCTTCTTGTTTTGTGGAAATAATTTGAACAACCATTGTTGGCTATGAACACATTGTAGTCTGTCAAGTCATGTAAAATGCAGAAGCTAAGATGATAAAGTAGAAGTGATTTTTAGGCAATAATGAAATCATGTCAAGTCAATTTTCTTGGTAGGGTTTATTTTTCCCCTTTTTTTTATTCCTTGGCTAGAGCTTTAAGGTGTACCAACACCAGTGGTGAGATTTATGTGTACGCAACTGTTTACCACTATTTAAGGTAGCTGCACTCTGAATTTGGGGATGATGTCTAAATACAACACAATTGTGTATATGTATTTGAAAATGTTGTCCTCTATTCCTACAGGCACATAATTGAATATTCTTCTTGAAGGTGAATGGGGTTTGTAATATGTGCGCAAGAATGCCAAGATGTTCTGCATGTGTTCGCACATGGGACCTCGGTTTAGGTTTATAATTTTACGATTCATCTGAAGGACTGCCAGGAGACTGGAGTTGGTACTGATGTTAAAAAGTTAAAGTCTGTCCCGAGCCATAAGGCTCATCAGGCCGGTGCTTATCCCGGTTTCTGTGGCGTTAAGCGACTGAGAGTCATAGACTCCCCCCTGGATAGGACGCCAGTCTATCGCAGGGTTAACCCCCAACACAAGGTTGGTACCCCTTTTACACCTGGGTGGGGTGAGAAAATAGCCGTAAAGTGCCTTTTCCAAGGGCACAACGCCATAGCGGAATAGCTGGGATCGAACCCGCAACCTTTAGATTACGAGTACAACGCCCTAACCACTATTGATGTTAACTCGAGGGGAAAAATCCCCTCAGATGCCTTGGTCAGGCTCAAACCCAGGCCGGCAAATTGTTTGCTCTGTGCTCTAACGACTAGGCTATCCTGCACCCAGATATGATTTGATGCAGCATGACTCATACAGATGGAAGACCATTTAAGTGTGTATTATAAGACTTACTTCAACAGGTTTTCATGTATTTCCTTTGAAATTACACTGATAGGCTGGGATTATTTTTCATCTTCTTGTCTATTCCTTGTTTCAGGTCTACTGTTTCGCTTTTGTTAAAAGATTTTTTTAAGAAAGGGGGGGGGGGGGGAGCTATCTTTTCCACTTTTTTTCTTGATCATATCTTGATTGATGAATTGAAAAAAACCAGCATGTGGAAGAAGACTGTTTATTTTTGCAGAAGGCGGCTAGCGACCCTCAGCGTTTTTCAATGACAGAGGTGGAAAGTCTTAAAGGAGGAGAAAGCACGCAACAAACTCATGAAAGAGTTGCCCAAGGTAGGCGTGTGTGTGTGTGCACTGTGTGTCACTGTGTGTGTGTCACTGTGTGTGTGTGTGTCATGTGTTGTGCACTGTGTGTGTGTGTGTGTGTGTGTCACTGAGTGCGAGTGTTGTGTGTGCGTGTGTGCCTCTGTGTGTGTGTGTGTCACTTGTGTGTGTGTGTGTCACTGTGTGTGTGTCATTTGTGAGTGTGTGTGTGTGTGTGTGTGTGGATTGTGTTGTGTGTGTGTGTGTGTGGTGTGTGTGTGCAACTGCATACGCATCAGTTGTTTGTATGATTGTTGGTATTCAATTCTCTTGGTAGTCACTATAAGTGGTTTTATGGAAAGTATCCACTATGTTTTGCTAAAGAGTAAGTGACCTGGTACCTTCAGCTGACTTTTACTGTCATAAATGCATCCACTTTAGGAGAGTTTTGCCCCCTGATTCTTTTCATAATTATAATTTTGTGTCAAGGTTGGCTAATTGATTTAATTCATTGACCTGCAAATACTGTTTACAAGATACAAAGTTCCTTTTTTCTCTATTTTTTCTAGTATTCAATTAAATAAGTGGCAGATTTTTTTTATCAAGTTTCCGTGAAGGTTGTTAAAAGGAAACAGATTGGGGGGGGGGGGGGGGGGGGGTTGAGGAGGTGAGGAGGAGGGGGAAGCCTTTTTTTATTTGGTCTTTTTTTAAAAATTCTTATTTTTGTTATCTATTCTAACTTGCAAAGTAAAAAAAAAAAAATTATTTAATTGAATTTTTTTTTTATTCTTTTATATCGAGGATAATGGAACAGTGGCCTTGTGCGTGTTGTTTGTAGGTGGAGAGGATGTGAAGGAGGAGATAGAGAAGTGGGAGGAGGACCACGGCCGTGGGTTCCTGGTGGAGGGGGTGAGCTATCAGCAGTACGTCGACCAGCAGTGGGCACTCCTCAGACAGCAGAAGGAGCACGAGAAGGAAGAAAGAGTAAGTCGGGGACTGGAAAAAAAACAAACCCCCCCAAAATTTTTTTTTTTTAAAGAAAAAAAGTTAGGGATGGAATTTTTAAGTTATTTATAGCCCTGCGTTGGTTTATTAGTAACTAAATGGAGAAAATATTTGACGCTCCACCACAAAATGAGTCACTTAACACCTGACCCACTTTTCCACTAGGAGCCGTTAATTAAAGGCAGGTGGGGGTCAAGTTGTCGATTTTTTGAGATTTTAATTGATTATAAAACTATAGCGAAATATCAAGGCATGATTTTGTTTCTTGTTGTCTTTGAACATGTTTTAAAAATTCCCAAGCCCTCATTCTGAGCACCTTTGGGATGCTTAACTTGTCAATTTCTCATTTTGTCATTTCCTGCAGTCTGTCATTTCAAGTTGTAATAAGTTTAGAAAGAATAGTCCGATTTTCAATCCGTTTTTTGGTATTGTATAGATATTTCACACACACATGCACGCACGCGCGCGCCAACACACACACACACACACACCAACACACACACACACACACAACACACACACCACACACACACACACACATGTACCAACTTTTATATTGTGATGCAGCACAAGAACCGAGCCAAACAGATGGAGGAGGAGATGATCTACGGGAGCAAACCCACACCTAACACACCTGTCAAACGGCGCTTTGGCAACACGCCAAACCGCACACCTTTGAAAGCTCGCAAGGTGAGTTATCCCTCCTTCCTGAGAGAGAGATTCAGTGGGTTTTTTTTATTTTGGTGAGGTTTTGTGTTTGTTTCTTTTTGGTGTATTTAAATTTTGTTTAGTTTTTGTAGCGATGTTTTTGTTTACTCTTTGAAACTATTTTTTATGTTTTCTGTTTGTTTATTTAGTCTGTGTCATGTTTTAGGTTGTAACATTTTTAGTGAAAACATGCTTGTGGAATAGATTATATTGTATAAATTCAAGTTGTAAACATTTTTACAAAATGCAATGATGCTATTTATGTTTAAAAAAAAAAAAAATTTATGGGATGGATGTTTATTTGTTAGCATATTTAGTCAGGAAAAAAACCCATGGAAAGTTAGGTTAGGGAAAAGGTGAAACAAGTTTAACAATGGATTTGTTTGATCACTGTTAGTTAGTTTGATTAGTTCTGTTTGCTTTGTTTCGTTAATGTTTTTTCTGATTTGAAAAATGAACACAATGTATTTTGCCATGTATGAGGGTGGGGGTTGGGGGGTGAAGGCATCATTCAAACTGCACTTGCTGTCATTTTAAAACATACTGTACTGCTGCCCAGGTTATGGGTGAGAACTCTGTCACTGTACGCGTGAAGGTTCAGTACACGCAGGTAACTGACTTTGATCACCACTTGCTTGGTTTGCCACACCACCCTTTTCTATGATATATCTTAATGAACATGAATGTCTTATGAGAACAGCTTTGTCTTTCTGCACTGATTCTTATTGATTATTGTTTTATAAGTGAGAGGTTGGATGAACAACCTGTTCTATATATTGACAATTGTTTTATAAGTGAGACTTTTTCAGAGAGGCTGAATGAATAGTCTGCTCTACATATATTGACTATTGTTTTATTATAAAAACTGAGAGGTTGGATGAAGCAGCATCTTTTAAAAGTAGTTGCTGTTAGAAGTTATGGTGCCTGAACCTTGGAATCAATAGAAGAGGGAATCAGGGTTGTGGTGTAGTGGTCTTTAAAAAAAAAAAAAAAAAAAAAAAAAAGTTTTTTTGTGGGGGGAGTGGTTTTTTTTTATTTTTTTTTTTTTAATTGAAGTCTTGGAAAATGAATACAGAATAGGCTCTGAAGATGGATAACATTTAAAGAAGGTTGGGATTTTCCAAAGAAACTTCAGTATCAACTCTTTGGAATGCCTGTTTAAATGTAAGCTTGAAGCAGACCAGCTATTGATGAGTATTGCAAAAGGATCTCACAGCAGTGCATGGTCTTCTCTGGTTAGTAGCATTATGATGGTCTGAAATTGAAAGCCTTCTGCAGACCATTGTCTATAGGTCTGCGACAAGGATTCTGGATAAGGCTGCATGTTACGCAGAGTGTAAAAGTGTTTGGCTAAAGGTTTGCCGTTTACTGTTCTGTTTTACTTCTCAGATAAACTGCTTCTCATGGATGCTTTGATTTTAGCCTTTACCCTGTCTCTGTTATCCCAGTGTGTAATTTGTGAGCTGCTTCTCCAGAATTTGATGTCTTTTCGAAATATGGAGTTTCTTTACACTGTCATTGTGAGTTCTAGCAAGTTTTTACATTTAGCGACTTGTGAGAATGTAAAAATCTCAACCTTAGGCTCATTGGGTGTTGCCGAAATTTGAGTCATAGGTCCTTCAAATGATCTGCTGCAATGATTATTGAATTTGATATGCATATAACTTGTTTAGTCCTGTATTCACAAGGTCTGAAATTTCCCTCCTTTTTGAAGTGTTAATGCACGTTTATAAAACTTAATTTTAGCAGCACCTTTTTTGTTTTTGTTTTCCTTCACCAATGCACATATCTGACCTTGACTTAATGACAATGTTTTGAATGCTTTGCATGTGTATACATTTCCTGTAAATACTACATTGCTGATGTCATGAAATTGTGGAGCTGAGATGGAACATGTTACTGTAGGAGGTGGGGGGGGGGGGGACATGGTTAGACTGGAAAGGGGGGAGGGGAGGCAATGCTGTTATAGTATGATGATTCAAGTGGTTAATTAAAGTATGTCTTGATTTGAAAAAAAAACCAACAAAATCCTAGTCATCTCAAGCGTGGAGGTGCCTGGGTCAGTGTCATGAGTTTTAACTTGCTTTAGACTTTATGGCTTAGAAACTGGTTCCCGATAAAACTTACATTTCCTGAGAAACAAACAAATGTCCAAGTTTAGAACTGTTACTTCAATCAAACGTTACTGCTTTATAGTAGAGTCTAAGAGTTTGTTATATTGCACTTGTTTGTTTTTCTTCTGTTTCTTGCACAGCCCACGTTTTGGCAGGGAAATGTAGATCTGCCCAGATGTGTGGCTTCAGGACTGGTGAATTATTTAGTGATGTGGAAACTGATCAGTTTCCCATCAGTCACCTGGCCCACTCAGGAGATAGAGATGTACTGGCTTTGTTTGGACATTATCCATGAACAGTTGGCTCTTTTCAAAAACATGCAACGTCGTTCAAGAGGATACAAACAGGGTTTAGCTCAGTATAATGATAAAAAGTTAAGATTATAGAAAGATTTTAAGGGATTTTTCTAATTTCTTCCGAATGAGTGTAGAATTGATTTTTAAAAGACGCTGAAAACTAATGAAACTGTGACCTGATCAGGTTTTTTTTTTCTTTTTTTCTTTTTTACCTGAGTGTTCAAGTATTTGATATGTAAGTCATAGAAAACAAATGTGTTTGAGAGTTGACAGTCGTGTTGTGTTTGTTGTTTTGTGCACAAAGGCTGATAAACGCACAGGACGCCTGCTGCTGCCACTGTTGGTCGAGCAGCTCAGCCCAGACAACCTCTCTCCGTCATGAAGGTAAGGTAGTCGTGTCTCTCAGGTGATATCAACCCTATCAAATTGCTATGAAATCTATCATGTTCTGGATGGACAAGTTTCATCCACATGTTGCTACTGTGCAGGTTAAAAGAATAAAAACAGAAAACAAATCTGAAGTTTTTCTTGGAACACCCCCTTCCCCGTTCAAAGAAAAAAAATCTGAAGGAACACTGGACTGACAAGTCTAGGCTATATCATGTAGCTGACAGGTTACCACCACCACCGTTAGACACCTTTTGGGTGACAATTTTTTAGTCTTGCCATCAATATGAGATGCTTACATTTTACGTATTTTATTTCATGACTAATGTTATAATCCAACTCAGCAAATCTGATAAAACAATGTAAAATTCAGACAGTATGCTTTTCTCTCTCTCCCTACAGCCTTCCAACACAGCCATGAACAAATTCCGTCGGAGATCATTACGCCAGGCACGGAAGCGTTTGCGGGAAAGCATGCAGAAAGCCAGCGGTGGTGGGGACGGGAGGATGAGGAAGGGGGCGGAGAACACAGCGCAGCCTCACCTGTTCTCCTGCACCACGGTAAGCAGGGGCGAAGAGGCGCGCGGCGGAACGGCTCCATAGCGGCCACAGGATCCTACCGTGACTTTGCTGTGTGTAGCATTTCAGGGTTTGTTCTCTCCACCTCGCTCCCTCTTGCCTGCTGTGGTGTCTTGCCCTAACACCTGGTTTGCATTTTGATTGTTTCGTCTTGGGCTGTTTTTTCAGTTTGAGTTGGAGACGTTCGTATCATGAATGTGCAAAGACGCATGTTTGAGAAACCTCTACAAATCTTTGTGGGAAATTGTTTAGGTCTGTGCTGGATTGGTTGTATTCTAGTTGGGATTTTTCCAGTATATCTGCATGCTTTTTGATAACAAAAGACACAGAAAAAAGAAACTACTGACAAACAAGCTGCCTCACTCCACAAACACGAAGAGGGGAAAAGAAGACAATAACAAGGTGCCTTTGGCCTGAATAATTATGTTGTTGGGCAAAACTTTGGGACTGAATTTCCAGGGTTTTTTTCCCTGTTTGTCACTTTCTCTCTGTCTGTGTCTGAGTGCATAACTACATTTCTGCATGCATGGAGGTTTATCTTGCATTTATGAATGGGAATGGAGTGTCCATTTCTTTGTGGCATGTTTTCTTTGAGAAATTTCAACAATTTCCTCTTCTCTTTCTGTCTGTGTTTAGTTATTTTAGTACAGTAAAATAGCAAATCCTCATTGACAAACTTTTTTGGTGATAAACATATTACGTCATCAGTAGTGTAAACCAAAAGGACAGTTTGCAAAACAAAACCAAGAAGACCGACTGTTATAACCCACAACAGAAATGGGATTGATAATGATGATTAGTGAAGATTATTGCTGAATAATAAGTGAATTTTTTACACCAAATATCCAGATGCCCTTCTGATTATTCTGCTTGTTCAGGTGTCTGGGTCTTTTCTCATTATTTTCAGAATTAAAATATAAAAGAAGACTTTAAAGCAAAATGTAGCTGAGGATTCTTCTTTGTCAAACGCTCAGACAGCCATTATTGTTATCTATCAAATTCAGTCTTGATGTTTACAAGATAGCGCTATAATTCCATGTAATTATTATTATAAAGGGTGAAATCATTGCGCTGCCGTTAAGCGCCTGACAAGTTGGCCCAGCGCATTCAACTTCAGCGTGGGAGAGAATTGTTATCTTTCTCTCTGGAAAAAAGGCAGGAGAATGGATCAAGAAGGCAGAAATGGCATTCCCATGGGGAAGGTCTGCGGCCTCATTAATTTTCCTTTTTTGGTAGAAGTGATCCAGTCCATGACTTCAGTTCTCCCTCTTTCTCATGACACTTTTCTTTTGGTATCAGTTATTTTCTCTCTGTCTGTATTCTTTCCTTGTAACATACAGTATTATTTGTTGGAACTTATATGGTTTTCTCAAGATTAACATGTTACAAATAGGGTGTCTCTTTTTTCTGTCATTTTTTATATGTATACATTTTTTTCTTACACTGTCTAACTGATATTTTGTTCTCATCCTCCTCTCCTGTATAGTTGCATGCTTTGTTATTTTTGAAAATCATTTTTTGTTGATTTATTAGTTGTTGCATGGAAACATCCTGTCAGTTAAACTTGAGTTTAATAACCACAAAAATTTTCACAACACTGTGAATAGAAAAATAGAGGTATAGAATGACCTTTTTTGACAGAAGAAAAGTATAAAATGTTTTCATGTCAGTTGTGTAAAATTAAGATGTCACATTCACATTTCGTTGATTATATTCTTAGTGTGATGAAGTCCCAAATAATTTTTTTTGTCTTTAATCACAGTCATTTCATTGCAGTTGTTGGAGCTTGAAATGGAAATGAGATAAAAGAAACAGAAATAAACCTTAACCAGTCAGTATAGTGGTCAATGTCTTAGATAGTGGCAGAAGTAGGGGCTAAGTTTAGTTAGGATTTCAGATCTATCTTCTGTGCTGTTAGTCTGAATCCTGCTTGACTTGCGCCCTGTGGCAAATGTGTGTTAGATAGTGGCAGAAATAGGGACTAAGTTTGATTACAGATCTATTTCAGATCTATCTTTGTGCTGTAAGTCAGAATCCTGCCTGACCAGTGTCCTGTGCTGTTTTGCAGAAAGGGCTGAATCAGACAGCCAGACCCAACTGTCGCAGCAGTGTGGTGCCTTCCAACACAGCCAGCCCTCACCGCCCCCGGTGAAGGAGGAGTCTGTCTGTGTGCTGTCTGTCCTCAGGGATCACCACCACATCTGCCTATCCCCTCTTCAACGCTGAATAGAAACAGACATGACATCACCACACATCTGCCTATCCCCTCTTCAACGCTGAATAGAAACAGACATGTCATCACCACATCTGCCTATCCCCCTTCTTCAGACAGAACAGACACAGACATGCAGCCATCCAGATGTGCCCTTATGTGATGATTCAGTGGAAAGTGGGAATAGGGTACTACAGTGGTACAGCCAGCCCTACTCCTGTGACACCTTTTTTACCCTCTGTGTTCATGGCCAAATATTGCTGTTTGGTCAGGTAACAAAACTGATGTGAAATCTACTTTTTATCTGCAAAATATTTATTATATGGCTGTGCTGGCTTCTTTTTAATCATGGACAAGCATTTGCAGACGCCCTTTTTTGCATTGAATTGTGTGTTCTAGGATGTGAGGTGAAGTGATGTTTGTGTGATTCAAGTGTGGCTCTGCAATAAGAAATATGCTTGTTCTTGTTGAAGTGACTTGATTTGGGTTTGAAATACCTCCAGTGCAGCAGCTAGCTTTGATGTATATCCGCAGCACTTACAGTGATCCACCTTTAGATTTTTGCCACTGGATGAATGTCTGGTGTTTTGGTCACGTCCTGCACTGTGTCAGACGAAAGCACTGGCTGAGATTCCAAGAGATGATAGTTCCAGGGTGTCTGTTTTACCCCTGCTGACACCCTGTTAAGGTCTTCATGTGGTCCTGTGAGAATCCACTAGCTCCTTCAAGGCTTCAAATTCTCCTTTAGTCTGACAAAGTGAAATACATGCGGGAAAATTTATGTGGTAAAATTTATGCTTTCTAGAAAATTTATTGTATCAAGTTCGTAATCCTTCCTTCTTGGATGAAGCCTTTAACATTTGCCATGATAAATTGATTCCCATGAGCTCTTGTAATCTATAAGTCCCAGTTTGACAGTGTAAGTATAGTAGCCAGTGATAGATTTTTGGGGAAATCAAGTCCCTTCCCCCTGTCCAAATTTTTGCAAAAGAGAAGGGCAGAAAAACCTGCACTGCATGTTGATATATGTGGATGCTTATTTTGTGCTTCCCACCCTGTCAAGCAAAAACGTTGTATCTGGGGAAGACTCTCTTTATATAATAAATATTCACAAAACAGTTTTTTTAAAATATAAACTTGGGGGAAAAAAAACAAAAAACGAACAAAAGGAAATTGGATGGAAGCTGGTAAGTATGAGAAGTTTATGTATGGAACAATTGGAAAAGATGGCGTTCAGTATTGTGTGCATGCGTGTGTGAGCTGTGCGTGCAGGACAAATTGACAGGTCAAAAGGTTAAATGGCTGTAGTGTAGGACTATGGGGACCTCAAGAATACTAGTCACAAAAGTCTGACCAGAAGGCAGTGAAAAGCATTGATTTACTGAAATACCTCCATCACAAGTTAAACATGTTTATAATTGTGTATGCGTGTCAGTGTATGAGTGTGTGAGAGAAAATGACTTTCTTTTTTATTATTCTTTCCTTCTTTTTATTATTTCGAGGATAGTGGAATAAGCACTCATGTGCTTTTTCACATCCAGTCCCCATGTGTATGCAGTATTGTAAATTTTGTCATCCATTTCCACTAGCACACAATGACCTACTCTTCCAAAAAGCAGAACAGTTTTTTAATGTGTATGCAAGATGCTCTGCATGTGTTCACACTCAGGATCTCGGTTTATAGTCTCATCTGAAGGACTTTTGAGAGGAGTGGAGTTGGCACTGATTGTGTATCTGAAAACATTGAGTGTGGATGTGATGTTGTACAGTTTGTTAGGTGCATCACTATAGAAAATGACTGATTGTGTATCTGAAAACATTGACTGTAGGATGACTGTGATGTAGTACAGTTTGTTAGATGCATCATGAGTATCTGTCTTCTCCAGACTACATGTAGTTGAGAAACCCCCCAACTCATTAAAAGTTAATCTCCTTTAGAGACTTCTTGTTCTGCCAGGTAGGGACTGTTTAGTTTTATTTCATGTTTGTCTTTTTATGTATATGTTAATATTTCTATTTCTTTCAAATTCTCTTAGGCTTTTGAAACTTGTAATAAAATTGCTGTGAAGCTTTTAAAACTATCCGCGGAATGCACAAGATTGTACAGATTTAATCTTCATTTTTTAAAAAGCAACAAAAAAAAGAATCATGAGACACTAGAGTACATTCCTGGCAGCACTCTCCCCCCCCCCCCCCCCTCCAGTGCTCTGTGGTTTCACCATGGTGTGACATGCCAACTGCCCCACCCCTGATCTGAGTGCACAGGACAGAGAGCAATACTTACAATGAAAAACAATACACTGCCTTTGTTTTCTTTCATTCTCTAGTCTGTATAGATATATAAAATAAACTCCATTAAGTCTCAGTGATGGTAGGTGGTCTTAATAGGATTAAAAATAAAAACCAAACTCCCCCCCCCCCTCCCAAAATTGTTAAGCAGAATTGGAGAAGGGCTGGATTGGTCCATTTGGTAGGACTTTGATGCTTGCTCCAAGGGTTATGAGTTTGAATCTGCTGGGTGGTCATGAAAGAAGGGTCATAGGAAGGGGGGGGTTGGGGTGGGGGGAGATAGGCTAACGGTTGAAGTGTTGTGGTTGCGTTGTGATGGCTCAGGATCAAGCGTGGGTTTCAGCCACCACTGAGCTGCCTGTTCCAGGGGAATTTTCCCCTGGAGTTTACATCTGTACCGACTCCACTCCCTCGAAAGTACTCCAGATGAACTATAAACTGAACTCCTATTTGCAAATGCAGCCAGAATGTCTTTTGCATGTGTTTAAAATTGTTCTGCTTTTTGGAAGAATAGGCCATTTGTGGCCATTCCTTAAAGTGGGAATGTAGTGAACTATAATGGGAAAAAGGTCAGATGCATAATTTCATCAATGGAGAACCTCGGTTCAAACTGAGGAAGAGACAAGAGAGTTGGGTCCATGTCCACTTTTTGTGTGGATGTCAAAGGGCTTATTTGGAAGAGAGTAGTAGTAGATTACTCCAAAACAAATCTCAACCCAACTTTTTCCAGTGCAGGACTTGTGAATAAAGAAAGCACGTAAACTTGATTTGCGTCTACTTTAGATTACCTTGATTTGTTGTTTGACCTGTGACATAATGCTCTACTACAAAATGGTGCTTTTCTGTGTGTGCACATATGTACGTGTGTTTGTGTATACTGTATGTTCGGTCTACGTTACGTCTGGTCATGAAATTGGTGAGGGTTGGCTGGTTCTTTATGAGACTACAGTGGGTCAGTTTGAAACTTATTTTATAACCATTAGCAGTCTTAGTGTGTATACACGTTTAGGGGGAAAATCAAAAGAAAAGTGCAGTGGTATTGAGTCCATTACAAAAAAAAAAATCCAGCAATGAAAGTGAGTGTATCCTTTTTTTTTGGGGGGGGGGGGGGGAGATGCTGTATGATGGAGAGGGACATTGCTTATGAGGCCATTGTGTTGATGCGTTAATTAGACATTATCATATTGAAATTAATGAGGTTTTTAAAATGTTTATTCTGCTGTTGTGGAGTATTCTTTGAAGCTGTTTTTGTTTGTGCTTCCAATGGGAAAGAATTAGGTGTGTTTTAATAATGAGTGGGGTACATTTGCATGTCTGAAGAACAAGGATAATTAAATACAACAAAGCGAGACTTACCTAGTAAGGTGAAGCTGGTTGTAAATTCTTGCGAATTTATTGTAGACCGGAACGGAGTGCACATGAGAACCGCGCGCAGCCCCTACTGTCAGTTTTTAGAGCCTCGAGAGAACACTGTGTCATACTATAACAGGAACACTAAATATTTTATAAACATTGTTATCATTATTATCATTTTGAAAGGGTGGGATGTCTTACTGATGCACGGTGTGCAGAACACTGTTGTCAGTTCTAGATCAAAGTTCCACAAAGTGGTATTTGTTTCATTTGCATGGTATGCATTTCATTTTACTTGCATGGTATGCATGCAGACCATTTTAGGGGTGGGCATGTGCACTCCGTTCCGGTCTACAATAAATTCGCAAGAATTTACAACCAGCTTCACCTTACTAGGTAAGTCTCGCTTTGTTGTATTTAATTCTTGCTCATTTCCTGCATCCCTCCACTATATGCACATGAGATTTTAGAGCCACAGTGTTCTCGAGACAAACACATCCACCACATGTAAACAAGAAACTGTCCTACCTTATTTATGTTGTAGGAAACGCTCCATGATGGATTGGCCCATGGTCAGTGTTGGCCCCGTCTTCTTATTATAAAACTTAGCAAACGTGGAAACATTTGTCCATCCAGCTGCTTTCATGATGATGTTTATTGGAGCGTCTGCAAGTTTAGCAGCGGAAGTACTGGCTGACCTCGTACTATGTGCCGTGAAGCGTGTAATGTCTATGCCTGCCCTCTCCATCGTCCACTTCAGCCAGCGCGCGATGGTATCGCTAGTGGCCCCTCGGTGCGGTGCTTGGAGAGTGATAAACAAATGTCGGGTAGCATTCTGAGCCCTCAGTTCTTTGCTCCGTCTCAGGTATTCTTTCAAAGTGTGAACTACACACAAAGCCTCTTTTTCCACAAAAGCCATGAGTTCAATAGGTGATTGATGGGCTCCTCTTCTTGACTGTTTTAATAATCTATTTACATAAAAAACACACTTTTCCCTTGAAAGTAGCATATTGTCGATGTCCAAAGCAGCAATAGTTTGACACCTCTGACCCGACAGAAGGGCAATTAACATCACAAGTTTCATTGTCAGTTCCTTGAACGTCAGGTTTTGCACTGGAACCCACGTTTCTAACATTTTTAGCACAATGTTTACATCCCAAGTGTGGTGATACTTTGGTAGTGGTGGTTTTCTTTCGAACACACCCTTCATAAATCTTTTTACAAGTTCGTGTTGACCAAACGTTGCCCCTTCATAGTTGCAGAGAAAACAACTTAGCGCAGAACGAGCTGTGCCCACAGCGCTATAAGAATATCCCTCTTTCAACAGCGATGCCAGAAAATTTACAGCTGTGGCTAGAGGCGGTGAAACTGAATCCACTTGTTGCTCACACGCGTACCTCTCCCACTTTCGTATGTACACATCATACATCTGTTTTGTTGCGGGTCGCCATGAGGACATGAGAATACTGGTAGTCTCCTCAGAAAAGCCTTGTGTTCTGAATCTATCCCTGACACTTTGCAGACTAGCAGCGTCAGGCTTTTCCTCAGTGGGTGTTTTGTCTCCTTTTGACTTGGTTGTGTCAGAAGAGTGTTTCTGGCTGACAAGAGGACAGGTCTGGCTGTGAGAATTTTCATCAGTGCTGGCCAAAAGGGCTGATTTTTCCAGGTTGGCGCTACTATAACCCCTCTTGCTTTGTCTTTCTTTATCTTTGCCAGGACCCGGGGTATAATGCTGAAAGGTGGAAAACAATAAACAGTCTCATTTCCCCAATACATGCTAAATGCATCAATAGCACATGCTCCTGGGTCAGGCAAGAAAGACACATATCTGGAAAACTGAAAATTTAATCTAGAGGCAAACAAGTCAATGACAGGTTTTATATCAAGAATATTCATAGCCTCAGAAAGTAGCATTGAATCCAGTTTCCATTCTGTGTCAATGTGGATCTGTCTAGACAGACTGTCAGCTTCAACATTCTCAACACCAGGAATGTGAGCAGCACTGAGCCATATGTTTCTGCTTTCACACCAATGCCAGATTTGCTGAGATACATCATTCAGATGTTTAGATCTGTTCGAACCCATGTTGTTAATACAACCAACAGTGCTTGTGTTATCAGTCATAATTCTTATGTGAACATTACGTTGGTCATGCAACAAAGACTTGAGACCAAAAAAGACAGCTAATAGCTCCAAAGCATTTATGTGTCCTTCTTTGTCTTTCTCACTCCACATGCCTTGTGTTTGTCAATCAATCATGGCTTGGCTTCGCGAACGAAGATTAAGGGCACTGTCCACGTCTGGTGCAGGCTCGCTGGTGGCTGTTCAGTCCAATGCGTGACAAACAAACCCGGCCGCAGCGGCTGCAGGGGAAAGTCGATTCTGGGGTTGATGTAGAGGGGACGCGGTTCTTCCTCCTCATTCGCCTCTCCTCAAGGGCCGCTCTGCGATTGTCCTCAAAGGAGGAGACCGACTGATGCACAGTGTGTCGCCAGGCCTGCCGGTCAGCAGCAAGGACTGACCACTGGTTATGGTCTATGAGGCAGGCTGACAGAGATTTCTTCAGAGAGTCTTTAAATCTCTTCTTTGGTGCGCCTCTGTAGCGGTGTCCGGTGGAAAGTTCACCGTAGAGAACCATCTTCGGTAGGCGATGGTCCTCCATTCTAAAGACATGCCCTGCCCAGCGTAGCTGCGTTTTCAGCAACATGGCCTCAATGCTGGTGATCCCTGCTTGCTCCAGCACCTCAGCATTCGTGGTGAAGTCGCTCCAGTGGATGTCGAGGATGGAGCGGAGACAGCGTTGGTGGAAGCGTTCCAGAATTCGCAGGTGGTGTCTGTATGTGACCCATGACTCAGAGCCATACAGGAGGGTGGTCAGTACCACGGCTCTGTAGACACTGATCTTGGTGTCTTTCTTCAGGTGTTTGTTTTTCCAGACACGGTGGTAGAGTCTGCCAAAAGCACTGTTTGCCTTTGCCAGTCTGTTGTCTACATCTTTATCAATCTTTGCGTCAGAGGAGATTGTGCATCCCAGGTAGGTAAACTGCTGGACTGTCTTCAGTTCTGTCTCACCAATTGTAATGTGAGGTGGGTGGTACGCTACCTGAGGTGCGGGCTGGTAGAGAACCTCTGTCTTCTTCAGGCTGACTTCGAGTCCGAAGAGCTGGGCTGCCTCTGCAAAACAGGATGTTACATGCTGCAGGGCGGTTTCTGAGTGGGCTACAAGGGCAGTATCATCAGCAAAAAGTAGTTCTCGAATTTGTTGCTCCAGGGTTTTGGTGTGGGCCTGAAGACGCCGCAGGTTGAATAGGCTGCCATCTGTGCGGTAGCGTATGAAAACTCCGTCTTCGTCATCAAGATCTTCTGTGGCCCGCTGAAGCATCATGCTGAAGAAGATAGTGAAGAGGGTTGGTGCAAGAACGCAGCCCTGCTTCACCCCGTTTGTGATTGAGAAAGGCTCTGAGAGGTCGTTGCTGTTTCTGACCTGGCCACGCTGGTCTTCATGTAGCTGGATCACCATGTTGAGAAACTTTGGGGGACAGCCAAGACGCTCCATGATCTGCCACAGGCCCTTCCTGCTCACAGTGTCAAATGCCTTGGTTAAATCAACGAAGGTGATGTACAGTCCCTTGTTCTGTTCGCGGCACTTTTCTTGAAGTTGTCTGAGCACAAAGACCATGTCGGTGGTACCCCTGTTAGCTCTGAAGCCGCACTGGCTCTCAGGGAGGTGGTGTTCTGCAACAGCAGGTACTAGTCTGTTGAGGAGAACTCTTGCAAGGATTTTGCCAGCGATGGAGAGAAGAGTTATCCCCCTGTAGTTGGAGCAATCGGATTTTTCCCCTTTGTTTTTGTAAAGGGTGATTATGATTGCATCACGAAAGTTTTGTGGTAACTTTCCCTGCTCCCAGCAGCAGACAAAAAATTCATGGAGCTTGCAGTGCAGTGTTTGCCCCCCGTTTTTCCATAATTCTGGTGGAATACCGTCGACGCCTGCAGCCTTCCCACTCTTCAGTTGTTCTATGGCTTTAGTTACCTCTTCCAGGGTTGGGGCTTCGTCCAGTTCTTCTTTCACTGGTTGCTGTGGGATCTGTTGGATCACTGCGTCATCAACAGTGCGATCAGCGCTGAAGAGGGTTTGAAAGTGTTCAGCCCAGCGGTTCAATATGGACATCTTGTCTGTGAGGAGTGCCTGGCCGTCAGTGCTGCGCAAAGGACTCAACACTTGGTGAGAGGGTCCATAGACTGCCTTCAAAGCTTCGTAGAAGCCTCTGTAGTCACCTGTGTCAGCGCAGAGCTGAGTTTTCTGGGCGAGGTTAATCCACCTCGTGTTTGTGATTTGGTATCAACAACCCAAGCACCCCATCCTGTACGTGAACTGTCTGTCTTCATAGTAATGGTGGGGTCTGATCTCTGAATGGGAGCCTTTTGCTTGTCTATGTTATTAATCCACCATTCTAGCTCTGTCTTCCCTTCAGCTGATAACACAGCAGGCTTTTCCCAGTTCCCCTTGCTTAGTTTAAGTGCGGAACACTTATCTTGTTCAAGTGCTCTGTAGTACAAAGGACCCAATGGCACAGCAAGAAAACAAGAAACCATTAGTCCAATACAAGATGCCAGAGATCTTACAGTTGTACTTTCCTGACTGAATAATAGAATGCATGCACACAGCAGTTTTTGTTTCCGTTCATCTGTCAGTGTGACTGTCATGTCTGTTGAGTTTATTTTGAAACCCAGGTAGGTGATTTCTTGCACAGGCATGAACTGTGATTTCTTTTCATGTACATAGAAACCTAGGGAGTCTAATAATTGTATCGTGTCTACCACACACTGTACAACTTCTGTTTCAGTCTCTCCCACAATCAAACTGTCATCAATGAATGAAGTGATCAGGTGACCCATATCATGTAAGCGTGCTAGGACAGGTTTCATGAGTTTTGTGAATTTTCTGGGAATCGGACTGAGTCCCATAGCAGCTGCCTGAAAACAGTACAGTTTTTCTCTCCATCTGAATTTCAGATATTTCCGAAAAGTCTCCTCTACTGCTATGACGTAATACGCATCTCTCAGATCAATTGATGCGAAAAAGCAATTTTGTGTAACTAGATCCAAAGCTGTATATATTGTTTCCATCTTAAATTTCTTATATTCCACATTTTTGTTCAGAGCTTTCAGATTTAAAATCATTCTAAATGATCCGTCTTTTTTCTCCCTAACAAAGATAGGTGAGACAACTTGTCCTGATTCAGGTAAAGACTCTTTTATCACACCTTTTTTCAACAAGTTTCTTATTTCAGAGTCAACAGCATAGTTTTCACGCTTGCTAAACAACCTTTGCGAACTTTGCTTTATGTCTACTGGGCAATCATCAAAGGTGATTTTAATTCCTTCAACTGTTTCAAGTACATCAGGGTCAGAAGTTAGTTCATTCCAGTGCGACAGCTTTTCCTTTAAGCTTCCTGCTTTAAAGTTATCATGCTTCATTTCAAGATAAGCACACAAAGAAGGCAAGCAAAGTTCAAACTCACTAACCTTGTTTCCAGAAGGGAGGGGCGGTTCTGTCAAAGATCGAGTTACTGCCGGTGGCTGTTTTTCTGACCCTTCTTCCAAAACACTTTGTTTGCTTGACCGAAGGAACTCCCCCCCTGCCCCTGCCTCCACGGCTTCCGGCCTAAAAAAGAGCTACTGTTGTTATGCTGCCACGTGCTCCTCTTTTGCTGACCACGCATGTTCTGACCGAGTTTCTGGGACTCTTGCACTTCTTTTAGACATTTGTGAAAATCAGAGCCATACAGTAGATCTGGGGTCATGGCAACCTGCGGTGCACATATGCCAGAGAGTTCACGGGGTAGGCAGGGTCGGTGCATGTCTCTCCGTTTCTGGGACAGGTCATGGTTGGCGTGACCTGTGAGGGCAAGGGCATCTGAAAGTTGAGCTATGCATCCGGTCAGTTCACTGCGTACTGTAGTGGCATCCTGCCCTGAGATGGTATCTCTTACCCTCAAAAGTCGGTCGGTGCAGAGGGTTATGGCTATGGCAGCTTTTGACAGTGTTTTCTGTGTATTTGCCATCCGAATGTCTGTCTTTCTAGTGAAGGGCTTGAGGACAGAAAAAACTTCCTGGTTTGTTCGGGGAACGCCCAGGTATGCGCAGTTTTCGGGAATCGGGTACTTAGTCAGTTTTTTCCCTCAGCTTTCTGTCTGGAAGTTTTGATCCAAATCTGGATTCAAGCAGCTTTGCCAATTTTCCTGAGACCGGTGGTCCTTTTTCTTCATTATCGTCAAAAGATGATGCCATTTCAGCAAAAATATCGTCATCCTCCTCCTCTGTAGCATCTGCTATCAGCTCTTTTTCCAGTTCCTCTGCCTTATCAGAAACACTGTCGGTGACAAATTCTGAATCACTACCTGCCTTCTTCCTTTTCCCTTCATTCTCAGCGAGGGGTTTATCAGCGTCAGCGCTAATTTTCCTCTTCTTGGTGTGCGGTGCACTTCTTTCAAAATTGTCCATTCTTTTGGAAAGGTTCTGAATGATTGAAAAAATGTCTCGGAGAGATGGCTCCCTTTCCACCAAGGGTTCAGCAGAGGTGCCAGCTTGTGGTTCTTCATAGGATTCTGACTCCATAACCGAATCCTGGTCACTGGTGTAGTCCACAGAATGGGTCTCCATTTTTTTTTTTTTTTTTTTTTTTTTTTTTTTTTTTTTCCCCAGAAACTTTTCCACAAAAAATAGATTTCACAAGCACTACAAAAAACAACAACAACCCCAAGTTATACACAAAATAAAACAAACCAAGAAAAGCAAGGTCTAGAAACTATTATAGCTAGTGCTGAGATTCCTGATAGTGATGGGCGTTGCCGACACAGCGAGAGGCGATATGATAAACGTCTGGACAGTAGCTCGGCTAGGCACGAACTGACAGTAGGGGCTGCGCGCGGTTCTCATGTGCATATAGTGGAGGGATGCAGGAAATGAGCAAGAATTATATGTAAACTGCGATTCTTAATGTCATGAGGGATTTTTGCTTGTCCCACTCTTATTAGCAAACTGCGGCAGTTATATAATTTTTTTTAATGGGCTGTTTGCCTGTTTGTGTGTATGCCTATGTTGGTCTGTGATAAAATATAACTGTGGCATTTGCTTTAGTTTAGAAATATGAAGTGTGTTAAATCTCAACCATTCTCTTGTATTAATGATGTTCTGAAATTAAGGTTTAGGTAACTTTTTGATATAGTTCAAGAGTTTTATTTTCTTAGAAAGCCATTATCACTGTCAATTCTTAAACTGATGAATATGTGTCAAATGAGTTTTAAGCAAAGATGAAAGTACTGTTATCAAATAAAATCTGATCATAGCAGTTTGTGTTTGTGCAGTTTGTGCCAAAAATAATGGATGGTGCGAGAATTCAAAAAGCATGAACATATAAAAGACATATGAAGAAATGCGATTTGGTGTGATGATTAGCAGAACCCTGACATCACCACCTTTTCAGACACTACTGTTTCATTCCACTTGAGCTGTGATGGTGATTTACTTGATGACTTGACAATGGGGCATGGTTCAAGAAAAACAAAACAACTCAACCAGCTTTTGGTTCTCAGGGCATCTTAAGATGAATTTTTTAATGTCCTTCTCTCAAGGCGCTAATCTCCTGTAGTGAGACCTCGCATATAAAGGACTTTCAGCATACTGCATCTGATGATGAATTTTTGCTTGACCTTCTTTCATGGCTCTAATCTCCTGTAGTGAGACCTTATGTAATAAAGGATATTATTTTCAGTGTACCAAGTCAGGATATAGCAACCTTGGCTGCTCAGTAGGTTGACACTACTGTATAAAGTTTGCCACAAAGCTACTGTCTAGCTACAAGCCCAGTGTATGACTGGTGATGGCTAGTATTAGGAGTGAATGCTTTATCCTCTCCCTGTAATCCTCACCTTTACTGAGTTTTAAATTTTTTTTTACTAATTTTCCAGGGTTGAAAAGCTGTGAAGTGCCATTCATCAGGGCAAGTACAGAATGTAGAGTTTGTTTGTTTTATATTTTTTTTATACTCCTTTAAGTTATGGCAGATTTCTCCGTATGAAATTTGGGCTGCTCTCTCAGGGGAGAGCGTGTCGCATCAAGAGCAGCGCCACCTTTTTTTTTCCCTTTTCCTGTCTGCAACTGTAGTTGTTTCCCTATCAGAGTGGCTTATCTATATAATTTTGCCAGGGACAACTTTTTTTGCCATGGGTTCTTTTTCATGCTCTAAAAAATTTTGTATAACACACAGGACCTTGGTTTAATGTCTCATCTGAAAGACTAGCACCCATACCTCTGCTCGTGGTCTATTGGATGGGGGGAAAGTTTTTAGCCCAAATGGGGATCAAAGCACTGCACACTTCCGACCTGGATGTTTCGCTTTCCAGGCAGGTGTGTTACCTCTAGACCACTGATCCACATGTGGAAATTTGCTAAGCCCATGAGCTTAACTACATGCAGTCCAATAAACACACACGTCATCAGCAAATGCCCCTCAGCTGTTTTTTGATTGGTAGACACTCCTACAGTCAGGTGAGCAATTTGCTGTCTATATAAAGAACACATCATCGGTGGGGGGGGGGGGGGGGGGGGGGGCAGATTTGTAGAGTGTGTCAGCTTCCTCAGGAGGGGGTGGGCAGTGGCTGTGTATTGCTTAATTTATTCAGGTATGGGAATGATACGTGTGTTCAGCTTGGTCAGAATCTGAATGGCACGTAGTCACTTACCCTGCCAGTGTAAACAAAAGCATATGGTTTGACAGGAGTAATTATCTGGCCTCCAGGTTTCATATATCTGAAAGGAAAGAGGACAGGCAGTTCAAAAAACCTAGAAGAGATAAAAGTGTATGACTGTAAGGAACAGCTGACTTATCAGCTATCTATGAGTTGGGGCAAAGTGGAGGGGCTGTTTGCCTTACCATCCTCTACCCCCCCCCCCCCCAGATCCCTTTGATCTTAAGTACTGCCTCTGGTGCTCAGTTGTCTGTCCAGAGCTGTTCCATCCCCCCCCCTCTCTCTCTCTCTCACACTTATGTTTCACATACACACTTGCTCTCTTTACTCACACAAAGAAATCTGCACACATACTCACCTCCCCCCTGAAAAAAAAGTAGGAGTATGGTTATCTTCATGGTAGCTAAAAACAGTCCCATACTAAAAAATCTCACCATTGGTAACTTCAGAGCTTGAACCAAGGACCAAAAATATATACAGACACACATGCAGAGGCTCTCTGTCACACACACACACCGAAAGAGAGAGAGAGAGAGAGAGAGAGAGAGAGAGAGAAAGATCCACATACTCTAGCATTTGGACAGAGCTCTTGAA
The DNA here is from genome assembly GCA_030674155.1 of Stramonita haemastoma. Lineage (NCBI taxonomy): Eukaryota > Metazoa > Mollusca > Gastropoda > Neogastropoda > Muricidae > Stramonita > Stramonita haemastoma. Next base: position 7,709,684 of record CM060319.1, read on the forward strand.
AACCAGCACATGACAGATGTGAGGTGATCACTGAGTGTGTGGAGTCTGTGCTAACTGTATTGTATATTTTGTGTCTTAAGACTGTTCTTGGATTCATTATTTGGGGACTGCAGCAAAAATATTCTTTTCTATAAAATTATGGCACAAAAATTATTTGTAAAAATGTTAGTTTTATTATCAACTTTAAACCGTATTAACCTCACTCATATGATTAATTACGTACATTTTTTGTGTGCAAAAAAAAAAAGTCTTTGAAAAAAGTGAAGTGGCTGTGTCTTGTGTGTGTCTTTTTTTTCTTTTTGTTTTTTGCTACCTCATCAGTGATGTTTCTGTCCTGTTTCCATGCGTACGCTGCTCATTGCAATCTCTCCACCCCAGCCATATCCTTCATGTTATACCATCTGAATGCAGCTACCTTAATGGTGGGTGAAAAGTCAAACCATACACAAAATCTCACCATTGATGAACCTCAGAGCTCTAGCTGAGGAAAAACAAAAAAAAAGTCATATCCCCAGGGCTGGAAGTCTATAAGGAGCCTATCAATGTCAGGCTGCCATGGGGCCACCACCCAGAGGGGCCCTGCACTGCTGCTGGGTCACTTTGGTGGTGCTCAGTGGTGCCTGTTTTGAGCTAATATACTATACACGGGACATCACCTACTAAGTCCACAGTTGTCTTGGTTTCTTTGTATGCTGTATGCAAAATAACCTGCCAGGAGAGGCTTTCAAAATCAATATCAGCCTGGGCAAGGGCTTTGCATCACCCCTCCCCGACCCCTGTCAGGGCCCATATAACCCTTGACCTTTTCTTCAATCCCTGTACTTCAAGGGGTTTTGGCAATTGCCATGCCCGATTTATTGAGGTATTTAATTTTTTTTTTTTAATTGAACTATTTACCAGCAAAATCCTTCATATGCCAGTGAGTTTGTCCCATTCTTCTGCCTCGTCTTCACTCACTTGTACATAAAATGTGAATCCCGTTAACTGTTCAATGCAAACTAACATTCATGACTTGTGCATTTTTCTTTGTTGTATGATCAAGCTTTGTACAGTTTCTTGCCTGTTTGAAGTTAAAACCAGTGTTGTGTGTTACAATGTTACAATTATGTGTTACAATATGATACAGTGCACCTACAGTTTTGTTTTTGCAATGTATAGTGCTATGTAAATTCCACTTACTATTATCATTATCAAGATTATTATCAATATTATTATTAGTTCTAAAAGACGTGACATCCTGTTACAGTCTACTCTATGCATTGCTACTTGACAAAATACAGCTGCAGGGTTGCAACAGGAAAACGTTCAAAATTATGATCAATGTTGTAAGATATCTGCGAATTAATTTTCTTTTGGTCTGTACAGAAAGAGGGACAGGATGGCTCAGTGGTCAGAACGCTCGCTTTCCCCCAGCCAATGTTACGCAGCGTTGAGCGTGGTTACCAATTGGATAGGTGACCATTTGTGCGCCTTGGCTTCAGTACAGTTCCCCCAGCTGTAAACAGGTACCTGCCCTCTTTAGGGTCAGGGAAGGTAAAGCAGCGAGGGAGAGGAGATGGGCGCCGCCCTCAATATGCTGGCCCCTAGAGAAGCTGAGGTCTCTGATGCCTCCTCCCCTACAACCATACAGGTTACAGTGTTGATTCTAGGGGTGCGCCCTTGCGGGATTCCCGCATATTTTTCAACTTTGCCGCAAAATGATGTGACCAGTGCGCCCTGACGGACGCAAAAAAACTGTGGATAGCGCATATTTGAACAAACAGTGCGCCTTCGCAACTGCCGTTTGTATAGTTTCAAAATAGCGCTACATGCATGGGTCATTACGTTGATACCCCAGGGACAGCAGGATGCACTGATCAGCGCCCACAGTCATCAAAATCGTCACACAGCAGCTGGTCTGACGTCATTTTCTGACTCATTTACGTCATTACGTCATTTTTGAAAGGAGCCGTAAACTCCTGAAACAAGTGACGTCATTGTGACAGAGATCGTTTGTGGAAGAAGCCGCGTCCCAGCAGGCTTCAAAGCTGGCAGACCTAAGAGTTTTCAAGGCGGTTTTTCAGATCTGGCTAGACAAGTAGCCCGTGCTTGGCAACAATGATGGCATAGGGTAGACTATCGGCTGGAGATATCAAAATGATTTTGACCCCCCCCCCCCTCTCTCTCTCTCTCTCCCTCCCTCCCTCTCCTTCTCTCCCCCCCCCTCTCTCTGCATGGGAGGAAAAACAAGACTTTGATATTAGATTTCACCTCTTTTCTCATCTAGATCTAGATCTCTCTTTAACAGAAAATCTCTCTCTCTCTCTCTCCCTCCCTCCTGGGGAGGGGGGAGGGGCAAGACTTTGATATTGGCTTTCACCTCTCCTCATCTAGATCTCTCTAACTCTGAAAGTGGAAATACAAAATTGACTTTAACCCCCCCCCCCCCCTCTCTCTCTCTGCTTTATGGGACTGGAGGAAAAGATAAGACTTAGATATTGGCTTTAACCCCTTTTGTCATCTAGATCTAAATCTAGTTCACCCTCCAACTCTGATTGGAAATACAAAATGGACTTTTGACATCCATTCCTCCCTCCCCAACCTTTCTCTCTCTCTCTCTCTCTCTGTCTCTCTGTGTCTCCCTCTCTCTCTCTCTTTCTCTCTTTCATATGGTAGAGGGGGGGGGGGGGGGGGGGGTGTAAGACTGATTTTGGCTCTTGCCTCTTTTTTCATCTAGATCTAGCTCTCTCTCCAACTCAAAATGTGGAAATACAAATTTGACTTTGACTCTCTCTCTCCTTCCCTCCCTCCCCCCTCTCTCTTTCTCCTCCCCCCCCCCCCCCTCTCTCTCTCTCTCTCTTGTATACAAACAATGCATCTCCTCCTGTATCTATGTAGTATGTATCCCTCCACATCTGAATGTACCACAATCTTCCCCACCCTTTCTCTCTTCCCCCTCCCCTCTCTCTCTCTCTCTGTCTCTCTCTCTCTTTCCTGTGTAAGAAAATCATTTTACAGACCAGCTGCAATACATAAGGTGTATATTAAATCCTGTCTGCTGACATACCATCCTGTTTGTTTTGTTTCTCATTCTTGAAAAATAGCAGAAATCAGAGTACTAATGGTATTATGAGCAAATACTACTTACTACTTGTCCCTTTTTTATGAAGAGAATAGGGGGGAGGGGGGCAAATGCCCCCCTTTTTTCATTTCAGGGGGCCCTTGGGCCCCCTTTTTTGAAATCCTAGAATCAACACTGAGGTTATAGGACACCTTTACCTTTTTTACCTTTTACCTGTAGAGAAATGCAGGAGACAAGGGTCCCATGAAACAGTATTCTTTTCAGACATGAGACAACCCTTTTTGCCTTCTTGAATCTCTGGGAAAAAAATTGTTCCGTCTGTCTTTTCAAGATCATTACTTTGGATGCAGTTTCCCTCTGCAAAATTGAAAGATATGGCTGGAATAAGAGTTCATTCAATGTTGCAATATTGTTGACTTGAACGGCAACTTGTTGAAAGAACTGTTCAAGAAAATAAGAGTACAGTTTTTGAGTAGTAATTTTCATGTATGAATATATGATAATCTTAAAAACATTTTTCAGTTAAACTATAATGTACATGCTTTATCTTAGGGGGACAGGTACCGTTTTAACTTGGGGTGGGGGGGGGGGTATTTATTATCGCACAGTGTATTTTAAAATCTGTTGCCTCTTAGGATAAATGCAATTGTTGGAAACTATGAACTGCTTTTATCATTCCACTGTTGTTTACTTCTCTCCCCTTCAGTCCCAATTTGTTTTGGATTATAACATTGACACTGGCCTGTATGTAGCACACCATTCAGTCATAACTAAGGGTTTAAGTACGATTTACACTTGTATTTCCTTTGAAATAAAATGCTTTAAGATCAATGCTACTGCTCTTGTTGAAGTAAGAATGAGATCCTGAGCCATGATGTGCATTTTGCCTATTTTTCTTTTTGTGTTGTGGCGATTCTTGTATGGGACAGTAAAAAAGAGCAAGCTCTAATGTAACAGACTCCCCCCCCCCCCCCCTGATTTTTTTGGGGAGAGGGTAATATTAAATGATGAATGCAAGTCTTGCCAAGTAATATGAAACAAATGAATATTCAGACTTTTTTTCTTTGTTCCATAAAATTTTATTATTTTTTTTCAGTTCCATTTTTTAAATGTCTTTAAAAAAGAAAAAAAAAGACACAAAATACAGCAAACCTCCATTTCTGTTCTTACAAATTTTAAATGTACATAAAAGAACGATCTAATTTCTAAAAAGCGTCTCCCACCAGCTTCCAAGTTACCTGCCAGCTTGAAACCAATGAATAAAAAAGGAGAGATCATGCCAAAGGACCTAGACTGATTACTTTTTTTTTTTTGTCCTTCAAACGGAATTTTTAAGAAAAACGGGAACTTCAAAAAAGAATAATTCTAGACAGCTTTAAGAGAAATGGGAACTTCAAAAAAGAATAATTCTAGATGGCTTTCCTCTGTAGAAGACATGCAATATGCAGAGCACTCTTTAGTAAAGACTCTTTAGTAAAGACTCTTTAGCAAAGACTCTTAGTAAAGAGTGCTCTGCATATTGCATCTCTTCTACAGAGGAAATCACAAATGGCTTTTGCTTTCATGGGAGTCTCCAGGCTGACAGTGGCATGGAAAAAGTCCAGTTCTTGCCACAAGCCAAGATGGGAGGGAACCTTGTGGTGTGGTAACACCACACACAAGTCTTCACTTTTGTCAACCCCACACTATGTAAGAGGATCTTATGAAGAGAAGCTGTGAATGATGTATCAAAGAAAAGTAAAAATGGTGATAGTGAACAGACTGGTGGTACTGGTAGCTGGTGAGAATCATTGACACAAACACTTTTCTAAAAATTTGTTGTCGTTTCTCCTCCTAATTGAAGCGTTACATCACGTTACAAAACCGCAAGTCATGGACACTACTACAACATACATGACAAAAATAACTTTCTTGGAGGTAAAAAATGATAAAATTCATGACAGGATTAAAAAAAGAAAAAAGAAAAAAGTTGCACATGATACATTTTAGCAAGATGAAATGAGTTGAAAGACTAGGTTTTAAGATGGCATGGGTTTTTAAAAAATCACAAGTACATAATTCTAAAATGCAAATTTCTCGATCCAAAAACAAAAAATCGACTTTATTCATGGTAGCCCTAAGTTCAATTTCAGGAACATTCTAGTTGGTCAACCCTGGTTGTATCTAAAACAGTGACAGGGTCATATGAGCTTAGCTACAGCTATCTACGTGTGGCATTAAGGCGCACAAACGCTACATCCTACATAGCTGCATCCTACACCAACTAGACATGAGCACTGTGAGTGGCCATCACAAAGGGTGATGCACCATCAGCGTTTCTCCTGTTGGCTGTAGTGGAGGGAAATCTTTATACTGAAGCACCTGGTTTAATAATAAAACAAACACACAACAAAACCAGTAAACCATAAATCACACTAATAGCTTTTATGTCATCTGTTCACATTTTCAGTGAGGGGTTGGGGGGGGGGGGGGGGAAGAGGAAGGGAGGGGGGGGGTTGCTTTAGTTTTAGTTTTTAACCTAAAAGAATGACAGCTTCTCAGAAAATCTCTTGCTTGCTTTAGTACAGAACAAAAGTTCGCATCTACAATGATGATGCTCAAAATCAAATACAGCATCTTTTCATATTATATTCCTGTCAATATTAAGCATTCTAAAGAATCCAATGACTAGCTTCTTTACTAAAACAATTTTCGGTCCATACTAAAACACGTGATGACTTGCTTAGCTACAACCACTACACTAAAACTTCATATCAAACAAGTAACTGATCAGGACGGTAATTCTAAAAAAAAAAAAAAAAAGTATTGCAATGAGTAAAGCACTTCTGTTCTTAAAAAAAAAAATACTGCTCGTAATTTAACACTGTATTCCACCACACTCAATTAAAAAAAACAAAAAAACACCATTATAAAGAATGTGCACATTTTATCACAAGAAATATATTGCGAGACAATAATCTCTTTAAAATGTGCACTTTCTATCACAAGAAATATATTGCGAGAAAATACTCTCTTTAAAAATGCGCACATTCTATCACAAAGAGCATGTTGGAGGGCAGGCAGTAAGCAGCATTACAAAAGAAAAAAAGGTAAGCAGCATTAAAAAAAAAAGGTAAGCAGCATATCGGATTCATATTCTCCCCAGGTGTGCTCAGAGTCTCAGACTCCGATTGGCTCCGCTGCCTGAAGAGCTTTTGTCCAGAGTGCTCTCTCTTCGATTCTTCTTGCTCTTCTTCCTGTCTGCCTGGTACTTGGGCAGCTCGTCTTCGTAGTCTTTGTGCAGCATTGGAATGTAATTCTCTGGCTCACACAGATGCTGAAACAAGACGTATCAAATTGCAAATTTTTCTGTTACAAGTCTTTGAGGAAAATGACAGATGATAAGCCGATGTAAATTTTTTGGCAAATGTTGAAAAAAGTAAGTCAAAATTTTTATTGAATAATTCATGTTTTCATTGAAAATTGACAGTGAATGGTTGTTTACCAGCAGTTTTGTATGGTTTTCACCCCTTCAGAAGGGCTGTGACCTATCTAAATAAATCATCTGAAATCTGAAATATGTAATAAAATGTTGAACTGTATTCACTTACATAACTAAGACGTACTGGAATTGACTGGTATTGGAATTCACTTTCTGTGCACAAGCGTATCAACTACATGAAATACTCGCTGTAACAGATTAACCAAATACTTAAAAGAAAAAGAACTGATGGATTTAGTTTGCATTAAAACTGTCTTGATTTATATTAATTAGTTATAATTCAGAAACTTAATGCTATTTGCTCTCAAAACCATGCACTTCAAACAATGAGAACTGAAAATACTGGGGTCATTATTTTATTCAGTTTTTATTTATTTATTCTTTTATTTTGAGGATAGTAGAATGAGCACTCACGTGCTTTTTTTTAAAATCCAGTCCCTGTGTGTATGCAGTTTTGTAAATTTTGTCATCTTCCACTGTAGCAAACAAAACAGATCTTTCCTGTCACTATCATTATCTTCACTGAAATAGTTTGTTTTTGCTAAAAGTATATCTTACAGCCAGACCTTTAATATTTAAATGATGTTTATATAAAAAAAAGTACATCAGCAATAATTTTCAATATTTGCTGTACATATACTGAAAAAAAAGGTTAAACACTTTGAAATTTTCAGTTTCCAACATTTTCTGCACACAGCTGAAATTCCTGTGAACAAAAAACCACCCAATTTCAACACTAGAACAAGAAACTCAAATTAAGCTCATCTATCTAGACTTGTGAGAAGTAAACTGTTTCTGTAGACAGAGGGTTACTTCATTAATAGATCATCAACCAGCACCTTACACTGTGTTAGAAAGCAGAGCCAAAAAGACAAAACATAACCCCCCCCCCCCCCCGCCCAAAGCCTTTTTCATGCTTTACATATCTGCTTTCCACAAAATTTATACACATGCACCCAACAGACGCTAAACAGAAATACACTCTCCACTCTTTTGAGATCTATACAGCATTTCACCTGCCCCCAAGTTAGCACAGACACCCCCCCCCCCCACACACACACACACAAACACACCACCTATCTCATGCTGTACCTCTGCTTTCCAGAAAATTAATACACATGCACCCAACAGGTGCTAAACAGAAATACACTCTCCACTCTTTGAGATCTGTACAGCATGATTTCACCTGTCCCCCAAGTTAGCACAAAACTCTGCTTAAGTCACAAATACAGGTGTTCCAACCCCTCCCCCAACCAAAACAACAAGGATTGAATGAGAAAATACAAGCTTTGCAATAAGCGTTTAAAAAAATTATTACAGGCTCACCCGGAAAAAGACGAAGAAGGCAGAGTACCCTCCCTCGAGGAGATAAACTTCAGGGTAGAAAAGTTTGGGGTAGTGTTCAGAATTGGCGTGTCGGTCCAGTGCTCGCAACTGTCTGTATCTGACGACATAACATCAAAATCTGTTGATGTGTCTGTATCTGACGACATAACATCAAAATCTGTTGATGTGTCTGTATCTGACGACATAACATCAAAATCTGTTGATGTGTCTGTATCTGACGACATAACATCAAAGTCTGTTGATGTGTCTGTATCTGACGACATAACATCAAAGTCTGTTGATGTGTCTGTATCTGACGACATAACATCAAAGTCTGTTGATGTGTCTGTATCTGACGACATAACATCAAAATCTGTTGATGTGTCTGTATCTGACGACATAACATCAAAAGTCTGTTGATGTGTCTGTATCTGACGACATAACATCAAAGTCTGTTGATGTGTCTGTATCTGACGACATAACATCAAAATCTGTTGATGTGTCTGTATCTGACGACATAACATCAAAATCTGTTGATGTGTCTGTATCTGACGACATAACATCAACATCTGTTGATGTGTCTGTATCTGACGACATAACATCAAATCTGTTGATGTGTCTGTATCTGACGACATAACATCAACATCTGTTGATGTGTCTGTATCTGACGACATAACATCAACGTCTGTTGATGTGTCTGTATCTGACGACATAACATCAACGTCTGTTGATGTGTCTGTATCTGACGACATAACATCAACGTCTGTTGATGTGTCTGTATCTGACGACATAACATCAAAGTCTGTTGATGTGTCTGTATCTGACGACATAACATCAAAGTCTGTTGATGTGTCTGTATCTGACGACATAACATCAAAATCTGTTGATGTGTCTGTATCTGACGACATAACATCAAAATCTGTTGATGTGTCTGTATCTGACGACATAACATCAAAATCTGTTGATGTGTCTGTATCTGACGACATAACATCAAAATCTGTTGATGTGTCTGTATCTGACGACATGACATCAAAATCTGTTGATGTGTCTGTATCTGACGACATGACATCAAAATCTGTTGATGTGTCTGTATCTGACGACATGACATCAAAATCTGTTGATGTGTCTGTATCTGACGACATGACATCAAAATCTGTTGATGTGTCTGTATCTGACGACATGACATCAAAATCTGTTGATGTGTCTGTATCTGACGACATGACATCAAAATCTGTTGATGTGTCTGTATCTGACGACATGACATCAAAATCTGTTGATGTGTCTGTATCTGACGACATACATCAAAATCTGTTGATGTGTCTGTATCTGACGACATGACATCAAAATCTGTTGATGTGTCTGTATCTGACGACATAACATCAAAATCTGTTGATGTGTCTGTATCTGACGACATAACATCAAAATCTGTTGATGTGTCTGTATCTGACGACATAACATCAAAATCTGTTGATGTCTCCCGTATCTGACGACATAACATCAAAATCTGTTGATGTGTCTGTATCTGACGACATAACACAACATCTGTTGATGTGTCTGTATCTGATGACATAACATCAAAATCTGCTGATGTAACGACATCTTACTTAGGAGAAGGAAAATTTGAACCTACTAAAAAGAAAAAAAATCTGAACTTCAGTTATCTTAAAAAACAACAACATGCTTCCACATTCTATTGGAGTGTATGATAATCTTTTTTTTAATGTTTTGCCTTTAAATCAAAGGCAGAAAGAGAAGTAAATCATTTAAACATTTTTGCTTATGCTTGATTTCTTGCTTTTAAAGTAAAATAAAGATTTATAGTTCAGCTTTGTTGGGATTGAATAATTGCCCCCCCCCCCCCCTTGAATCCTGAACTGGATTAACACACAAGATTTCCATCATGCAGTGACCATCACTAATTGCTACCACATGTCAAAGCTCTATCAGGCCAGAGGTACAAAGCCAGTTGAGAGTCTGGAAGTAATTATAGCTGCTGGTATGTACTTAGGAAGAAAGGCAAGTTGATCGAACATGTGTGCCTGACCCGATTTTGTGATGGAATGCAAAATCTAGGGGCAATTTGTGTAAAGAGAATCCGAATGCAAGAGGGTTAAACCAGACATTGCTGAACATGTACATGTGACAGATCGATCAGCCAACTTACAGGCAGGGGGCTCTCTCCGAGGAGAATTCACAGTGGAAAATCAAGATGTAGCGTTTTTCAGGGTCCTTGAGCTCCACTGGGGTTTTTAGGTACTTGTCTATCAGCTGGTCTTTCGTGTAGATGTTCACAGCACCCTGCACAAAAGGTATAATGAAAACAAGACTTGGCAATTACTAGGCATAGAAAAGGGTTTTATCCCTTCCATCGTTAAACTGAACTGCTTATATCTTTGGGGAGGAAAGGTCCGCATTTACATATCTCTTCTCTAAATTTTCGTTACGTGACGTTGAGCAGTAAAAACTACTAAAACTGCAAATCTTTATGATACAGTCTCCGTATAGACCATTAATTTTCACAGACTGCCTTTTACATGGGATGGCCATGGTTACTTGTAACCAGTGTCTTTAAGCCCTGTAACACAAATGCAGCTTTGCTCTCTCTGTCAGATGAAGCAACAGCCACGCCTCTGACAATGGATGGCATTAAGTGAAGGATGGCCTTTAACAGGCCACACTCTTGACCCAGGCCACACGTGTTGTCAGTTATTATTGTCAGCTAAGTGCCAAGGCCTACATCAAAATGTTGTAAAATGTGTTGAGACTGTCTTCAGCCATGACAAGCTCTTAGTGTAACAACCTGCACTCTTCTTTAAACGAATTTTAAAAAATTCCTCTTTAGTTGGAGTATGGCAAGTTGATGTGGCAAGGTAGTTTGGGTTTTTTTTTTTTTTTTTTAAAATTATTTTTTTAAATTTTATTTTATTATTTTTTTTCGGTGGCAAGGTATTTGAATAGAGACATACACGCAAACTTCTCATCCAGTGTGTATTTCCAATCTTGCATTGACTTCCACACGGGACAACTGAGTCAGAGTGAATATTCTGGGTGTTCCCCAGGGTGTTAAATCAGAGAATATGTAACAACCACTATCGACTATAGACATATTCAGCAGAAAAAAAAAAAAGATGTGTCAGCTCCTACCTTGATATGTCCTCCGGCATATTCATAGGGGTAGCGGCAATCCACAATAGCGTAGTTTTCCAGATTTTCTGCATATTTTCCCCTCAAAACATCTGCCATCTGAAAATTCATGTAAAAAGTGTTTCTTAGGCGTTGTGTATACATGTACTGGGGTGTTCAACACACAAACACACATCCTCTGAAATCATGCACATGGTCAGTAGACTTCAACAGGTAACCATTCACATCTGATTCTGTTAACCATTCACATCTGATTCAGTTAACCATTCACATCTGATTCAGTTAACCATTCATTCACATCTGATTCAGTTAACCATTCACATCTGATTTGGTTAACCATTCACATATGATTTGATTAACCATTCACATCTGATTCAGCTAACCATTCACATGATTTGGTGGTCTAGAAGTAATGCACCAGCTTTGAAAGCGAAAAATGCAGGTTTGATCCCAATTTGTGTCAAAATTTTCTCTCCATCCACAAGGCCTCGAGTGGTGGTCTGGGTGCTAGTCTTTCAGATGAGACGATACACTGAGGTCCCACAGGCAAAACACATTCAGGGCACATAAAAGAACCCACGTTATTAAAAGAGTTGTCCTTGGCAAAATTATGTAGAAAAAAGCCACTCTGATAGGGAAACAAATACAATAGTTTTGCAAGGATTTTTTTTTAAAAGGAAAAAAACAAAAATCGAGGTGGCACTGATCTTGTAGCAAAGCAGTCTCAAAGACATCGGCCAGAATTTCACACAGAAAAAATCTGCCACAATTAAAAGTAGCATTCAATTCAACATTTGGTTCATGGATTCAAGTGCTGAAGAATGACAAGCATGTTTGCACACACTGATGACTGGGAATGCATGGGGCATTCTCTGGACATATGCACTGTGGACATGTCAAAAGGGTGACTTTTTTTTTCTGAGGGCTGGATGAAAAAAAGTCATGTGACTTAATCTACTACCCTCGTAAAATAAAATTGTGTTTGCGTTTATATAGGAGGGTCAAGTTTATCTGGCAGACAGAGCAATACATGGAAGCCATGCTTGTTTCCCTCCTATTTGGTAAAGTAAAAAAGGTAAAGGTGTCCCATAACCTTTATGGTCGTAGAGGAGCAAGGCGTCGGGGACCTCAGCTTCTCTAGGGGCCAGCATATTCAGGGTGGTGCCCATCTCCTCTTCCTGGCTGCTTTACCGTCCCTGACCCTAAAGAGGGCAGGTACCCATTACAGCTGGGTGAACTGGGGGACTGTACTGAAGCATGCAAACGGTCACCCATCCAATTGGTAACCACGCTCGATGCTGCTCAACTTTGACTGAGTGAAAGCGAGTTGTCTTTGGTAAAGTTCATAACATAAAACTTCAAGTCAATGTCAGCATATAGGGTCCCAGAAATGACTTGTGAAAAAACCTTAATGCTTTTTTTGTTTTTTTAAAAGCAGAAACAATATTGATTAAGCAGACGTGTACTAATCTTACCGTTTCATGGGAAATAGTTTTCAGGTCTTGATGCTTGCCAGAAATGGTGGGCAACAAACACAGCTGAAACATAAATCAACACAAATTATAAATTATAAAACACTATTCTACTACAAAATAACAAACCATTAAAAGTATACTTGTTGCACTTAACAAATTTCATAATCAACAAGAGGTTAAAAAAGCCAAATAACCAAACAAAAATCCTATTCAATAAATCCATGGAACAGCCTAGTGGTTAGAACATTGCACTCGCAATCTGACGACCCAGGTTCCAATCCCATTCAAGGGGATTTTCCCCTGGAATTAACATCAGTGCAGACTCCACACTCCCCAAAAGTCCTTCAGATGAGACTATAAACCGAGAACCCATGTGTGAACGCATGCAGAACATCTTAAGCACACGTTACAACATGTTCCGCTTTTCAGACGAGTAGGTCATTGTGTGCTGGTGGGAATGGATGACAAAATTTACAAAACTGCATACATACGAGGACTGGATGTAAAAAAGCACACGAGTGCTTATTCCATTATCGTATCCTCAATATAAAATAATTACATACAAACCGCATACACACTGGGACTGGATGTAAAAAAGCACACAAGTGCTTATTCCATTATCCTCAATATAAAAGAATGATGACATACAAACTGCATACACACAGGGACTGGATGTAAAAAAGCACATGATTGCTTATTCCATTATCCTCAATATAAAAGAATGATGACAAACAAACTGCATACACACAGGGACTGGACGTAAAAAAAAAACATGAGCGCTCATTCCATTATTCTCAATATAAAATAATGACATACAAACCACATATACACAGGGACTGGATGTAAAAAAGCACACAATTGCTTATTCCATTATCCTCGATATAAAAAAATGAATAAAAAATAAAATAAAATAACCAAACCTTGGAGGAATCGGCGATGAGGTTGGGCTCCTCACTCATCCTGTGCACAGCGTCTTTGATGGTGGCTTCTGTCAGAGACACACTGCGCCGCAACGTCCCTGGAGACATCGTCTGCAACACAACACGTCCAGGTTTATGTATTCATTGCAATCAGATTTACATTATATATTTTTTTCCTCCAAAATTATCTTTGGGCAGCAGCACATTTGTTCTCATTGATTATATACAACACTTTCATGTGTAAAAAAAACAAACCAACCCAAAACAGTCTGCAACAGAACACTTTCAGGTTTATGTATTCATTGCAATGAGATTTACATCATATCTTTTTTTCTCCAAAACATATTTTTAGGTGGAAGCACATTTACTCTCATTGATCAGATGCTACACTCTTCATGTAAAAAAAACAAAAAACACCCAAAACCCAAACTTTCATGTGTGCATTAATTGAAATAATAATCAAATCATTACAAAGTTAATTCAAAATTAAAAAACTGTCCACAAGTACCCCCCCCCCCCCCAGCCCAATTTACAATAAAATGCATACCTATATATCACTACACAGTTTAAAGCTCTATACAATCATTGTTCAAGTCCTTTCACATTAGTGCCTTTCCCACTGTTGACTTGTTATGAAGGTACCGGTTGACCTATACACTTACAAAAAACAACACACACAAAAAGTACACAATGAGCAAGAGTGAGTTTCATCTCATGACGTTGCTTCTACAATTGTAACATTTTTGGGGTGGCCCGAGGTGCTGAAGTGGGAGGAGAACTTGCGGATGCATGGGACCTCCAACTTTCTGGCTTCTGACTACAGTCCTGATATCGGAGAAATCTGGAAAGGACTATAATTTGACTAAAACAAACAAAACACAACGAGCACTCAAGCCCTTTCGTACCGGGGCAGAGGGTGCAAAGATAGTGGACCGCATCCTGTGATCAGGGCTCTGACCCTGGGCCTGAGACCGTGCTCTCCTCTTGGCCAGCCGATACGCACGCTGCAGACATAATCCAAAACAAACAAAAAAAGTTCATTCACAACGGAGGAAAGATTCCTTTAAGGACCATACCGACCCAGAACTGAAAACACAGAGAGTCAGTTTGACATGTGGTTTATCCTGGCTTGACTAGCACACTGCACACATCTAACATCACTCAGTCAAGCATGCAAAATTTAGCACGCCCCTTCCTTTTACCTAGTCCCAGAGTGGTCAGTTACTGCTATAAGTAGCACCAGCTGGCCCCAGCTGGGCTGGGATGGGATGGATTAATTAGCAGCTGAGAGGAGCTGAAAGTGGGGGTAACTGACAGCTGTGCTAGTGGATTATCTTGGCTTGGTCCAACTTCTCCCTTACCTCCACAGAAAGTCACTGAGACACTACACTGAAGTTTAAAAAAAAAAACAAAAAAAACTACACTGAATATCCAGACAGTTTCATGAACCTGGCCGAGCCCATCTCTTAAATTTTTATAAAACTCAAAGCACACTGGTGCTCTGCTCTGAGACATTTTCCCTGAAGTTGGAATGTAGCTACCTAAATGGTGGAAACATGGCAGCATATGCAAAATCTCTTTACTGGTGAACCTTGAAGCTCTAGCTGAGAAGCAAAAAAAAAAAAAAAAAAAAAAGGGCATTCCACAAACAGTCAAGAGCAGACGCTTTAAAAAAAAAAAAAAAAAAAAGTCATTGCTATTGATTTTTAAGTGAAAATTATGTGAAATCCTGAGGACACAAACACAGAAGAAAATTGTCCCTGCAACACAACCTGGATGCCTAAATGAAGAGGAAGGAGTCCTATACAATCTCTCCACAGATACAACACAATTATATGCTCATAAAAGCCATATTTATCAGGGCTGTCACCTCATACAGTCTTGGTGGCTCTTTTTGCAGAGCTGATTACAAAGGTTTCAGTCACAACAACTGCTTTTGTAAAGACAGTGAAATGCGTGGTCGACTAGATGAGTGGAGAGTGGAGTCAGCACTGATGTTAACTCCAGGGGAAAAATCCCGTTTGAGGGGATTTTTACCCTGGATCATTTCTGACTCCACTTTCCCCAAAAGTCCTTCAGATGAGACTATAAACCAAAGTCCGTGTATGAACGCACGAAGAAATCTTACGCACACATTAAATCCTGTTCCACTTTTCGTAAGAGTAGGTCACTGTGTGCTGGTGGGTACAGATGACAAGATTTACAAAACTGCATACACACAGGGACTGGATGCAAAAAAGCACACAATTGCTTATTCTATTATCCTTGATATAAAAGAATATATAGATAAATAAATAAATAAATAAACTGAATGTTTAATGTTTCGATCTACAAAACCATGGGTTCAAATCCCATTCACAGCAACCAGATGAACATTTTTCCATTTGAATCTGACATTAGTGCAGTCTTGCAGACCCTTCCAGTCAAGAGGGTGAAACTCAAAACCCATGTAATGTTCTGTGAATACATCCCTAATCTCTTACACACGTAAATTTCTGTTTCATAATTCTTGGTGATAAAATCATTACAAAAACCAAGCAGGCCTTTATATCCATATGTATATCTGTAGTGATAAGCCACACTAGAATATTTCCGGCATTTTACTAGCTGAACAATAATTTACCAAAAGTTAAACTTACAACAAAGTACCACGACTGTGCTAAAATTTGCCACGTTTTTTTTTGTTCAGAGCTATCACTTAGGGCTTCACTGTTAATTCACAGGCTAAAAACATCTCTTTTTTTCTTTTTGCTAAAAACCTCTTAATTGAAACTTAACCATATAGGTCTTCTAATCTATTCTAAATTCAGCTTAAGTTGGCTTAAAAAGATAGTTTAACAAAACAAAACCAGCCTTAATGGGGAACACCAGACACAGAGAGTCCCCAGTCACATGGTCTCCCCTTCATAGCTTCAAGCAGGAAATCACATGACAAGAAGATGCAAGGAACATAAATTTCAAGGGGAGATCACTTAAGAAAAAAAAAGGGGGGGGAGATCACTCTTGCAAAACAAGGAAACTCAATAAGGGAGTTACTTTTGCAGTATAGGGGAAGTAACAGCAGTCACTAAATTTATGCTTGGTAATACCAAACACAAAAAACACCTTTTTGTGAGAGGTGTTACAGAAGAAAAAAAAATCTTCCACTGAAGAATAAAAGAATAAAGAATAAAGTAAGTTTTCATAAAACAAAGACAAATACACACCACAGGCGTCTCACTGTAAGTTTTCATAGAACAAAGAGAAATACACACCACAGGCGTCTCACGGTAAGTTTTCATAGAACAAAGAGAAATACACACCACAGGCGTCTCACGGTAAGTTTTCATAGAACAAAGAGAAATACACACCACAGGCGTCTCACGGTAAGTTTTCATAGAACAAAGAGAAATACACACCACAGGCGTCTCACGGTAAGTTTTCATAGAACAAAGAGAAATACACACCACAGGCGTCTTCTCACAGAACAAAGAGAAATACACACCACAGGAGTCTCATGGTAAGTTTTCGCGGGCTTTGCGGCAGTGGCAGCAGCAGGGGCAGAGGTAGGAGTGTTTGTGGGGGCGGTGGAAGGCTCAGCAGTGAGCGCCTCCCGTCTAATTCTGCTTTCGGGCACCGATCTCCTTCGCTGCAACACAGGTTAGATGAACGGTGACAATATTCACCACACTCTGTTAGAAACTCAAACATTTTTTTTTTTGTATGGATCAGATGTTCAGAAGTTTGTCCTAAGCAGATACGAGTTGTCAGTAAGCAGAAATGTTCTGTTGTCCGAAGTGCATATGTGATGCTCCACCACAAAATGAGTCGCTTATCACCTGACCCAGTTTTCTGCTAGCAGCCATTAAAGGCAGGTGGGGGTCAGGTTGTCGATTTTGAGATTTTGTTTGATTATAAAACTATAGCCATTATTCTACCTTGTAGTGAAATATCAATGCATAATTTTGAATTGCCTTTAAACGTGCTTTTAAAATACCCAAGCCCTCATTCTGGCCACCTATTAGGATGTTAAACTTGTCAATTTCTCATTTTGTCACTTCCTACACTCTTATCATTTCAAGTTATAATAACTATTGATAGAATTGTCAGATTTTCAATTTTTTTTTTTGTTATGTATAGGCATTTTATTGCAGTTTAATAGCATGTCAATAACTAAAAATTGACTTCCAGTGCAATGCGACTCCTTATGAGGTGGAGTGTCATATATACGCACAAAAACTACCATGATTTCACTAGAACAAGCAGTTCTATGCGTGTGCAGTTCTCCCTATGATGAAAGAGGATTTTTTCAGCAGATTTTTACAGGACAACTCTTGTTGCACTCTGGGATTCTCTGATGTGCATACATATCCTTGGATTATTATCTCAACTGAGAGGCTAGCACCCAGCCTAACCACTCATTGCCTCCTGGGATGTATGGATCCAGATGGGAACTGAACCCTCAACCTCTGCAATCTGGACCAGTATGTAACTCGAGTTGTAACTTGATGTGCAATCAAATGACATGAACTCCTCTCTCTGCCCCATTTCTGGCCATGCTTGATGTACAATGAACACTGGGCAGTTCATGGCGTGTCTGTCTCACTGATGTGTTCATTCAGTCTCCATGCAGGGTGTCTGAAGATGCAACATGTCTGACTGTACATCTGCATTACACATGCACCAACAAATATGAGAGCTATGTACTCTGAAAAAAAATAACAGTTTTGTGTTTTCATCTCAAAATGGTGATGT
>CM060319.1:7732824-7757824 GCA_030674155.1 Stramonita haemastoma
CCGACCATGAAAGCCATATCAGCGCTGTCACCTCATTCAGTTTCAGTGGCTCCAGTAACTTTCAACTTCAATTTCAAAACCAACACCTCCTAATACCTTCAAATATCTAACACCGCACGTCTGAAAAAAAAATCCATTTAGTGACATTAAGTCATTTCATTCCTTAAGGCAAATAAACCAGACTGTGCTGAGGACGCCAGCCATTCCACTTTATCATCCCAAGATTACATAAAAAAAAAGTAAAAAAGGATAACAAACATGTTATTGTACAAAAATATACATTAAAAAGTGCCACATGAGCAAATGCCACTGCAGAATGGACATCCTGTGCCCATCCCAGTATATAAGTATAACTACCTGGCTGCCAGAACAAAAAAAAACAGGCAAAATGTCATACAACGAACCCAGAATATTGTTTGAAACTTTTGCTTGAAAAGAGGCAGGAGAGTGGACTGGGAAGGAAGAAAATAAGCAAGAGAGATGATAGAATGGTAAGAAGAAAGACGGAAACAAAGATAGAAAAGTGGAAATTTTTTGCACAGAATTTCCAGAAGGTGGGGAAGTTATTTATACTGAAAGAGCCCCCAGCATCCCCACAGGGATGGGTGCAGATGCTGCCCAAACTAGAAAGTCCCCTGGCATCATATGTAAAGAGGTTCCCCCATCATTCAAGCAGTATTGCTCATTACACACTTATGCGAAATGAAACGCAAACTAAAAAAAAAACACACACACAGTGAAAACATTTCAGCGAATCTAGTTGTTCACCCAACACTCCACGTACCATAGGCGGAGATGCAGGAGATGAAGGTTGGTTCAAGCCTGTGGAAGGTTGGTCAGACATCGGGTCTTTCTGGGCGCTGTCCTTCTCCCCCCGACTCCCAGAAGGGGACAGGTCTTTGGAGCTGGGACCCTGCACCTGTGACAGACAGCAACCTGTGTGATACTTTCTGTTACTGTACCTACTGTGTGTGTGGAGAGATGACTTGATCACACACACACACACACACAAGAGAGAGAGAGAGAGAGAAGAGAGAGAGAGAGAGAGAGAGAGAGAGAGAGAGAGAGAGAGAGAGAGAGAGAGAGAGAGAGAGACAGACACAGAGAGAGAGACAGAGAGAGAGAGAGACAGAGAGAGAGAGAGAGACAGAGAGAGAGAGAGACAGAGAGAGAGAGAGAAGAGAGAGAGAGAGAGAGAGAGAGAGAGAGAGATAGTGTGTGTGTGTGTGTGTGTGTGTGTGTGTGTGTGTGTGTGTGTGTGTGTGTGTGTGTGTGTTGTGTGTGTGTGTGTGTGTGTGTGTGTGTTGTGTTGTGTTGTGTTGTGTGTGTTGTGTTGTGTTTGTGTTGTGTTGTGTGCGTGCATGGATGTATGTGTGATGTTGCTTAATGTAGCTTAACATAAGTGTATACACATGCAACCCACAAACAACACACGCAACCCACAGTCCAACACCAAAACACCACACGTACAACACACACACTACACACACACAGTACAACACACACACAACACCGTACAACACACACACGTACAACACACACACGTACAACACACACATGTACAACACACACACACACACACACATACACACACACACACACACACACACACACACACACACACACACAATCCTATTTTCACCAACCTCTTCTTGTAAGGCATGGCAACAACAAAACAATATTCCAAGCATAAAACGAAGCCACAGACAGACAGACACAAAGCCAGCCCCCACCTTCTCCATTTCGTCACTGTCTTCACCCTCCTCCTCCATGATGGACTGGTGAGACAAGCTGCTACTCCCCCCACTCCAGCTCCCCCCAGCCCCCCCCACACCGCTGGTGGAGGCTGCAGGCCTGTCTCCCTCCCTGCTGTCCTCGCCTCTCTCTTCACCTGCCTGCCATAGCCGTACACCTCCAGATTCGGACTCTGTTCCAACAGGTGTGACACAGGTACAGAAACAAGCTTTTTTTAAAATTAAATTTAAAAAATATTTTATTTTATTATTTTTTTGTTCAGAAACACGCTTAAAAAAAATTAATTAAAAAAAAATCATTTTATCATTTTTTTGTTCAGAAACAAGCTTACTCTTTTTTTTTTTTTTAAAACTACCCGCACCTTCCAATACAAAAAAATGGGGAAAAAAGTATTTGTCATTGTTTGGGTCACAAAGCCACAGATCAGGTGAACCCCCCCCCCCCCAGTATTTTAACAACTAATTTATAACAAGTGAAAGGGTCTTCGAAGCCCACCAATTTAAGTTGTAAAACCATACACACACAAGTAATCCTATAACAAACCTAGTTGGGTGTAAAAAAAAATAAACAACCTCTTACATTCCAGTGTCTCTAGTTATAGTCATTCCCATTCATGACTATCTGCAGTTGTTCCCATTTATAACTATCTCTAGTTGTTCCCGTTCATGACTCTCTATAGTTATTCCCATTCATGACTATCTGCAGTCATTCCCATTCATGACTATCTCTAGTCGTTCCCGTTCATGACTCTCTATAGTCATTCCCATTCATGACTATCTGCAGTCATTCCCATTCATGACTATCTGCAGTCATTCCCATTCATGACTCTCTATAACCGATTTCCCTATATTTTCCATCACACTATCTATAGTTGTTTCCATTCATGACTACTGTCATTCCCATTCATAACTATCTCATTAGTCACTTTCATGACTTTCTCTACCAAGTGCAGATTCTAGGCAGGTTAACTGGAGATGGACTAAGACTGGGAGAAACAGTGAATTATTGATAACAAGAGATGAGGATCCAGTACAGGCTGCTCAACTTACAGAACGGACCCTTCTCATTTTCCTCCTCTGACTCCTGCAAACAGAAAAAAAGACTACTCGACATGGCTGTCTTTCTCAAAACTATTGTAGCTTTGCTATGATGGAAGAAGCTCCAGTTTTCAAAATACGATATGCAGCGATACCAGAAAAGTACCAACATACACATATCGTACAATATATATGAGCAAACTCACAAACAAAAGATATAAATTCTATCTACTTTAACACCTTTTCTGCCACAAAATCATTCTAAAAGTTAGATATAGCTTAACTTAAAAATGCACTCCTGTACACATTTTTAGAATAGACACAGCCGTCTGTAGGGTAAGTCAGAAATAAAATAAGCAGTCAAAATAGTAACCAGTCAAATGAATAAACACACCTCCCTGTGTTCAGTGTGTGTGTGTGTGTGTGTGTGTGTGTGTGTGTGTGTGTGTGTGTGTGTGTGTGTGTGTGTGTGTGTGTGTGTGTGTGTGTGTGTGTGTGTGTGTCTGTGTGTGTTGTGGTGTGTGTGTGTGTGTGTGTGTGTGTGTGTGTGTGTGTGTGTGTGTGTGTGTGTGTGTGTGTGTGCGAGTGTGTATGCATGTGTACATGTGCATAGATGTATGTGTGCACCTGTGTTCATGTACAAACACACATGTTTGCGTGTGTGTATGTATACATACATGTGCATGCCTGTACACACATTAAAAAGCAAAGGTGTATGTTTATATTTGTGAGCACACATGCATGGGCACTTACTGCATCTACGCTCATTTTCAATGTCAAAGACTTAACTAAAAAAGGTGTACATGTCTGCAGCAAAAACAAAAAACTTAGAAAATCAATTTTACTTTAATTAATTACAGTTAGGAGAACACACACAACTAACAAAATAAAAGAAAAAAATAGTTCATTCCTTGGCTACAGCTCCTAGATTCACCAATGCTGAAATTTTTGTGTATGTGACTGTTTTTCCCCCACCATTTAGGAACCTGCATTCCAACTTTGCAGATTAAAAGAATCAAAACACAGCGCATACCAGTAGGTTGGTGGCTGAATATTTGATCTTAACCCCTTCACTCCCACACCATAGTATGCTTACTAATAGCTATTTCTGTATTTGCCAAGGAGATTTTTGGTTCAGGGCAGGAAGGAAGGCAGATCAACATATCGAAACACACATGGGCTGTGATTGAATCTGACTCATCTTTGAGCTCATGAATGGGGCTACTCCAGGCAGACATATCACCAGCGCTGTAGTCTTCTCTCTCATAGCTCCCTGAGGAGTCGTTGGGAGAATGGCAATACACTTTTCTGGATGCGTCTCTGGGAAAGAACTTGGTGGAGCCCATCCCTATCTGAATACAGGGTGCATGCTGGGTATCCCCCCCAAAAAAAAACAACAACACCAAACAGTGCATGTATCATCATTTGCATGCATATTTTCTGAAGGGAACTAAGGAACTGGCTGGTCTGCACTTTGAATTGACCTGGGAGATTGTAAACCTGCTATGACGCTATGGTATATTGGCATTCTCACTAGTATAAGAAATCTGTGGTATAATCAGAAGATGGATGGAGTAGTAAAATTTCCTGTAATGATGATGGGTTTTCCTATTAAGGGATACTTTCAGACACTTAGAAATTATACAACGGCAAAAGTTGTTATGATGCATTGAAAAAATTACGACTGCTCTTTTACGGTAAAATGAACAAGAAACTGACATGCAAATAAAACTAGCTGACTTTGAAACAGTCATTTTAAGTTAATTAGAACTTTAAAAACTGAAAAGATTGTCAAAGTGTTGAAAAAAAAACAACCCAAAAACCCCAACAATAAAATGTACAAGTTTTTTTTTCTATTCATATCATCATTATGTGGCAAAGTGGTCATTTTCTACATCAAAACTCAATCTGTGATAAAAAGGAGGGTTATGTCAACAAATAATAAACTCATAAAAGTAAAAAAACATGATATGAAAAAAAAAGAAAAAAGAATTCATGCATTTGTGAAAAAAAACACCATAAAACTTAATGTTGAAATTTTTTGTTCTAAATTGCACATGTTGAATACAGCTTGGTTGAAAAAATCCTGCAAATAAGACAATAAACAGAACAGTCCCCTTCTTTTGATCATTCTCACTGACAATCAATTTCACTGTAGGAACTGAAACAATTAGAAGCAAACAAAAATACCCCCCAAAATGCTACCCCATCTCTTTGCCTTCTGAATCATGAAATGTAGCCAAAATCGTTATCTAAAACTCGAAAATTAATTTATTTGCTTATTTTCTTACTGAATGAACACCGCATTTCATTATTTTGACAGATGGTTCCATGTACTTATTTGATTTCTTGGTTCAGGCTCATAGTTTTGATGATACAGTATGCTCAATGATGGATCAGAAAATGTGTCTGCTTCCTTCTGTCCCTGGGAACTGTTCAGACTTGTCACCATGTCAGGCACATCAACTGTAGATAATGCCATCCAAGATTTTATACCATATATAACTAAGAAATAATTCTACAGAGGCCCAGCATAGAATTAGAATTTCTGCATTAATACTGGAACAGAAGAATGAAATCGTATTTTAAGACAACAGTATTCCCTGTAGTGTGTTCATCTCTTCCCCTGAGCACTCAAGACAGTATCTGTGAAATCATATTTTAAAACAACAGTATTCACTGTAATATATTCTTCTTTTTCATTGATTACTTATTGAACAGTATCTACTGCTGTCTGTCATATGAGCGAAAATGTGTTGCACTGCCGTTAAGCACCTGATAACTAGCGATAATAATTCAGGACCAGCACACTTCAGCATGTGAAAAAATTATCTTTTAAATCTTTCTGGAAAAAAAGGCAGGAGAATGGACCAAGATGGCAAAAAATAGACAAGACAGAGGAGGCAGGAAGAACAAGGCAGAAACAAAGAGGGGGATAGAAAAGAGGGGATTCCTAGCCCAGAAGGTGGGATGCTATTTATACTGACAGGCCCTTAGCATCCCCACGAGGGAATAATGTATTCTAATTCCATGACTTTTCATGCAATTCAAAAGTAAAATGACTCCCTCCCAGGAGCTAGCTGAAAATAAATGTGCTGGAATGAATAAATGGAGAGGAGAGATATAGACTCTGAAGTGAAGAATAATGCGTCTCTTTCAAACTGCCAGATCTAGGTATAAATGTTTTAGTTTTCAAAAACCTGTGCAGTCATGCGCAAATCTGAAGCAGCAGCTTACCTCTCCATCAGTTCAGGGAAAGGGGAATAAACAGGGGTTGGAGAATCTGAAAAGACTCTGACATGCACAACCACAGACATGATCACATTTTTATATATATAAAAAAAGGATGAATACAGGGGACAAACGTACAAACCTGAAATTGAAAAGACAACATATAGGCTTCCTCCATCCCCATCCCTCAAGTATCCAAATGAAAAAGCACAAGGAACAACAACAACAACAATGAATTTTACCTTAGAATCTTAGATACACAAAAGTTACATGCACAGACATGTGTAAGTGACTAGATGATGAAGTGAATCATATACAAGATTTCTGAGTAAATTGTCATTTGAAAAAACTTTTAAAAAAACACATTTGTGTGTGATGTTTCGACAATACATTTTATGCCTTGTTCATGTCTATTTTAATTCCATGTTGCTATTTTTCCATTTGCTTTGAATATAAGGAAAATGCTTTGGCATCATGTGAGCACCAGTCAACATGGGTTTATTTTACAATAAAACTTTACAAGTTATTTGCAATCGATTAAGAAACAATACTTTTTATCCTAAAAAAGCTAATAAGAGCCATCTACTCCACTTAAATTCTACAAAAATGTAACCTCTAAAATGAACACACACACACCACACACACACACACACACACACACACACACACACTCATGTGTGCACTCATACACACTGTAAATAAATCCTTTTCATGCAATACTACTCAACTGAAATTTATGGACAAACAGCAACTAACCTTCAGAGGAGGGGCCTGGGACATCATCATCCTCAATCATGTCTAGAGTGCGCTTAGGAGTTCCTCTGCAAGCACACCATAAACAATATACAAGTTACATCCCAGTCCTTACTGTAAAAACTTGTGATTTTATAGAAGCAGCAACACACACACACACACACACACACACACACACACACACACAGCCCCCGACACACACACCCCCCGACACACACACACACACACAGACACGCACACACACACAGACACACACAGAGTCATGTATACACAACAGTGACACCCATGTACCCACAGACATGTAACATCTCCCTTAAATCCCTGAGGAGTCCTGGGAGCGCTGCAGTGAATTTTTAATGTGTCCAGTATAGTGGTCAGAGCGCTCGCTTTCCCCATGTCAAGTTAAGCAGCATCGAGCGTGGTTATCAGTTGGATGGGTGACCTTTCTGAAAAAAATAGGCTATTGCATGCATGTAAGAGCCGCTGTAGTCTAGTGGTCAGGGCATTGGACTCGTGATCTAAAGGTTGCTTTCGGCTATGGTGTTGTGCCCTTGGAAAGGCACTTTATGGCTATTTTCTCACCCCACCCAGGTGTAAAAGGGGAACCAACCTTGTGTTGGGGGCTTAACCCTGCGATAAACTGGCGTCCTATCCAGGGGGGAGTCTATGACTCTTAGTCGCTGAACGCCACAGAAACCGGGATAAGCACCGGCCTGATGAGCCTTAGGCTCGGGACAGACGAACTTTTTAAACTATGCATGTAAGAATGGATGCCCCCCCCCCAAAAAAAAAAAAAACAACACAAAAAAAACAAACCCAACCACATACACACAGGTATGTTTAGACATCACCCCGAAGTTGGAATGTGGCTACCTTTAATCAGTTAATGGTGGGCAAAAACTGTTGTACACGCAAAATCCCATTGCTGAACTTTGGAGCTCTAGCCCAGGAGTCTCCCCCCCCCCCCCGGGAAAAAAGTTTGAGTACTCAATTTTGACAAGAGAAATAATTCTAATCATTGATAAGGATTTCAACTAATGGTTCAGCCCTGGGAATGCAACAGCTTTTAGGTTTTAAAAAAAATATTTTTTAACAAGGTTTTTTTTATATTTAATTAATGTTTTTGATTTCTAGTCTGTTGAAGTGAAGACATTTCTGTAAGTATGTGTGGCAGATGTGTCACTATGTTTCACACCAAAGCCCACATTTTATGAAAATGTCTCTTCAAAATGATCTTCCCTCATCCCTATAATTATAACCTCCCTTGGGACATATATTCATGAGCATGATGAATTCAACTATTGCATAGAAACTGAAGTAAAACATCCATGTTGAAGTTTTTGTGAGAACAATCATTGGGTAGGTGTGGCTGTGAGAGATAGTTCTATTGTTCTAACTAGGGTCAGTTGAACTATGACTAGTATGAGGGGTGGGAGTATACAGTATAGGCTCTGTGACTTCAAGGCAGAAGAAATATTTCCAATTGCTACCCCTCCCTCTTATGACCTACTTTCCTGGAATCATCCAAAGATTATAGTTATATTTGCATCAAATACAGCATCTGCTCTCTTGCACTGAAATAGTACTGTGACCTTGCCATGGATAGAACTTATAGAGCAGACTGTACAGCATACTAGATGTCACCCTCCATCACATGAACAGAGTTGTATTGTACCAGATTAAATAACGTGTATAATCTGCAATAAAAGTTATAAAAATTTAAAATCTGACAATACCATAAACATTTTTTTTTAAAAAGAAGAGGAAAATGCTGGAGTACAGGAAGTGACAAAGTGATAAATTTGGCATCATTATAGCAGGTGGTCAGGATGAGGGGTTGGTTTTAAAACAAAAAGATAAAAAACTTATGCCGCAATACTTCATTACAAGGTAGATGAAAGCGTGTAGTTTTATCATCAATCAAAATTGACAACCTGACACCCACAGGTCTGCATCAACCAGGCCTAGCGGAAAAGCAGGTCAGGTGCAATCGACTCGTTTAATGGTGGAGGGTTACATGTGTGAACCTTAGTAAATTATATTAAGACAGTTGGGTAGTCTGAAAACCCCAAAACCACACAAGTCAACAGTCCTCTTTGTGCTTTATAGTGTATGTGGAATGACATGGAACAGAGATGAGCAGCGTGGGAATGAAGGTCTCAATCTCAATTGTGAAACAAAGAAATACTTTAAGTAAGTCATTCCTATTAAATTCTATGTGTAAAAAAAAATTCTTTGAGTTTGAGTGGTTGTCCTTTGGGTAGATTTCAGCTAATTCATCATCATCAATAGGCTATTATTGTATTACAATAGCTAATACAGTAAATTGAGTAATACTAGGCCTAGGGCAGTCATGGGTCAGGCAGAAAAACACATTAGTCATCAAATCAAGTAATATACGTTTTAAACTCAAGTTTTAACCAGCAACTTTGTATTAATAGTAAATACTGCCCTTTTACATCTTTTGGGGCGAGCTTAGGGTGTGGTGGTGGTTGGGGGGGGGGGGGGGGTCTTTTCAACTGGGAGCTAATGAGCTTCCTAAGAAATAAACAAATTCTTTGAATACTTTTGTAGTTTTTATGCGTTACCTTTGGGTGTGCGTTGAAAGTTGACGCAAGCTTCCCGACAAACTGCTCACTGGTGAATTTTCTGCAGATGCTGGAAGCCCAGCTGGCCTCTGTGGGGAACCCAAGTGTGCTTCCGTCTCCATCTGCTCCTCTTCTTGATTTCCAGCACTCTGTTTATCTCCAGGGCGCGGTAAACGAGGCCACCCTCTTGGCAACATCTTTTTTTCTTCCAGCAGCTGCTAAAAAACTGAACAAGTTGTTTTACGGAATAAATTAAAGAAGAACTCAACCAGTTGTTTTACGCCAGAAGTTTTTACTAACTCTTGCTTTCGGTTTCACGTTTGATTAAAAGCACATGAAAATATGCAGGGTTTCTTGTCTAGTGTTCATTCATTGCAAAGGTTTTCATTTGCTGAGTTTTTTCTTTGTTAAAAAAAAAAACCATCCTACTTTGCACACTGTTTATACTTGGTGCTTCCCCGTGCCCTGCAGCTGTGTCCCTTCCTCAGTCGGCCTTGCCCAGGTCAGTCAGGAAGAGTGAGCTTTGAAGTTGACCGCCAGTCTACATAACCAGGGCAGCCCCATTTTTGACCAATCAGACGGAAGCATGGGCTTGTTGCTGACCTTTGACATAGGGTATATTTACATCACACTGTGAAATAAACTAATAATCATCACAAAATCAAATAATAAGTTGCTTCTGTCCCTAGTAGGAACAAAATGTGTTTACTGCGTACCATATCTATTTGGTTGAATTCTGAAGTCTGAAGGAATACGAGAATACGCATTGTCAATATCGTATCAATACATTTTTTTATGCCAAGGCCAAGGCTAGCCTCGGCTAGGGTTCACAGCGCATGCACAGGAAAGTTGGCGCGTTATCCAGACGCTTGGCTGGCAACACTGTGAGGGAAAAACGACAAAGAAAGAAAATTTTCAACATGGAAACACAGATCGGAGAAAGAAAACGCGCCAGGGGCGAAGCAAAAGTGTGAGTATTCATTGTTTTTAATTTCCCCTAAAATATCGTAAGGTTTGGTTTCTGCATCCTCTTTCCTTCGATCGGTAGTTGTCAAATCCACGCCAAAGTTATTTATATATAGGCCTATAGGCTAGCCTTGGCCATACTATAGTAGGCCTACTTGTAGGCCTAATGCTGTGTGGGCTAGGCTATTTAGTTTCCAGTGTCTATCCTATCGATCTTTTCACCTCTGATCTTTTCTGTTTTCGTTTTTAGAGAGAAAAATACAAGCAAAAAACTTATCAATGCATTGCATTTATCTATATAGATCTCTGCACAATGAAAACAAGTTGCTGGCCTTTAGCCTAAGCCTTTCAGTTTCATCAATCCTGTAGCATATTGCTAGAATCGCTAGGGGCCTAGGCTACCACAGAGCCACTGTATCATTGTATGGCATTTTGGTCACTTATTTGAAACACTTGTGATTGGTGCTTCTTGTTGCAATGCTGTTTAAAAATAATTTTTGTTTTTTAGATTTAGATTTGATTTGATTTATTCTTTTATATCCAGGATAATAGAATAAGCACTCTTGTGCTTTTTTTTTTTTTTTTACATCCAGTCCCCGTGTGTATGCAGTTGTGTAAATCTTGTCATCTGTTCCCACCAGCACACGATGGCCTACTCTTACGAAAAGTGGAACAGGATTTAACGTGTGCGCAAGATGTTCTGCGTGCGCTCGCACATGGGGCCTCGGTTTAAAGTCTTATCCGAAGGACTTATGGGGAGAGTGGAGTCAGCACTGATGTTAACTCCAAGAGAAAGAGCTTATGTTGGCCTACAGTACAGTATACAAAACAATTAGGCCTATGTTACCTATGTGACCTTATGATGCACACTGCAGGTATTGATGTATGCTGCAGGTATCGTTCTATCTGTTTAAAGAGTGCTTTTTAAAAAAAAGGAAAACAAAAAGAAAACATAGATCTACATTTACTGATTTAGTATATTTTTATGTGTTTTAATCATGTATTACTAAAAAAATTCTGTTCTACACACCTTCAGTGAGGCAGAAAACCTAGATGGAAGACCATCATTACAAACAAGGGAAGGAAGACGAACCGTGCAAAGTCAGAGATCAAGGTACATGAGTATTTTCAGCATATAAAAATTTGTTTCATTGATAAAAAAAAATTGTTATAATTTGATATCAATCCTGTTGCCGCATGTTGGCTATTCCCGCATCATTGCTGCCAACCGCTGCTTGTGACCCAGAATTTTTGCGGAGTTTTGTTTTGGTTTGATCGTTTCTTCTTTTGGGGGAAGAAGATAGTACTTGTGGTTTTGGTTCTGTTTTGGTCTGATCCTAGTCATTTGTGTTTGGGGAAGCGTTTAGTGTTTAGAAAGAGCTGAATAATTAGATTAATATGCTCAGACATGAGTGAAACTGAAAGTACAGTTTTATTTATCTACCTTAGTACGTCTATCAGTGATTATTCTTGTTTGTTTGCTTTCTTTGTGTCTTTTTATTTCTGATTACTGGCATGTCTACATGTCAGATTATATGATTTTAGTAATCTAATCACTGAAGAAAAACATTGTTTTTCATTTTGTAAAAGCTGTTACTATTATTGTTAGCATGGCTTTGATTTTGGAGGTGTTTTTGTCAACCACTTTTATCATATGACTATGAGTATTACTATTACTATTAGCTTTGACTTCAACAAAGCTATAAAGTCTGTTGTTTTTTTAAAGCATTTTGTTCATTGTTGTTTTTGTTGTGGATTGTTTTGTGACCAGTTTGGGCAGTTTTCCCTCCTATTGCACAACCACACCTTTCTTCACTGTTGTGTTACACTTTATCTTTCCAATGCATTAAAAAAAAAAAATTAATGTGTTACTGTTAGTCTTTGTATTTGTGTGGAATACATGTATGTTTTTGGATTTTGTTTGGTGTGGTTTGTTTTCAGTTTTATTTAAAAAAAAAAAAAAAAGTTCATAGGAATGTACAGTTTATGTTACTTACTGCTTAGTGAAAATTGCAGAATGAACACTGATTACTTAATTAACATGTTGGGGACTGTGTTTCCAGGGTAGAGCGCCTGTCACACAACACACGTCTGCTTGAGTAAGTTCATATTGTGTTCTCTTTTTATTGTTAATGCATAGATAATTTTTTTAGATGTGCTTTTTCAGTAAGATCTGTTTATGAAGTTTGCTGTGCGATAGGGTTGGTTTTGTGTATATCCATGGGGGGTGGGGGGATGTGTGAGTGTGTTTTATTATATGAAAGACCTATCATTAACACTATCCCTACTTTAAGGGAGAAAACCCCTCTTCCCTGTACACGTATATTGTGCACATATGTACGCTTCTGTAATGCAATAGTGGATGATATGTAGGGAAGGATTAGTAGCTGGTTGGTTGCCCAATAGCGGGTTACCCCGTAGGGAAAAGGTTAACTGACTTATTCTAAAGGGATAGCCTTGTGGTCAGAACATTGTGCTCGCAACTTGATGACCCAGGTTCGATTCCCGTTTGAGGGGATTTTCCCCCTGGAGTTAACATCATTGCTGACACCACTCTCCCCAAAAGTCCTTTGGATGAGACTATAAACCGAACCCCCGTGCATGAACGCACGCAGAACATCTTGCACACACATTAAATCCTGTTCCGCTTTTCATAAGAGAAGGCCATCCTGTGCTGGTGAGAACATGACATTTACAAAACTGCATACACACGGCGACTGGATGTAAAAAAGCACACGAGTGCTTATTCCATTATCCTCAAAATAAAACAATAGATAAATAAAATAATTGAAGTTCATAAAGTAACTGAAATATTTAGTCATCAGTATTTTGTGGGGGTGCGATAGCTAAGTGGTCATAGCGCTCGCTTTCCCCAAGTCAAGTTGAGCAGCGTCGAGCATGGTTACCGGTTGGATGGGTGACTGTTTGCGTGCCTTGGCTTCAGACAGTACAGTCCCCCAGTTCACTCAGCTGTAAATGGGTACCTGCCCTCTTTAGGGTCAGGGAAGGTAAAGCAGCAAGGGAGAGATGGGCACCGCCCTCAATATGCTGGCCCCTAGAGAAGCTGAGGTCTTTGATGCCTTGCTCCCCTACGGCTGCCTAGGTTATGGGACACCTTTACCTTTACCCTTTACTTATTTTGTTTTCATTGATTTTCTAAAGTGAATATATAAATGATATTGTTTAATCATCACCATCTAATTTCATTGTGGGGGGGTGGGAGGGGACTACTAAACTAGTCAGTTGGTGATATTTTGTTTCTTCAATTTAACGTCTGTTCACACTCAGTGATATTAGTGATATTTTGTTTGTCTTTTCAGCTTTGCACCAAACTTGATGACCAAACTCAGTTCCCCTCCATCTTCCGAACATGGTGGAAATCGTGCACATGTCAGGTATTGTCTGATCATGTACATTCTTTTGCCTGTACCATTTGTTTTTGAACAATTAAAGAGACCCCCCCCCAAAAAAAACAAAAAAACACACACACACACACCACACACGCACACACACAATATCATTAAACAATATCAGCAGTATTGTTTTTATGATTGTGAATTGTAGTTTCTTTTTTTTTTCTTCATTGGAAGTAGTAAGAAGAGGAGTGGGTGAAGATCTAGTGGTTTGATTTCTTGTCTAGCTGGTTTGTAGTCAAGGGTGCTTATTCTCATAGTTTATGCATTTCGTTGAATATAGGAGGTCTAAGTTTGTACCAATGAAAGATTTTAGTCGTCTGTATTCATTAGCAAGAACCAGTATGGGAATGGGATCCACAAAACTGCCTTTTACACACACAAAAAAGGGGGGGGGACTATGGCAACAAGCATTTTGGTGCCAAAAGAACCTTTCCCTGCTCAGAATGTGAAATGCAAAAATCTCCAAAATAGGATATTAAAAGTAATATTACTAATAAACTACAGCCTCCCTTGTTCGAGATCAGGCAAGGCCTTGAAAGTGAAAAATTGTGAGTAGGTGATTTAGAGTTTGGTAAACGTCGCTGATCAGTGTTGTCCTGCTGGCGAAGAAGAGAAGTGCCCACCAGGCTCACCTTGCACAACCATCTTGTCCAGCAAAGAAAGCTGCCTTTCGTCTTACATGCAGCAACCTCCAGCGCCAGCTTAGAGTTATCCAAAACGAGTGGTGGACTAACCTCGCCCAGAAAACTCAGCTCTGCGCTGACACAGGTGACTACAGAGGCTTCTACGAAGCTTTGAAGGCAGTCTATGGACCCTCTCACCAAGTGTTGAGTCCTTTGCGCAGCACTGACGGCCAGGCACTCCTCACAGACAAGATGTCCATATTGAACCGCTGGGCTGAACACTTTCAAACCCTCTTCAGCGCTGATCGCACTGTTGATGACGCAGTGATCCAACAGATCCCACAGCAACCAGTGAAAGAAGAACTGGACGAAGCCCCAACCCTGGAAGAGGTAACTAAAGCCATAGAACAACTGAAGAGTGGGAAGGCTGCAGGCGTCGACGGTATTCCACCAGAATTATGGAAAAACGGGGGGCAAACACTGCACTGCAAGCTCCATGAATTTTTTGTCTGCTGCTGGGAGCAGGGAAAGTTACCACAAAACCTTCGTGATGCAATCATAATCACCCTTTACAAAAACAAAGGGGAAAAATCCGATTGCTCCAACTACAGGGGGATAACTCTTCTCTCCATCGCTGGCAAAATCCTTGCAAGAGTTCTCCTCAACAGACTAGTACCTGCTGTTGCAGAACACCACCTCCCTGAGAGCCAGTGCGGCTTCAGAGCTAACAGGGGTACCACCGACATGGTCTTTGTGCTCAGACAACTTCAAGAAAAGTGCCGCGAACAGAACAAGGGACTGTACATCACCTTCGTTGATTTAACCAAGGCATTTGACACTGTGAGCAGGAAGGGCCTGTGGCAGATCATGGAGCGTCTTGGCTGTCCCCCAAAGTTTCTCAACATGGTGATCCAGCTACATGAAGACCAGCGTGGCCAGGTCAGAAACAGCAACGACCTCTCAGAGCCTTTCTCAATCACAAACGGGGTGAAGCAGGGCTGCGTTCTTGCACCAACCCTCTTCACTATCTTCTTCAGCATGATGCTTCAGCGGGCCACAGAAGATCTTGATGACGAAGACGGAGTTTTCATACGCTACCGCACAGATGGCAGCCTATTCAACCTGCGGCGTCTTCAGGCCCACACCAAAACCCTGGAGCAACAAATTCGAGAACTACTTTTTGCTGATGATGCTGCCCTTGTAGCCCACTCAGAAACCGCCCTGCAGCATGTAACATCCTGTTTTGCAGAGGCAGCCCAGCTCTTCGGACTCGAAGTCAGCCTGAAGAAGACAGAGGTTCTCTACCAGCCCGCACCTCAGGTAGCGTACCACCCACCTCACATTACAATTGGTGAGACAGAACTGAAGACAGTCCAGCAGTTTACCTACCTGGGATGCACAATCTCCTCTGACGCAAAGATTGATAAAGATGTAGACAACAGACTGGCAAAGGCAAACAGTGCTTTTGGCAGACTCTACCACCGTGTCTGGAAAAACAAACACCTGAAGAAAGACACCAAGATCAGTGTCTACAGAGCCGTGGTACTGACCACCCTCCTGTATGGCTCTGAGTCATGGGTCACATACAGACACCACCTGCGAATTCTGGAACGCTTCCACCAACGCTGTCTCCGCTCCATCCTCGACATCCACTGGAGCGACTTCACCACGAATGCTGAGGTGCTGGAGCAAGCAGGGATCACCAGCATTGAGGCCATGTTGCTGAAAACGCAGCTACGCTGGGCAGGGCATGTCTTTAGAATGGAGGACCATCGCCTACCGAAGATGGTTCTCTACGGTGAACTTTCCACCGGACACCGCTACAGAGGCGCACCAAAGAAGAGATTTAAAGACTCTCTGAAGAAATCTCTGTCAGCCTGCCTCATAGACCATAACCAGTGGTCAGTCCTTGCTGCTGACCGGCAGGCCTGGCGACACACTGTGCATCAGTCGGTCTCCTCCTTTGAGGACAATCGCAGAGCGGCCCTTGAGGAGAGGCGAATGAGGAGGAAGAACCGCGTCCCCTCTACATCAACCCCAGAATCGACTTTCCCCTGCAGCCGCTGCGGCCGGGTTTGTTTGTCACGCATTGGACTGAACAGCCACCAGCGAGCCTGCACCAGACGTGGACAGTGCCCTTAATCTTCGTTCGCGAAGCCAAGCCATGATGATGATGACTAATAAACTACAGCCTCCCTTGTTCGAGATCAGGCAAGGCCTTGAAAGTGAAAAATTGTGAGTAGGTGATTTAGAGTTTGGTAAACGTCGCTGATCAGTGTTGTCCTTGAGGGACAAAGTAGTGGCTGCATGCATTTATTTTTATCATGTCAGCCTCTGTTCAGCAGTGAGATTTAAAAAAATGGAATGCAGACACATGAATTCTATTTACATTTCGTTTCCTCATGAAGGAGGAAGAAAAAAAGGCAGACCAAGGAAGAGATGGGAGGAAAACAGCGAATGGACAGGCCTAGAACTCAACAAAATTTTGAGGAAGGCAGGACAGAGAGAGGAATGGATGGAACTGGTTGTCAACTTTTCAGGGTCGCCAGACTAAGGGATAGATAGAGAAATACTTCATGATCTGTCCAAACCTTTGCCTGTGTCTTATTTTTCTGTTCTCTGTTGTTGTGGCTATATGCTGAGTCATTCAGATGAGACTATAAACCAAGGCCCTGTGTGTGAACGCTCACAGAACATCTTGTGCACCTGTTAAAAGCCTGTTCCGCCTTTCAGAAGAGCAGGCCATTGTGTGCCGGTAACAGCAGACAACAACAACAAAAAAAACCAGCATGCACACAGGGGTCATGTTTGGACAACCATCCCTGAGGAAAAATTGGGGAGTTGGAGTCCCCAGGGCGGTTTGGGGCTGTAGGTATATGGCAACGTTCTGGTGGCTCCTGTGACAGTACTGGAACCATTTGTATAGGTCATTGCCTTTCCAATGGATCATTCCAGTGACATGGCGGGGAGGGGAGGTCTGCTGCATGGGTAATAACTTGCCCCCCATACTTAACTCGGGCTTTGTGCTCTAGAGCTTAGTGTGCAACATTATAGACTTCCGAGACTGAGGGAGGGAGGGATGCCCACTATGCTGAGTTTAAAGGGTGGTGGTGGTTGGCTGTCAACAGGAACGGGAAGCGCCCCACGAAGGAGTCCCCGCTCAGAAGCCCTCTGCACGCAGCAGAGAGGGGTGTGCAGGAAACGACCCCACGCCGAGGTCGCCGTGCCCCTCACAGCTCGGGAAACAGCGGGTGTGTGTTTTAGCTGTCGGTTGGTCAGTGTGTACAGCGTAGAGCAAGGTGCAGAGCTCTGGAATCTAAGGAATAACTTTACTTTGGGGGATTTTTTTGTTGGTTTTCTTTTGTCTTTGGGGTTTTTTTTTGGGGGGGGGGGGGGGGGGGGGGGGTTTAGTCTTTTGGAATCAAAGAAATACTTTATCTAAAAAACATTTTTTTAAAAAAAAGTCTTGGAATCAAAGAAATACTTTATTTGGCTTAAAAAAAATTTTTTTCAGTCTTTTGGAGTCTAAAAATACTTTATAGATTTTATAAAAAGTCTTTTGGAATCAAAGAAATACTTTATTTGTGTTTTTTTTGTTGCTTTATTTTTAGTCCTCTGGAATCAAAAATACTTTTTTTCAAGTCTTTGGGAATCAAAGAAATACTTTTTTTTTCAAGTCTTCTGGAATCAAAGAAATACTTTGGGTTTTTTTTAAAAGTCTTTTTGTGGGAGTTACTGAAGGAGACTTGTTTTATTTTAATCGTGTGTATGTGTGTGTGTGTGTGTGAACTTAGATCTTTATACTTTTTGTTGCACTACTTCACATATGTAATCAGTTTTAAGTAACTTGTAAAAATACATTTTTTCATATGCAAAGATCAGTAAAACTGAAACTGGAATCATGTGGGCTACTACTGTGTCATCACAAATCACATGATAACTTGAAAGTAGGTGTTTATGATTAAAAACAATGTTTGGAATCTATGCTAGAGGTAAATGCATGCACACATTACTTAAGATGCCACTTGAATCTGCATTTGACGAATTGTTATTAGGTCTATATACCACTCGGGGTTTTTTATTGTTTGGATTGTAGATTATTTATTTTACTTCAGTTTTTGTTTTGTGTTTTGTTTTCTCATTGAACTTTGTTGATTTTCAGTGCAAAACAGAGGGCAGCTCGAATAAGGTAAGATGGCATCAGTATGCATATAGATTTATGTTTTTTGTGTGCATTGTTTTGATTATGTGTTTGTCCATTGTGTTCGATGATGACCTCCAAAACAGCAGAAGAGACAGCTGCTGCTTTAGAAATTGGGCAGAAATTTTATTTAGTGGACGTGGCATTGCCAACAGCACATCCCCACTCTCTCGGCCAAGAGGGCATAAGGACAGTCAGCGTTGGAGATGTTCTCCAAAGACCAACTATCCCCCAGGGCTGCAGCACATATAAGGACTGTGCAAGTCAAGCCTCCTAGTCAGAGTCGCAGTTGATCACTTAAGACTTAAGCTGTAAAGTGGAATTCCATGAGTGGGAAAAAAAGCCACTGATCATACAGTCTGTCACTTTGCTGTTGCCTTCAGCGTCAGTAGTGTAATTATGCTGTGACAAAACCCAGGTGCTGAAGGCATTGTTTTGACTAAGGTAACATGATGGCTGCTAAAGCTGAGTGGTTAAGACTGACTTCAATCCTGTGGGTCCATGAGGTTGTGGGTTCGAATATCAGCGGTGTCTGGTGAATTAAGGGATGGGATTTTTACCATTTTTTGGGTCAACTTGAAGTACAGACCTATCAATGCCTTTATTCATTTGTGTTTATAAACACACATGCAGAATACCAAATATACATATTAAGAGATCGCATAATTAATGTCAGTGTTTGAAGGGTTCAGAAACACGTGGACCTTTGGGATTGAAGTGGAAAGATCCTTCAGTGTTGTTTTTGAAATGGTTCTGTAGTCAAAAGTATCATCAGTACTAGTAATGGTGAATCTCTTTACAATCATCAGAGCAGAAAACAAGTTTGTCATCTTCATACTTTTTAAGAGATAAAGAATAGTTATCAAAACCTGATAAACAAAAGAAATATCAATTGGTATTTCTGTGCAGAAAATCATCTGATGTGTCAAAGCCACCCCAAGAAGAAACTGCAACTTGTAGTCAGTCAAATGACAGGTGAGTATATCCTTGTGGTAGAATGTTTTTATTTACATAAAAAATGTTTCTGGAATTTTTAAAACGTCCTCTGTATGCAAGGAAATTGTTGACTTTTTTTTCAAAGTTAATTTTTTCTTAAATCGTCTTAAAGCAAAGTCTTAAATCGTGAAGTTGTTAATTCTAAGTCGAAGCAGTTTGGGACAGTTGTAAGATGATTGGTGAGGTAGATTTCAGAAACGTGGCGGCCAGATAGCCAGGCGAATGCGCTCACAGATGAGAGGAAAACAAGTGGACTGGTTAGCCGACCTCAGGACGAAACTGAGGAATTTTCGAGAGTGGAAAAGAAGAGAAAAACTGGCAGCAGCAGAAGGAGCAGAGGGAGGGGAGGAGAAAGAGAAAGACGAGTAAGACGACACAAAGAAAAGGGTTGTTGCATGTCCGTTTCTTTGATTTGAATTCTGCCACCTGGCTTCACACTGGATTTTTCTGTGCACTCCATTCCTTTAATAAAAAATGTTCAAGGTTCTCTAAGATTAAACAAAATGGCATGACTAATGCTGCTGTACTGCATTTGACAGTCGCAGCATACTTTTTAACATTCACGGTTTTGCCAAGTGCATTTCAGTTTTGTATCGGTTAAGATTCAAGGAGAAAAAGGGAAGATTCAAGGAGAAAAAGGGGAATTGAAACTTTGATGGCAAGTTGACCTGGGGTAAAGGAGGAGACTGCACCCAAAATGTTTGGCTCTCACTCTTTATTTTTTAGGGGTTTTTGTGGTGTTGCTTTGTTTTTATTTTGTGTAATTGTGCACTTGTTGCTGTAAGTGCCAGGAATTTTACTTAAAAAGGTGCTCTAATGAATGGTATATTTGGTAGGTTACTGTTAGATTCCAGTGTATGGTGTTAAAAAGAAACAAAAATGGAGATTCTGATCTACAGCAAAGTCATTTATTCGCTTTTGGTGAAAACTGTTCCCATTTATGCCTTCAGTTAAATCTGTTCCCATTTATGCCTTCAGTTAAAACTGTTCCCATTTACGCCTTCAGTTAAATCTGTTCCCATTTATGCCTTCAGTTTAAAACTCTGTTCTCATTTATGCCTTCAGTTAAAACTCTGTTCCCATTTATGCCTTTAGTTAAAACTGTTCCCATTTATGCCTTCAGTTAAAACTGTTCCCATTTATGCCTTTAGTTAAAACTGTTCCCATTTATGCCTTCAGTTAAAACTCTGTTCCCATTTATGCCTTCAGTTAAAACTCTGTTCCCATTTATGCCTTTAGTTAAAACTCTGTTCCCATTTATGCCTTTAGTTAAAACTGTTCCCATTTATGCCTTTAGTTAAAACTCTGTTCCCATTTATGCCTTTAGTTAAAACTGTTCCCATTTATGCCTTCAGTTAAAACTCTGTTCCCATTTATGCCTTCAGTTAAAACTCTGTTCCCATTTATGCCTTTAGTTAAAACTCTATTCCCATTTATGCCTTTAGTTAAAACTGTTCCCATTTATGCCTTCAGTTAAAACTCTGTTCCCATTTATGCCTTCAGTTAAAACTCTGTTCCCATTTATGCCTTGAGTTAAAACTGTTCCCATTTATGCCTTCAGTTAAAACTCTGTTCCCATTTATGCCTTCAGTTAAAACTCTGTTCCCATTTATGCCTTCAGTTAAAACTCTGTTCCCATTTATGCCTTCAGTTAAAACTCTGTTCCCATTCACACCTTGACTTAAGTTTGCACATTGACGTTTGTTGTTTGAATCGTTTGCAGAATAACGTTTTTTATTCAGTGTTATTAGCATTGTGTAAATTAATTATTTGCACAGAACTCACATGCACCGTTTGCACGAATGACTTCTCTCTGGCATGTGGAGGTTGGTTTTGTTTGACCAGGCGTGTGAGGAAGTGTCTGTGGGCGGGACAGCAGCAGGAAGAGGAGGAGGTGGACGAGGCTTTCTGTGAGGCGGAGGACATTGCTGAAGAGCCAGTGTAAGCATGTGGGCCATCATTCGTCACTGCAGCGTTCAGTGGGGATGAAACTGGTCCTCTGACAAACTGTAATGCGTTAGTGTTGGTGTTTTTAAATGCACAAATCATCCATGGACTGTAAGTTGTATGTTGGTTTCTTTTTATGCACGAATCACATTTGGATTTTGTTCTTCATTTGGATGCAGTGCACATTTTCTTCTCATTGCTAATATAAAAAAAACAAACTCTGGATTAGTTTTGTATATTCTTATTGTTTTTTGTGGGTTTTTTTTTTTTGTGCTGTAGTTTTGAAAGTGGAAAATAACACCAGAAAATTCTTTGTTATGCGAGCTATACATTAATTTGTATTTTAGTACTTTTATTTTAATAGGGATAAAGCTCTTTGATATTTTTCCTGAACAATTCTGTTGGTAATGAGAAAAAAGTTTGTGATAATCTTCAGAAAATTCTAAACATGGACAGTCCAAGTAGTTTTATTTGTTTAAAAAAAAAAAGTTAATATTTTTTTTAGCCTACCAAAATATCAGGTTATTGGGTAGGTAGAAGTGAGTATATAACCATTTCTGGTTTTTGTTGCTATGTACACACTTGAATGCACGCATGTACACACACCCACACACACACACACACACACACACACACACACACACACACACACACACACACACACACACACACACACACACACACACACACACACACACACCCACCCCTCTATCTTATTTGATTGTATTATTCAGATCATGTTCAGGGAATAACGAATCTGCCAAGCTTAATTACCTAAGAATGCTTTTATTATTATTGTTAGAAATTATTTGAAAGCTCATCTCTGAAAAACAGTTATTTGTTCATATTTTATTAGAAACTTTGCCAGACAAGTTTCCTATTATGTCTGTTTTTTTGCTGTGGATTTCTGTGTGTGTATGTGTTTTATTTATTTTATTTATTTCATTTAATTCTTTTATATCAAGGATAATGGAATAAGCACTCATGTGCTTTTTTTTTTCCATCCAGTCCCCGTGCATATGCAGTTTTGTAAATATTGTCGTCTGATCCCACCAGCACACAGTGGCCTACTCTTACGAAAAGCAGAACAGGATTTAATGTGACATGTACACAAGATGTTCTGTGTGTGTGCGCACATGGAGCCTCGGTTTATAGTCTCATCCAAAGGACTTTTGGGGGAATGAAGTGTTTGTGTGACTGAAGAAATGTTTAATTCTGGAGGCAACTACTCAAATGCAAATTAATCTGACGGCTGTTTAGATACGGTTTTACTCATGGCATCACCTAGTTTAACAAGATGGTGGGGTTGTTGCAGCACAGAGCACCGTTATTATGACTTGTTTTTCTTGGTATTTCAGGGCTGCCCGGGACCCCCCAAAACACCCGACCAAAGAGCAGTTGATCCGTCGTCAGAAGGACATTGACTATGGCAAGGCCACTGTTGGCTACAAAAACTATCTGGATCGAGTGCCAAAGTAAGTATTGGCATCCCCAATTTCTTTTTTTTTTTTTAATGTCTTGGTTTTCTGTGGTTTTCCTATGTTTAAAAAGGTCTTATGTAATACAGCCTGGTTTGTTGTTTTTTGAGCAGTAGCTGCATATTAATTAATTACATGCAGTTTCCTTGGCCTTGTTTTTTATTTTTATTTTATACCACTTTATGTCACAGCAGATTTCTCTGCGTGAAATTCGGGCTGCTCTCCCCGGGGAGAGCGATTCGTCTTAAGTGCAGCGCCTACCCATTATTATTATTTTCTTTTTCCTGTCTGCAACTGTATTTGTTTCCCTATCAGAGTGGCTTTTTTCTACAGAATTTTTCCAGGGACAACCCCCTTGTTGCCGTGGGTTCTTTTACATGCGCTAAAAAAAGATGTGTAACAAACAAGGACCTCGGTTTATCGTCTCATTTGAAAGACTAGCGCCCAGACCACCACTCATGGTCTAATGGATGGGGGAAAAGTTTTGGGCCCAAACGGGATTCGAACCACCATACACTCGGACCCAGACTTTTCGCTTTCTAGGCAGGTGTGTTACCTCCTAGACCACCGATTATGGTTATTTTATGGTCCACCCAACCCTCTTTCAGTGTTTCATGAGATGTTCAGGCCAACACATGCATAGACTCCTACACACTTTTCACTTAGATGCACAAAGAGTCATTTGGTTGAAAATCATTTTCATCACGAGTCTGGCAGTTATGAGAGAATACTTTGGCAAGATAGTTTTCACTCATGTAGTGAGTAGTCTGTTTGCAGCAACCAACACCAAAAAAAAAAATCTTTAAAGGCACACTTGTTTTTCTTGAAACTGTTGAGTGTATTCTATGTATTGAAGAATCAAAAATAGACATTTATGTGCAAGGACCTAATCGAAAGCATCTGCTACCAAGGATGTAACAAGGGGAGGGTGTGTAGTACATGAGACAAGTGTATGGACTGGAAGCTATAGGGGAACAGTGTCCCCAAATATCCATATCAAGGAGGAATCCAAGTCTGTATTACAATACAAAGATAAATTCCTGGGTCCCAAACAAAGAGAAGGAAATGTAACCAGTGTTTGTGTGGTGTGTATTTGTGTGACTGTGTGTATGTGCGTGCGTGCGTGTGTGTGTGTGTAGTAGTAGTAGTCGTCGTCGTCGTAGTAGTCTTCAATTTTACGTCCTTCCACATAGTGATACCGGATGTGTATGTGTGTGTATGTGCTTGCTTGTGTGTGTGTGCATGTGTGTGTGCGTGTGCGCGTGTCTGTGTGCATGTGTATGTGCGCATGTGTGTGTGTGTGTGCACATGCGTACATGCATGTGTGTGTTCGTGTGTGTGCAGGAGGCAGCGCGGCAACCTGTGTCCCCAGACCCCGGACAAGCAGAGCAAAGTGCCGCGGCGGATGTGGGACGTCAGCGTGCGCAACTGGCGCCGTGCCCTGCACAACTGGGACGTCCCCTGCAGGCAGAGCGCGCACACCACCCCCTCCTCCTCCCCCACCAAGCTCCCCATCAGGCCAGGGGACAAAACTCTGGGGAGGTGAGTCATTTAAAAAAAAAAAAAAAAAAAAAATTTGGGGGGTGGGGAGGGGGGGAGAGGTGATTCGTTTTAGAGTGAAGTGCAGATGTTCGGTCAGGAAAGACATTGGACAAAAATGTTTAACCCTCTTGCATTCGGATTCTCTGAACACAAATTGTCCCATGGAAACAATCCAATATGGCCACCAAAACTATATGTTTCCAACACCTAAACCTTTTTATCTATAATAATTTGAAGTAACCCGTTTCTACAGACATTTTTTTTGGGGCAACCTGAATTGTTTAACCCTCTTCCATTCGCTTTTCTGACCAAGAAACTCCTCCTAGTATTCGGAAAATTTCAATCTTTTTCTAGTAAAACACAGTTCCTTAGTAATATACACCACCATATAAAAACTACTGATAGTAGAGTCTTGAAATTTGACAGGAGTGTTCATAAGTTGTCATAGTTTACTTTGCATCAAAATT
>CM060319.1:7762824-7792824 GCA_030674155.1 Stramonita haemastoma
GTCGCTTAACGCCACAGAAACCGGGATAAGCACCGGCCTGATAAGTCTTAGGCTCGGGACAGACTTTAACTTTAATATCAATGTAATGAGTGTTTTTGTTAAGCTTTGCTGTAAAAACCATTGTCACTTATTTGGGACTGCAGGCTTTTTTTAAAAAGCTCCTGTAACAGAGAATATGTAGGAGAAGACATGGACAACACAGAAAGACAGGCCCCGAGATTTTTAAAATGAAAAAAAAAGTGTATGCACCCCTCACCCCCACTGGGTTCTGAGGTAGAGCTTAAAGATTCTCCAGTGGTGAGGTTTTGTGGCTGTCAGCCCTCCATTAAACCTCTTGCATTAGGATTATCTTAACAAATTTCACCTAGATTTCACATTCCATCACAAAATCAGGTCAGGCACACATTCTCGCTGGCCTTTCCTCCAAAGTACATACCAGCAGCTCTAATTACTTCCAGACTCTCAACAGGATTTCTACTGCTAGCCTGATAGAGCTTTGACATGTGGTAGCAATTAGTGATGGTCACAGCATGATGAAATCTGCTGTGTGTAAATCCTGGCAAATCCCGGTTCAGGATTTAAGGGGGGGCAATTATTTAATCCCAGCAAATCCCAGTTTGGGACTAAGAGGGTTAAGGTCACCACATTCCACCTTCAGGATGATGTGTACACACGACACCAGCCTGCATGCTTTTTTTAAGATTTTGTCATCCATCCCTGCTGGCACGCAATCGCCTACTTTTCTGAAAGGCAGAGCAGTTTAAACATGTGCACAAGAAATTCTGGATGCATTCATACATGGGACCTCAATCTCTAGGGAGTGGAGTTTGTGCTGATTTAAAAAAAAAAAAAAGTGTTAAAGTTTGGA
The DNA here is from genome assembly GCA_030674155.1 of Stramonita haemastoma. Taxonomy (NCBI): domain Eukaryota; kingdom Metazoa; phylum Mollusca; class Gastropoda; order Neogastropoda; family Muricidae; genus Stramonita; species Stramonita haemastoma. The sequence goes on from CM060319.1 coordinate 7,763,693, forward strand.
AAAGTTAAAAGTAATCATTCATCCATTATCCATGTTGTGCTAAAGTGGTAGTATTTAGGTAGAGATGTGATGTCTTGACAATAGTTTACAATCACAGCTGGGGGGGGGGTGTTTTTTAAAAATATTTTTTAGCCGAATCATGGATTTGAATGTATGCTAGGCTCAAACAAGTCTGGAATGAGAGCAGCTTTTTGTTACCGTCCCTGTTGTAGCCTTTTTTGTTGTTGGAAAGGTATGAAAAACATAGCAGCTGTAAAGAAGCATGTACATAATGAAGTGAAATACACATTTTAAAAATCCCCAAAGAAGAACACCGGCAGATGACTACAGGCAGCATAATGAAACGCGTCATTCCCTGAAACGAACCACAACAAAATCTCATTGTGAGGAAATGACCAGACTTGACCAGCAAAGCTCTGTGCACAGCAGCTACCTCCTTCTAGTTTGGCAGCACACTCACTGTAACAGTTGTTTTTTTGTTGTTGTTGACTTTCTCATTTTGTTTGTTTGTGTGTAGATGCATGGAAATATCACTTTGCCCACTGCTACAGATCGTATTGCATCATATCTCGCTTTTAAGCACTGCAGATTTCTCTGCATGAAATTTGGGCTGCTCTTCCCTGGGAGAGAGCATGTTGCCAGACATGCCATCTTTTTGTTGTTGTTAAATTTTTTTTTTTTTTAATTAAAAAAAGTTTTTCCCGTTAAGAGCAGCTTCCCCCCCCCCCCCCTTGACTTTTGTTGCTCTGTGTTCTTTTATCTTTTACATCTTGCTCTTGATTTTGAATAAAAAGGTAAAGGTGTCCCATAACCTAAGTGGTCATAGGGGAGCAAGGCAGAGACCTCGGCTTCTCTAGGGGCCAGCATGTTGATGGCAGCGCCCATCTCCTCTTCCTTGCTGCTTTACCTTCCCTGACCCTAAAGGGCAGGTGCCCATTTATAGCTTGGTGAACTGTACTGTAGCCAAGGTGCGCAAATGGTCACCCATCCAATTGGTAACCACGCTCGATACTGCTTAACATTGGCTCGGGGAAAGCGAGTGCAATGACCACTGAGCTATTCCACCCCTGGCTATGAATAAAGAAATAAAATAGAGAAGAAAGCTGGAGGAACTAGGCTATTGCTGACATCCAGCCATTTACATATCTTTTTATTACCTGACTGAGAACATTGACAATTTGTAAATAGAATCGTTGTAAAGTCTATATTTATATATATATTAGCCATCATATATTGATTTTCATTTGTTAGCATATGTATTACACTCTTTTTATATGCTTTGATGATGGATGTTATAACTGAGTGATTAAGACTGTTTGACTTGAATCTCATGGGTCCATGAAGTCATGGGTTCAAATCTTGGTGGTGTATGGTGAATTAAGGGTTGGGATTTTTACAATCTCCCAGGTCAACTTGAAGTGCAGACCTGCTAATGCCTCAATTCCTTTTGTGTATATACACATGGCCATGGAAGATCCATTATGCTATGTTGAAGATCCCCAATCCGCAATTCATGTGGCGTCTGATGGGTTACAGAAAAACAAACATACCTAGCATACATCCCAAAGTCAAAGTGCAGCTACCTTCATGGTGGCAAAAATGGCCACCTAGGCAACACCTCACCATAGATGAGCCTTGAAGCTGCAGCCGAGGAACCAGCAAAAAAAAAAGGCATTGATGTTGATACTGTCATTATTAAAGATATTTTAAGTGCAGATACTGTGACTGTTGGTCTGTATCATCAGTTTTTGTTACTGTGTGAGCTGAATTGGATTTTTTTTTTGGGGGGGGGGATATACTTAAGATAATGGCATTGGTTATTGCTAAGATTTCGTTAACAAAATTCAGTGCCGTTCTCAACTTTTTAATGAAATAATATGTTAAGGTAAGTCAAAACTACCAACCCCCCCCCCCCCAAATGCATGAACAAAGTTGATAAACTTAAAAAATATGATGAATTGTCTCTTCCTTTTCAATGGCACCCATAACATCAGTTTGGCAAACTTTGCTGGCATTTACAAAATGTGTCTTATTTTATTCCATGAAATATCTGTCATGAATAACAAGATCTTTACTATGCATATCTAGTTTAGGGCATGTGAATACACTCTTCAATAATGCACATGGGTTAGCCTAACCTGGGAGTTTGTCAAAGTCACCGACCATTACTAAGCTCCCATAGATAACGGGTCACCATGGAACCAGTTCTTATTCCTATCTGCTTTTTTTGATTCCCTGGCTCATAAAACAGTCTGTGAACTAAGTTCCATACAAAGGTTGAATGAAATGGGTTCATGAAGCCCTCCAGTGATAAAAAAACAAAAACAAGATCCCGGTGTTGAAGACATAATACTGGACAAAGAGAGAGAGAGAGAGAAATGCATGCTGAACTCGTGTCCATCAGTAAATAGCAATAGAAAAGCAAAGATTCCCACTTCAGCGCTCCTTGAGAAAACTGAAAATCTGATCTCAAAAAAAAAAGATCCCACTTTTGATTTGTGCCAATCCAAAGGCAGTGTTGATTCTAGGGTGCGCCCTTGCGGGATTCCCGCATTTTTTTCAACTTTGCCGCAAAATAATGTGACCAGTGCGCCCTAACGGACGCAAAAAAACTGTGGATAGCGCATATTTGAACAAACAGTGCGCCCCTGCAACTGCCGTTTGTATAGTTTCAAAATAGCGCTAGAGTCTTTGGTCATTAGGTTGATACCCCAGGGACAGCAGGATGCACTGATTAGCGCCTACAGTCATCACAACCATCACAAAGCGGCTGGTCTGACGTCATTTCCCTACTCATTTACGTCATTACGTCATTTTTCAAAGCAGCCATGACTCCTGAAACAAGTGACGTCATTGTGATGGAGATCATTGTGATGGAGATCGTTAGTGGTGTTAGTGGAAGAAGCAGTGTCCCAGCAGGGTTCAAAGCTGGTAGACCAAAGAGTTTTCAAGGCCGTTTTCAGATCTGGCTAGACAAGTAGCCTGTGCTTGGCTACAATAATGATGGTATAGGGTAGACCATCCGCTGGATATTAAAAACGACTTTGACCCCCCCCCCCTCTCTCTCTCTCTCTTCTTTCCCCTCCCCCCCCCCTCTCTGCATGGGAAGAAAGACTGATATTGGATTTCACCTCTTTTCTCATCTAGATCTAAATCTCTCTTTAACAGAAAATCTCTCTCTCTCTCTCTCTCTCTCTCTCTCCTCCCTCCCTCCCTCCCTCATGGGTAGGGGCAAGACTTGGATATTGGCTTTCTCCTCTCTTTTCATCTAGATCTCTCTCTAATTCTGAAAGTGGAAATACAAAATTGACTTTGACCCCCCCCCCCCTCTCTCTCTCTGTGTGCCATATGGGGGGAAAAGATAAGACTTAGACAGATTGGCTTTAACCCCTTTTCTCATCTAGATCTAAATCTAGTTCTCCCTCCAACTCTGAATGGAAATACAAAATGGACTTTTGACATCCCTCCCCCCCCCCCCCCCCCCACCTCTCTCTCTCTCTCTTTCTCTCAGAGGGCTGGTTGTAAAAAAGCATGTTTGCTTATGCCATTTTCCTCTTTAACCCTCTTCCATTCGCTTTTCTGACCAAGAAACTCCTCCTAGTATTCGGAAAATTTCAATCTTTTTCTAGTAAAACACAGTTCCTTAGTAATATACACCACCATATAAAAACTACTGATAGTAGAGTCTTGAAATTTGACAGGAATGTTCATAAGTTGTCATAGTTTACTTTGCATCAAAATTTGACAGTCCTGCTTATATATGTCGTGTTGCTGTCCCCCTTTTTGTCACCAAATCAAGGTGACAACATGTTCACTTCATGCTGTTAGTAAAATAATATGCTCTAACATGCACATCATGCACTAGTATGAGTCAAAATTTAAAAAAAAATAGTGTCCTACCTACAGGCCCTCTGTAGGATTCCACGTCAGGGTAATCGATTGAATAATATACATCACATGAAGATTGTCACCAAGTCCATTGTCTGGGATTGTACAGTTTTTCTACATACTAAAGAGAAATAAAAAATACGCAAACACGGTACATTATTTATTCACGGGATGGATTGCGTCGTGCCTTGAACTGGGCTTTGATGTCATTGAGAAAGGGCCTGATCTTGTAGAGAGGGTCGTACTGGGGGCTGTCACGTCCAGGTGTGTCACTTGTGTCTCTCAAATGAAAATATTGATTCAGCTTCAAAAATCTTGTTTTGGGCATGACAGTACTGATCCATGAGTGAGAAAACTTGGGGTCAGTGGACCAGTACATATGTATTCTGGGCAGACGATTGATTCCCATCATTATCAGTATAGACAGGTAAGCCCTGATCTCCTCAGGTGTTGTGTCTGTCCACAAAGGATCAGAAGCCACACCTCTAGCAGCGATCTTTTGTTTAGCATACTTATTTGTCTCATCTGCCGCACTACGAAAAAAAGTTGGGGAAACAAACAGAAAAAAATAATCCAGGGGCTTGGCACTGAGCGGTAGTGTGTGTACAGGGCCTGCAGGCAACTGAAAATCTTTCACTGCCAGCGCTGTGTGCGCCGCGCGCCACGTCGTCTGCAAATTTAGTAGTGGAATGTTATCTTCAGGGTCACTTTCTACTGCATAATCCTCATCTATTTCATCCCTTCCTTCTTCAGTTTCAATTTCAACATCAGATTCTCTATTCTGTTGTCTTTCAATCTCCTCAACTTGACGCATAATTTCGTCAATTTCATCTTCTGGAAAATCTTCCCACATTTCATCTTCGTGCTTTGCCGCCATTCTTAACTATGAGAAAATGTGTGAATGAAAATGAGAGACGCTGACTAATTTCTTGAGAACGGAAGGATGTGTTGTGCCAGAAATAGTACTGAAAAGCCATTGGGCTATCCTTACTATAGCGGGAAAAGTCACTCATGGTGTGTGTGAACTTGTTCATGCTCACAGCGTGATGGAAAATACCCACTGGCCGCGAGCGATTCTCGGCATGCTGCGGCACGATAAAATAAATGGGGCCTTTTCCGTAAAGCCCGCTGCGGCATTAGAAAATGGGAGAGGGTTAAATAAAATTTATTCAATTCAATTCAATTCTCTCTCTCATATGGTAAGGGGGGGGGGGGACTGATTTTGGCTCTTGCCTCTTTTTTCATCTAGATCTAGCTCTCTCTCCTACTCAAAATGTGGAAATACAAATTAGACTTTGACTCTCTCTCTCCTTCCTTCCCTCCCCCCCACCCTCTCTCTCTCTCCCCCCCCCCCCCCCTCTCCTCTCTCTCTCTCTCTTCTGTGTAGGCAAATCATTTTACAGACCAGCTGCAATACATAAGGTGTATATTAAACCCTGTCTCCCTTCATACCATCCTGTTTGTTTTGTTTCTCATTCTTGAAAAATAGCAGAAATCAAGAGTTACTAACAGTATTATGAGCAAAATATACTACTTACTACTTTCCCCTTTTTTGGGGAAGAGAATAGGGGAGAGGGGGGCAAATGCCCCCTTTTTTTTCATTTCAGGGGGCCCTTGGGCCCCCTTTTTTAAAATCCTAGAATCAACACCGAAAGGTCTTGCTCCTTTAAATTTCTACATCTCAGAGCATGGGTTGTAAATCCTGTAAAGCAATCACGTTTTGTATATTGTTAAAGTGAATTTTAGTTCAGTGTTGAGTAAAATATTGTTATATACTTAGCAAATTTGTTTATATTATAGCAGCATTTGAGGCAAGGTTAAAATTATATGAATTTTTTTGTTCTTTGGATGTTTAAAGATGGTAATTATTCCCATTATTGTATGCAAGGAGTATGTACAAGTGGATAATGTTGTCTGCTTTTTTTTCGTCAGTGGAGATTTTGATTGTTTAAAATGTAAATAAATAATTTTTTGGTCATGTGAAAATGTAAGGTGAAGTTTTTATACTTAAATGTGAGAATAATATAATTTTGACTGTGTTTACTGTAACGAACATTGTAAATAAACTGAAGTATTCTTCAAAGCAAGTATTCGTGATTTTTGCTTTTAATTCAGTGCGATATTCTTCTTTGAACACTCGCACAGCAACTATTGTCATATGACTGAACATGTGTTGTGCCTGGCAAGTGATGCCCAGCGCACCTGACTTTGGTGTGTGAAAGAGAATTTTTACCTTTAATTCCTGGCAAAAGGCATAAGGAAGGAAATACATGAGGGGATGACACAAAGAAAAGGAGCCAGGCAGAAACAAAGAGGGATAGAAAAAGGTAAATTGCAAGCACAGAATTTCCAGAAGGTGGGGATGCTGTTTATACTGACAGGCCCCCTGGCATCCCCAGCCGGTAGAGCGAGATCTGTATACCACACTGCATGCATCACCTACTTTCCATGTTTGGACAATGACAAACCTATCCAACATGCACCTTGTACCAGGTTCAACTTGCACAAGGTAAGGTAAAGGTAAAGGTGTCCCCTAACCTGTGTGGTCACAGGGAGAGGCATCAGAAACCTCAGCTTCTCTAGGTGCCAGCATATTGAGGGCAGCGCCCATCTCCTCTCCCTCGCTGCTTTACCTTCCCTGACCCTAAAGAGGGCAGGTACCATTCACAGCTGGGGGAACTGTACTGTAGCCAAGTCGCGCAAACGGCCACCCAATTGGTAACCATGCTCGACGCTGCTTAACATTGGCTGGGGGAAAGCGAGCGCTCCGACCACTTAGCTATCCCATCCCCCTAAAAAGTGGAGTGCAAGTGCTCAAGAGGGGTGAAGAGAGAAGTTATCTATTTATAATTAACACCATACAGAAATGGATTGATTTTTAAAAAGTTTGTGACAGTGGTAGGTCCTAGCTAACACGGGTGCTTTCTTCATGAAGCTACTACAGCCCTACCAACTACAAAGATGGTCTATGTTAACCCTCTAAGTCACGAACCGGGATTGAATAAGTGCCCCCCCCCCCCCCCCTCTGAATCCTTAACCACGATTTGCTTGGATTTACACACAGTTTTCCATCAGGCAGTGACCTTCACTGATTGCTACCATATGCCAAAGCTCTATCAGGCCACATGCATAAAGCCTGTGGTGAGAGTCTGGAAGTAATTATAGCTGCTGGTATGTACTTGGAGGGAGGAAAAGGCAAGCAAGCATGTGTGCCTGACCTGATTTTGTGATGGAATGTGAAATCTTGGGGCAATTTGCGTTCAGCAGATCGGAATGCAAGAGGGTTAAGGCTGTCAGCCATGTTGATTCCAAAACCAGTGTCATCAGCCAGTCCTTTACATCTATGTTGTACTTGGGACAGTCTGCTGGCCACAACTGCATAAAATGGACACTATTGGAGGTTTGTTTTGTTGTTTTTTCCCCACACTATTGAAGTTGATAGAACTGTTTGCTCTAACTCGGATATAACATAAACCGTACAACCATAAGCGGCATGCAACACCCCATTCAACAACACAATCATGCTCTCCTGCAGACACCTGACACCGACTCGTTACATAGTGAATATTTACTGTGTACATAGCATAATAATAATGGTATATGATGAAAGTGACATAGAACAATCAATGACTGAAAGCATGGAGACAATAATGATCATCAATATACGGTTTCATCCTGGAGCTATTGCACAGGCTGAATGGTAGGTAACCAGGTTTCCAACATCCTGATGGCCCAGCAATGTCTTTGTTGTAACAAACACACGTCGTAAAATCCACTGGGGACTACCAAGGCACTGGAAATTTCTGTGGACCTTGTTGCCAGCAATCACAAAGCTATACACTATATTTGGGAGATATGTACTTCATGTCTGCATTGTTGTTGTTTTTTTGAAAGCCAGTTCTTTATTCATAGATCCTAAAATGCCCACACATGTAGTTTGACAGGCTGTTGGGTGGATTACAAAAAAAATCAAAAAATCTTTTGTTTGAAAACAATTCCTAAAGTAACTGGCATTCACACATACGCACGCACTATGCTTTAACATTTTAGTTCAATTTTTCATTCTTGTTTACAGTAACCTGTATCTCTGCCCTCACTTTGTTTTGTTTTGGTATTTATTTCTTTTTTTACGTTTTGAAAACAGTATGGGCTGCCTCTGAGATTAAAAAAAAACAAAACAAACTGTTACACAACAAAAATTGTTTTACAAACAGGCTTCTAGTCCATTTCTCTGCTTCGATCAGAGGGGTGCAGTCAGAAACTGAGAACCCGTACATCTATACAGGAAAGAAGGCATGGAGTAAACAATGCACAGAATGGAGTGACTTATTATTAGAAATGAACAGGAGTTGGGGGGGGGGGGGGGGGGGGGGATTGCTGGCAACAGGTTCAAGGCGCGATTGGGGGCAACAGGGAAGTGACACGTAACGATCACCTGTGCAACAACAACAACACCACACATGTATCTCACTCACTCACCCACTCACACCACTGGAGCTGACCACACACCTGAGGCTGTTAGCATTGCATAATCAACACGACGTGGTCACAAACACTCCTCAATGCAATACACCGCACACACCCTACCTGACAACCACACTTACACCAATAAATTCTATTGCTGCAAACTTTCTGTGTAAAAATTCAGATCATACACTGTATAATCCATCCATCTGCACCAACCATTTCCCGGCAATGTCTCCTTACATGTCTGCCATCTTACAAGTTTTTAAAAAGATTAATTTCCATAGATAACAACCATCGGACCACAAGCACATCTACATGTTATCATACTGTACACTTGACATGGATAATTTAAATCATCACAAGAGAAAAAAGCCACACATTACACATGCAACCAAACAAAAAATAATAGCCTTGATTCTCCCCCAAATCCCTCCTAACCTTATCCTCCCAAAAATGAAGGGCAAAGGAGATCAAAATTCATGAAATTTAAAAAAAAAAAAAAAAAGACCAAACAAAACAAACACACCAAGAAAAAGACAAAAAAATTCACGCATAATTAAAAAACCCTGACAAGAATACTCCACCCCCCCTCCCCCAATTACTATACAAGAGAAAAGAGTTCACAGAGTTATATAGAGGTATCCTTGATATAATCTCTAATGGCAGTCTTATAAAGATGTATCACATCAAAACATAGCATGAAGACTAGCCTCCAGTTGAGCATATATACTTGGTGCCTATGCTTGTTTAACCCTCTCACATTCAGATTTTCCGAACACAAATTGCCCCTAGATTTCGCATTCCATCACGAAATCAGGTCAGGCACACATGCTGGTTGGCCTTTTCCTCCTCCTAAGTACAAACTAGGAAGGTGGCAGGATGGTTAAGACATTTGCCTGCCAATATGTAAACTGTGAGTTTCTGGGTTCGTACCCAGCCTCGCCCTTTCTTCCCAGTTTGACGAAAAAATCGAACTGAATGTCAAAGTCATTCGAATGAGACTATACACAGAGGCCCCGTGTGCGAACGCATGCAGAACATCTTGCGCAATGTTAAAACCCCCTTCTGCCTTTCGGAAGAGCAGGCTATCGTGTGCCGGTAGGAGCGGATGACAAAATTATAAAAAACCCAGCATGCACAAAGATGTGTTTAGACACCATCCCTGAGGGGAAAAAAAAAAAAAGGGTAGGCGCTGCACTTGTGGCGAGTGCTCTCCCCGGGGAGAGCAGCCCGAATTTCACACAGAGAAATCTGCTGTGACATAAAGTGGTATAAAATAAATAAATACCAGCAGCTACGATTACTTCCAGACTCTCAGCAAGCTTTGTACCTCTGGCCTGATAAGAGCTTTGACATGTGGTAGCAATTAGTGATTGTCACGCGTGATGGAAAACTACTGTACGTAAATCCAAGGGGGGGGGGGGGGGGGGCAATTATTCAAACCCTGCAAATCCCAATTCAGGACTAAGAGGGTCCCAACCCGGGATCTTCAAGGATTTGCACACAGTAGTTTTCCATCACACAGTGACCTTTACTGATCGCTACCACATGCCGAAGCTCTATCAGGCCAGAGGCACAGAGCCTGTTGTGAGAGTCTGGAAGTAATTATATCTGCTGGTATGTACTAAGAAGGAGGAAAGAGCGAACGAGCATGTGTGCTTGACCTGATTTTATGATGGAATGTGAAATCTAGGAGCACTTTGTGTTCAGAGAATCCGAATGCAAGAGGGTTAAGAAGACCTACAGCTTCAATGCTACCAGGAAAATACTGTCAGACAGGAAAGCAGACCATTTTGAATGAAGGCAATCCAAAGTAACACTAACATCCCTCTTCATAATGATTCTACAACTGAATTAGGTAATTTTGGTTTGGAAAGTTTCTTACTAAAGAAAAGGACAAAGTTGGAAGGGCAATTGAAAATACTTATTGATGTTAAAATCTCAAAAATTGTATGGTGGTTTAACAAGTAGCAATGTCCTAAATCAAAATGAAGTTACAACAAATGTCTTTGTTGCAATGGACCTGATGACTAAATTTACAAAACTGCACACACAAGGGGACTGGATGTAAAAAAACCACATGTGTGCTTATTCCATTATTCTCAAAATAAAAGAATAAATAAATGATAAAGCAAAAATAAAAGCAACTAAATAAAACTTTTCTCTTTAACTTATACAAAACTTTCAAGCAATTCTTTTTGTGCCAAAAGGAGATAGCATTTACTGGACCCAGAGTTGAAATGTGTAAATAAATGCAAACAGAAATACGAACATCTCCCCCTCCCAGTTTTCCCCGGCACAAATAAATAATCACACACACATTAACGGCATAATGCCTCTGTCTGCAAAGAATAAATTAATCAAAGTCTGCAGACCAGCTCTGAAGAACCATCATTATTTTTGTTGTTGTTTAATTCCGCATCCATCCAATCGCCAACTGTACACTGTAATGCCCATTCATGTCAGATATGATAACACTCATCACAAACAATTAAAAAAGTAAGAAAAGACAACTGATAACAACAAAGATGCCACCCAAAGTGGGGAGACAGACGTCACACCTTTTGATAGCAAAGACCAACTTGAACAAGGCAGAGTGGTCACGACACACAGTTAACAGCTTCAACACAAGTTCTTCCCATCCATATTCAACTCCATACCACATAAAAACAAGCCACATGACACACAGGGGTTCAGGGTAGACAGGCTCTGTGGCTTAATTAAACAGGAAAGGTGTAGGTAGGACTAACAAATATTTTCTTTTGTGAACAGCTTTCTTCCCTATGTCCACATACAAAATAGTGTTGTCGCCTGACAGCATTTTCAACAGCTGAATTACACAGTATATGTGTTTTTTAAAAAAAAAGTATTTTTAAAATATTGTTTTCTGCACCCTGTTTGTTGGAAATGTACTGAACGGTGCAAGTGAAATCTGGAAAATTTGTCAACAGTCCAAACTGTCATTTCTTTGAAGATGAAAATGACTTTCATGCATTACACATGTTGTATGTTCATCCAGTAACTGTTCTCAGTCTTACAATACATTTGAATCGTAAAAGTTGAAAGATGAGGCGATGCCCATAGCTTAAAGACTTCTAGCTAATACAAAAACAATGAAAAACGTGAACTCTCTAATACTTGCTCAAAAACATAACTGCATTTTAGAAAACCAAACTTCAGTTTCTTTCCAAATGATAAAAGTAAAAATAAAAATAATGAAAAGATATTCTTGTTTTTGTATTTTGTACCACTTTATGTCACAGCAGATTTCTCTATGTGAAATTCAGGCTGCTCTCCCCAGGGAGAGCGCATTGCACAAGTGCAGTGCCTACCCTTTTTTTTTTTCTTTTTCTTGCATGCAACTGTATTTGTTTCCCTATCAGAGCGGCTTTTTTCTACAGAATTTTGCCAGGGTCAACCCTCTTGTTGCCGTGGTTCTTTTATGTGCGCTAAATAGTAATGTGTAACACACGGGACCTCGGTTTATCATCTCATCCGAAACACTAGCGCCCAGACCACCACTCAGGGTCTAATGGATGGGGAAAAAGTTTTGGGCCCAAGCGGGGTACCAACCACCGCACACTCCGACCCGGACTTTTTGCTTTCTAGGCAAGGCGCGTTACCACCTAGACCACCGATCTTCTTCTTCACTGAATCCGCAGACAGCCACTATGGCCTATTATAGGAGTGAAAATGCTTTACGCTGTCATTACATGCCTGACAAGTCAGAGCCAGCGCATCCAATTTCAGAAATGGAGAGAACTGACATCTTTAAGTCTTTCTGGAAAAAAGGCAGAAGAATGGACCAAGGAGGACAGAAAACAGACAAGAGGGAAATGACAGGAAGAAAATGAACAAGGCATAAACAAAGGGATAGAAAAGAGGGAATTCCTAGCACAGAATTTCCAGAAGGTGGGGATGCTGGTTATACTGACAGAGCCCCTCGGCATCCCCTTTGAATAAAAAAGTATAAAAAAAGAAATGAAATGACTGGAAGAACTTGATGTGATGGGCATGTAAAAGGGGAAAAAGTACCACATCATGTAGCCAATTATCGGCTTCAATGTCTCTTAGTAGCCAAAGACAATACGTTATAAATGTATATATTACCGTAAAGAATAGACTCCTTTTGAAAAATTAGAAAAAAAGCAATATGAAGAAGCTGCAGAGAAATTGGAGGAGGAAGAAGATACAAAGAATACTGTGGTCTCCTCCCCTTTCCCCAGTTGTATCAAAACCTTATTTTTTCTGGTTGAAGTGGAACACTAACATAGCTGCCTGAATCATTCATAGGAACTTGCCCCGGTAGTGCTTGCCACAGTTCAGACATCACCCCCCCACCCCCCCCCAACAACAAAATCTCATCAATGCTCCTGTTCCTCACAACTCTCATGTTTTCTCCTCACAATCTACAATTCAAGTTTTCCCATATGTACACACCTGCCACCAAAAAACTCACACAAAAAAACATACTAATGACCAGGGTTTACTTCAAAGAGGTGGGAAGGAGGGGGTAGGTGGGGGGTGGGGGGTTAAGGGAGAGGAAAGGTCACACAAAATATAAATCTCTTGCTCAACAACAACACGTCGACATGCAATGCTGAATATCTGAAGATCTGCTGCTGCCCTTCCTCCCTGGCTTGGGGCCAGTCTCCAGTCAGTCCACCTCACACTGGCAAAGCATCAAAAAGAGCGGGGTGGCTGACTTGTTTTTCATGAGGTGAGAACAGCCACCACCCCCTCCCCCCCTCCCAAGTCTGACAACAGGTGCAACAGAGCTGGCCATGGAAACGCTGATCATCATCAGTCACACACACACGCACGCACACACCACACACACACGCACGCACACACCACACACACACGCACACACACACCAACACACACACACACCAACACACACAGATCTCCACCACACCTTGGACTACTTCAGTCAGTCAGTCAGGATAAGGGCCGTGTGTGCAGAAAGCAGGAACAGTCTTCCTGCTAAGGTCAATCGTAGACGAAAGGTCTCAACCGCCGCCGCCATTCACAGAGTTTTGAACTGTAAAAAAAAAAAAAGACAAAGAAGAAAGTTGAAGGCTATATATTATTCCTGGATCCGCCTCTTGGTACAGGGGCACTGAGAGGAGACAAGAAAGCAACACCATCCTCTCCAAAAAAAAAAAACCACCATCCTCTCCAGACCACAGCGGCCGTTTCCCAGCGAGCTTCATTCTGACCTCGAGGTACTTTCTTTAACCGCGTGGCAGGCAGAGAGGCAGGCGGGCAGAGAGGCAGGAACCCAGCATGCTGACAGTGACACACACACAGACCGACAGACCAACAGACAGACTATAGACAGCCTCATTTCTGGGAGGAGGCGAGTCTTTGGCAGGGGGGGGCTGTGAGAAGGGTGGAGCAGGTAGAGCGGCCATCATGAAGGGGGGAGCATGGCTTTCTGGCGGATCTCCTCGCTGTAGGCCATCGCTGGGCCTGGGCGGCGGGGGTCAGCTGCTGGTACATGCTCGGGGCTGGCGGCTGCAGAGCTGCCCGGGAAGGCCTGGACCCCAGGGCAAAGCCGCGGTGGGCGCGCAGCGAGAGGCAGGAAGGCCGTCACCGCGTCCGCTGGTGGGCTGGCTGAAAAGCCACATTGAAATATTAGATAATTATAATTTTATACAAATTTTTTTATAAATATATATAAATAATATAATATATATATATATATATATTTAAAAAAAAAAAAAAAAAAAAAAAAATAATATATTATATATATATATATATATATATTATATATATATATCATATTATTAAATAAATACATATTTTTTTTTTCCCCCTTCTTTTCAAAAGGTAAATAGCTAAGTGGTAAGAGCGCTCACTTTCCCCAGTCAGTTAAGCAGCATCAAGCATGGTTACCAGTTGGATGGGTGACCGTTTGCACACCTTGGCTTCACTACAGTCCCCCCAGCTGTAAATGGGTACCTGCCTCTTTAGGGTCAGGGAAGATAAAGCAGCGAGGGAGAGGAGATGGGCACTGCCCTCAATATGCTGACCCCTAGAGAAGCTGAGGTCTCTGATGCAACACTCCCTACGACCCCGCCAAGGTTATGGGACACCTTTACCTATATACCAGGCTCAGAACCTCAATCTATTTAGTAACTGAAATAGTTGTAATAAAAAAAAAAAAAAAAAAAAAAAAAAAAAGTAGTTGTAATAGCAAAAAAATCCTCCAAAAAAACAACCTGTGAGTTTACATTACACACTATTCATGAAAATATTGAGATTTCATTTTTCTACACTGGCTAGGAAAAACTGAAAAGATTTTTTAGGGGGGTCTGCATCATAAAAACACTGGCACCAAAAATATTATTAAAAAAAACAACTTGGAAATCATTGCTTTTTAAAATGCGCAGACTCACCCTTGGCAGAGCAGTGAACTGAGCTCCAAACAGGGCAGACTGCAGCAAAACCTCTGACTGCTGCTGCTGCTGCTGTTGCAACGCCTCTGCCATTCTGTCCAGGTGACTGTCTTTGTGACTGCTGCCTGCACTGCCACCTGTGCCACCACTACTGCCGTGACTGCTGCTGCTACTGCTGCCACCACCACCACCACTACTGCCAGGTCCGGGCGAGTAGTGGTTCTTACTACTGCCGGCCACAGGGCCCGCCCCTGACCCTTTCCCTCGCCAGCTCTGGCTGTGACTGCTGCCACCACCACTACTGTCTTTGCCGTTGCTGAGCAAGGAAGCACCTGGTAATGTGGAGGGGAAGCGAGAACTGTTCTCCAACGACTTGGACATGGAGGAGGCAGGGGAGGGGCTGGGGTTGGCCGACTTGGAACGTTTCACTTCGGAGGCGGAGCGCTGGTGCTGGCTGCTGATGCGACTGAGCACCTGGTTGGGGTGAGGGAAGCGGTCCACGGGGTTGGTCCTCTGCTCCTTGTGCGTGCGGCAAGGCATGATCCTCAGCGGGGGGGGCAGGTAGTCGGGGGGGATGGGCTCCTTCAGGTAGGAGGAGTGGGCAGGGGGGGGCTCCTGCAGGGACTGGATGGTGGGCTGGGAGGCCAGCACATGGGGGTCCTGGCTGTAGGGGATGGCCAGCGCCTCGCTGACAAACTTACTGTTCAGCATGTGCTCCCGGCTCAGGTTCAGGTGGTGGATCAGTGAGGTCATGGCTCGCTGGTGCGCCGCCGTGGGAACCTGGGAGGAGAAGGAGGGCGACACTGAGCTGTGCAGAGAGTGAAGGCGAGGGCTGCCGGCAGACAGGGGGTGGAACAACTGAGACACACGCTGCTGACCCGAACTGTTGCCCCCATGACTCGTCGGGGTCTGCTGCTGCTGCTGCTGCTGCTGTTTGCGGTAACGGTGGTCACTTTTCACAGTGTTGGAGGGGGAGTAGGCAGGATGGGAGGAGGTGAAGGAAGGCGGCTTCAACATGGGGGAGTCGCGGGGCAGAGCTGCTTTGTGCTGGGGAGAGTCCGGTGGTGGGGGAAGGAGGCGGGGGGCTGTTTGTGGGGGAGGAGGGGGGAGGTGGGAGGGCGGTGAGAGACGACGGGCACTTCCAGGGGGGAGGGCCGCTGCACAAAGGCGGGCTTCATCTCCACATGGTACAGGTCCTCCACCTTGTACACCTTGGCTGCCGCTGATGACGATGACGATGATGACGATGAGGAGGGCTGGGGCATCAGGCTGGAGGCAGAACTGATGTGAGGGGGCAGGTGGGGGGTCTCTGAACCCGTGTTGGTGGCAGTGGAGGCCCGGGTCTGGTCTTCTGCTTTCAGTCCGTTCGTTTCCTTCTTCGTTGTGTCCTTCACAGCCGATTTTTCCTGCACACACAGCAACAAACCACATGAACATTGGACTTTTTAAAAACTCTCCCTTTCTCCCCCCCCCCCAATATTAATTCCTACTGCAATCTGCTGCTGCAAAATATGTTGGCACACAGAGGTTTAACAACATTCTAACAATTTGACAGCACACAGAGGTTTAAGGACATACACACACTAACAATTTGACATGAAAACAGGCCAGGTGGGGGGAAGGCCCCCATACACCTTAGCATACAGCTGATGGGGTGGGTGGCATGCATGCATGTTTATTTACCACCAAGGAGGACCACAGTACCTGAGAGCTGTCTGAGTCAGCGGCACCAGAGGAGGACTTGGCTTTGGTCTCCTCCTTCTGTCCTCCCTCACTCTGGCCCGTCTGGGATAGGCATTCCTGTTAACACACACACACACGACCTGTGAAAGGGGGACAGGATAGCCAAGTGGTCAGAACACTGTGCTCGCAATTTGATGACCCGGGTTCGATTCCCGCTCGAGGGGATTTTCCCCCTGGAGTTAACATCAGTGCTGACTCCACTCTTCCCAAAAGTCCTTTGGATGAGACTATAGACCGAGGCCCTGTGTGTGAATGCATGCAGAACATCTTGTGTGCATGTTAAAATCCTGTTCCCCTTTTCTTAAGAGTAGGCCATTGTGTGCCAGTGAGAACAGATGACATCCAAGACATACTGAAGCCGTTTTCTACCGATGGTGAAGCAGACATACAGATATGTACCCCTTTTCTGCCACATACAGCCTGCTGTTTTCCTTCTCCAGCTGTCTTGACTCCAACACACAGTGACACAAAACGACACACGCACGCACCTTTTTCTCCGTCTTTTCCTTCATCTGTCCATTGTGGACAGGCAGCTGTGTGTTCTGCCCCGCGTCTCTCATGGTGGGGTTGAGTGCAGAGCGTGACGACTTGGGGCCCACCCCCCTCTGCCGCGCCTGCTGGATTTTCCGCAGGTGATTCTCGTAGGGAAGGATCAACCTGCACACCACAGACCCCTTCATGTGAGTATGATACAGCATAGGGGAAAAAGGTAAAGGTATACAGCATAACTGAAAGGTAAAGGTGTACAGCATAACTGAAAGGTAAAGGTGTACAGCATAACTAAAAGGTAAAGGTATACAGCATAACTAAAAGGTAAAGGTATACAGCATAACTAAAAGGTAAAGGTGTACAGCATAACTAAAAAGGTAAAGGTGTGCAGCATAACTAAAAAGGTAAAGGTGTGCAGCTTAACTAAAAAGGTAAAGGTGTACAGCATAACTAAAAAGGTAAAGGTGTGCAGCAGAACTAAAAAGGTAAAGGTGTGCAGCAGAACTAAAAAGGTACAGGTGTGCAGCATAACTAAAAAGGTAAAGGTGTACAGCATAACTAAAAAGGTAAAGGTGTGAGCATAACTAAAAAGGTAAAGGTGTACAACATAACTAAAAGGTAAAGGTGTACAGCATAACTAAAAGGTAAAGGTGTACAACATAACTAAAAGGTAACGGTATACAGCATAACTAAAAGGTAAAGGTATACAGCATAACTAAAAGGTAAAGGTTACAGCATAGGGGAAAAAGGTAAAGGTGTACAGCATAGGGGAAAAAGGTAAAGGTGTACAACATAACTGAAAAGTAAAGGTATACAGCATAACTAAAAGGTACAGGTGTACAGCATAACTAAAAGGTAAAGGTATACAGCATAACTAAAAGGTAAAGGTGTACAACATAACTGAAAGGTAAAGGTATACAGCATAACTAAAAGGTACAGGTGTACAGCATAACTAAAAGGTAAAGGTGTACAGCATAACTAAAAGGTAAAGGTATACAGCATAACTAAAAGGTAAAGGTGTACAGCATAACTGAAAGGTAAAGGTGTACAGCATAGGGAAAAAGGTAAAGGTGTACAGCATAACTAAAAGGTAAAGGTGTACAACATAACTAAAAGGTAACGGTATACAGCATAACTAAAAGGTAAAGGTATACAGCATAACTAAAAGGTAAAGGTGTACAGCATAACTAAAAGGTAAAGGTGTACAGCATAGGGGAAAAAGGTAAAGGTGTACAGCATAGGGAAAAAAGGTAAAGGTGTACAGCATAACTAAAAGGTAAAGGTGTACAGCATAGGGGAAAAAGGTAAAGGTGTACAGCATAACTAAAAGGTAAAGGTGTACAGCATAGGGGAAAAAGGTAAAGGTACGCAAAAAAAGGTAAAGTAACAGCATAAGGTGGAACTAAAGGTAAAGGTGTACAGCATAACTAAAAGGTAAAGGTGTACAGCATAACTAAAAGGTAAAGGTGTACAGCATAACTAAAAGGTAAAGGTGTACAGCATAACTAAAAGGTAAAGGTGTACAGCATAGGGAAAAAGGTAAAGGTATACAGCATAACTAAAAGGTAAAGGTGTACAGCATAACTAAAAGGTAAAGGTGTACAGCATAACTAAAAGGAAAGGTACACAGCATAACTAAAAGGTAAAGGTGTACAGCATAGCTAAAAGGTAAAGGTATACAGGATAACTAAAAGGGGGGGATGGATAGCCTAGTGGTCAGAACATTGCGCTGGCAATTTGACGACCCAGGTTCGAGTACGGTTGAGGAAATTTTTCTCCTGGAGTTAACATCAGTGCTGACTCCACTCTCCCCAAAAGTCCTTCGGATGAGACTTTAAACCGAGGCCCCGTGTGCAAACGCACGCAGAACATCTTGCGCACACGTTAAATCCTGTTCCGCTTTTCGTAAGAGTAGGCCATCGTGTGCCAGTGGGAACAGGTGACAATATTTACAAAACTGCATACACACGGGGACTGGATGAAAAAAAGCACATGATTGCTTATTCTGTTATCCTTGATATAAAAGAATAAATAAATAAAATAAAAATAAAAAGGTAAAGGTATACAGCATAACTAAAAGGTAAAGGTTTACAGCATAACTAAAAGGTAAAGGTGTACAGCATAACTAAAAGGTAAAGGTGTACAGCATAGGGGAAAAAGGTAAAGGTGTACAGCATAACTAAAAGGTAAAGGTGTACAGCATAACTAAAAGGTAAAGGTGTACAGCATAACTGAAAGGTAAAGGTTACAGCATAACTGAAAGGTAAAGGTGTACAGCATAACTAAAAGGTAAACAGCATAACTAGCAATCAGTTTGTTCCCCCCCCCCCCCCCCCCCCCCCCCCATAAAAGCTGAATAGAAACACGAGCGTTACAGAAAATATGTGTTATTTATTGCTTTATTCTATGAATTTTAAGATTAGTAGCAATGGATATTTCACCCAGAGGAACAACATCATTTCAACCAAGGCCCTGTTTTTCAGAAGTATTTGCTAGATTTGTTACAAGGACAAACACCTACTTCTCATAATGTCGGCGGGTACAGGTGGCAGCACTGGTACTGCTAGCATGGCCTCCAAGCTCGTCATACAAGTTCTTCCACTGACGATTCACACAAATCTGAAAAAAAAAAGAAAAAGTTTGTAGCATTTATTTCTCTATGACTTCCATATTTCACTGCTGAGATCCTAAGAGGCTAAGGATCAGACACGAAAACATCTTGCCTGAACTTTGAGGCAATGTGAGGGAAAGCATGAGGAACAGTAGATTATGGGACAGTGTTAATGCAAGGGGACATTCTACACAGAGACATTCAGACCAACTTAATCAAGATACCAACATTACTGGTACAATTAATATATTTGATAATCTGGGGAAATGACAAGTTCAAAGTACAGTCAGATTAAGAATATCTGATTAAATCATGGTGTGTAGTACTTTTTCAACAGTATAAGGATTAAACTCTTACATGAAAATTCCAAATATTCAATGAAATTACCTTTCCCAAATATTCAATGAAATACATTTCCAAAATATTCAATAAATTACCTTTCCCAAATATATATATATATTTTTTAAAACCCAACTTTCCCGAATATTCAATGAAATTACCTCCTGATAGCCACCAAGTCGCTTAGCAGCTCTGTAGAATTCATACAGGTCAACTGAAAACAAAAGAAAAAAAATGCACAAAAAAGATAAAAACCTCAAGAATACATAAAACATGAATACAGCGCAATCAAGATGCTACACAAAGCAGAAAATGTTATAGAAAATACAGTAAATAAATGACCTAAGGAAGGAAGGTGGCAGGATAGTTAAATGCTCACCTGCCTACTAAGTAAGATGCGAGGATCTGGGTTTGATTCCCTTTCTTCCAAGTTTTGACGAAAAAATCGAACTGAATGTCAAAGTCCTTCGCATGAGACTACATCCCTAGGCCCTGTGTGCCAATGTGTGAAGATCATCTTACGCACACATTAAAAACCTGTTCCGCCTTTTGGAAGAGTACGCCATTTCATGCTGGCAGAATGGATGAAACCCCCCCCCCAAAAAAAACAACCCCGCATACACAAAGGTGTTGTGTTCAGACGATATTCTCAAAGATGAAATGCGGGTACCTGAATGGAGTGGGGGTGGGGGGAAAGGTTGCATACCCTACAATTTCACCACTGATGATCCCCAGAGAGACAGCAGAGAAAAAAAGACAAGATGAAAAAGGAAGGGACTAAAATGGGCTTTCAAAAAGCAAATGAGCCAACCCAGCAAAATGGAAACTAACACATGCAGTAAAAACGGGAGGTAAGGGGAGGGGGTTACCAGCAATACATACATTTTTTCTAAAGTGAAATATCATCATACATAAAAGAAGCCCCTTACATCATCACATGTGTCTTCTTTGCATGTGCTCCCTATGCAATACCTTTTCTCCCATTACCATTTCAACAATTTATATGACAGTAAGCATCCCCCCCTCCCCACCCCCCAAACACACAAAGTCCCTCATCCCTGTGTATTAGCTAAACACAACTAAGTTTTTTTGGTTTTTTTTTTAACACAACTAACTTAATTTCTTCTGCAAATACCCCCCCCCCCCCCAAAATCCACTTGTGTGGCACACTCACTCTGCTTGAAGCCCAGGGAGGGCAGGCGGTCGATGGGGAGTTGCGTGTGGCCATGAACTTGTACAGCTTTTTCAGGAACAACTTCTCGTCCTCACTCACTTTGCCCTTCACCGACCCCGTGATTCCGTTCCTGCTCTCGTTTCTGCTCTGGATCCTCAGCGACTGATCACGCAGACAGACAACAGACAGCAGACATTATCACACACGGTTATGAACACTGTATGTCTCCTTTACTTTCTTAGAGTTTGACATTTTTGTACAATTTGCATTTATGGGGCGTGCATTGTGCATGAACACACACACACACACATATATTCGCCTCTACTAACTTACCAAAATACATTTCTATTATATTTCCAGGTCTTGTTTAGCAATTATACACCTAACTGTATTTGTATATACTGTTCTGACAGATGCTGTAGCAAATGCCTGATGAGCTAAGGATGGGGATTTTTACAATCTTCCAGATCAACTTTAAGTGCAGACCTGCCTTCCTTTCATGTATTACATACACGTGCTGAAGATCACATAGGCACACACAAAAAATCCTGTAAATAAGGAAACACAAGCATACCCAGCATGCAACCTGTACAATGAAATGAGCTGATCTGAAATCGGAATGTGTCAGCTGAGGATAGACCTTCTGAAGAGTTACAAGCAAAGGGAAGGACCAGGCACAGCACATCCCATCCAGTGAAGTAAGGGAACGCAGGACAGAGCATATAATATTCACTTCCTTTAACCCACCATTTTCAAGTCTAGCATCGCAATAATAAACACAACTGTACACGTGTAAATATATGCACATAATTATTCATCCCATCTAACTGGCCCACATCTACAACCAGTTCTCTAACTAAAAATCCAAAACCAACCTTGACCTTAGGTGCAGCGGAGCTGGAGGTGTTGGAGCTGTGGTCTGACCCGTAGCCGTTGCTGTCAGAGTCGTCCCTCTTCATCTTCCGCTTCCGCGGCCGCCCCTTCAGATTGGGAGCTGAGGGACAGAGAGAGAGAGGGGGAATCCCAGGGCATGACCAACTCTTCTATCTATAAAAGGTAAGGTAAAGGTCTCCCATAACCTAGGCAGTCGTAGGGGAGCAAGGCGTCAGAGACCTCAGCTTTTCTAGGGGACAGCATGTTGAGGGCGGCGCCATCTCCTCTCCCTCGCTGCTTTACTTTCCCTGACCCTATAGAGGGCAGGTACCATTGACAGGCGGGTGAACTGGGGGGACTGTACTGAAGCCAAACAGTCACCCATCCAAATGGTAACCACGCTCGACGCTGCTTAACTTTGACTTGGGGAAAGCGAGCGCTCTGACCACTTAGCTATCCCACCCCCTATATCATCAGATAGCAGTTATTTTTTCACATTAAATGGATGATGTTCAATAATATTATCCCATTTCATTTCTCACAACATTTCATCTGCCTGTCGTGGATATGAAGTCAAGTAATGTCTCTGACGGCAACAAGAAAACAGCTGGCAAAGAGGAGAGTAGCACCATCAGAGAGGATTACAGGGCTCTACCAGAGGCAAAGTAAAGCAGAGCTCTGTGCTTTTCAGTTTCCACATAGATCTATCAATGAAGGCTTTCTGCACAACTGAAAACAAGGCTATCTATCAACAGCATGGTAAATAAAACTTGTTCGGTCAGGAGAATTCAAGCCATGAATGAACTTGCCTGTGGAACTGTCAACTGCACATTGCCAGATGATCCCCACGTTTCTGATTGTCTCCCTTACACAACATGTTTTTCAGCCCCAGGCAGGGAACTTCCACAGAACAACTTCATGACAATTCTATTTCCTAACCACAAAAGCGAAAGCACAATTCCTTCCCCCCACCTCAGCCTGCAAACTTGTAAACATTTTCATTTCAAACTTTTAGTCAAAAAGCAATACTTCAGAGTTATGCAAAAGTAAGAGCAATTCTTTGCCTCAGTCAAAGACAAGTTAATAATTCACTAGTGCAACTACTTTTAACACACTCATGATGTTGTGCAGTCTATATTCATATTCCTATCATCACCTTGCTGAACTGACATTGAAATCAATTAAGCAGTCGCACAGACAGAGTGCTGAAAAAGAATTATTCTATGCTAAAGTATCTATAGAGGTCAGGGCAGCCAGACAGAGCCAGAGTAAACTGTGCAGGAGTTCCCAGTAAACAAAATGCATGTAAAGTGGTAATTTACCTGGTGAATCAGTTTTCTAGAGGTAATACACCTGTCTAGAAAGCAAAAAGTCTGGGTCGAAGAATGCAGTGGTTCAAATCCCATTTGGGCCCAAAACTTTTCACCCATCCATTAGACCATGAGTGGTGGTCTGGGTGCTTGTCTTTCAGATGAGATGATAAATTGAGCTCCTGTGTGTTACAAATTATTAATTATTTAGTGCATGAAGAGGGTTGTCCCTGGCAAAAATCTGCAGGAAAAAAGCCACTCTGATAGGGAAACAAATACAGTTCCAGACAGGAAAAAGAAAAGAAAAAAAAAAGTGGGCGCTGCACTTCCGGCGACGTGCTCTCGCCGGGGCGAGAGTGCTGCCAAAATTTCACGCAGAGAAATCTGCTGTGACAAAAAGTGGTATAAATAAAAATAAACAAACAAATACCTAAATGCTCCAGGTGGAACTCCAAATCCTCCAGATCCCCATACTCGAAGACTTCCCGACAGAACATGACCTTGACCCCGCGGCGGAGGCTGGTGATGCCCCCGACGGCCATGACCAGGATGTTCTTCAGCCAGGCGTTGCTCAGCGACTCCACTCGCTTCAGCACCGTGCGGTACCGACAGTACCGGGGATACGTCATCACCGCCACTGGCGCCAGAATGCTGTCGGGGTCCATCCCTGTACAACACACCAGCGAATGTGACTTCACAGTTTGGGCTGTTAGGCTGGTGAAAGTTTACAAGCGTGTGCACGC
Organism: Stramonita haemastoma; assembly: GCA_030674155.1. Classification (NCBI taxonomy): domain Eukaryota; kingdom Metazoa; phylum Mollusca; class Gastropoda; order Neogastropoda; family Muricidae; genus Stramonita; species Stramonita haemastoma. The sequence goes on from CM060319.1 coordinate 7,787,734, forward strand.
ATGCACACACCTCTCATAAAACAACAGAACATAAAATAACAGAAGATATTTAAAAACAAAAACAAAAACCAGCAAAAGAAAAACAAGAGGCTTTGCTATCCTTTTACTCTGTTTGCTTGTCATGCTAAGTAAATACAGACACACACACGCACACACAAACACACACAAAAACGCACGCAAGCATGCACACACACACACACACACACGAGCAGACATGCGTACACCTTTACCTACAAACAGTATCACTCTTCACATGCAAATCTATCTCATGCATGCACACACATGCTACTAAACACACACACACACACACACACACACACACACACACACACAACCACACACACACACACAAACACACACTCCCATCACTCCACCTAGAACAAAAAGACTACTCTCCCAGTCTTTGCCCTCTAGCCCCATGCCTGACATGAAAGCAAGACTCACAGCAGCCTCACAGGCACTCCTCAGCCCACTCACTCCCCACTCACCGCAGTCTTTGCGCTCCTTCTCCACATCGTCAAAGTTGATGCGCATCAGGTTGCTGCTGGTGAAGGCCGCACACAGGCTGGGGCTGCCGTCGGCGATGACCTCCCCGTCAGAGGGCAGGTCGTGGTAGCAGTGGAAGGATCGGCCATAGCTCCAGGGGGTGGAGGGGGGCAGCAGGCGAACCACCAGGTCCTCCACCGACACGATCAGCTTCTCCGACATTGCCAACACCTCATCCTGAAAAAGCCACAGGGAACCGATCGTCAGCAAGTCTGTTATGCAAGTTCCTTAAAAGTTAGTTGTAGGCATTAGTCAGTCTTGGGAGACTATGGAGTTGTGTTTTTAGGCTCTAGAGTGCAAAGCCTGGGTAAGTAAGTATGGAGGGCAAGCTGTTACCCATGCAGGAGACTTCCCCCCTCTCCACACCACTGGAATGGTCCACTGGAAAGGCAACCGTCAATATAAATAGTTCCAGCGCTGTCGCAGGAGCCGCCAGAACGTTGCCATATACAGCCCCAAACCGCCCTGGGGACTCCAACTCCCCAATTTTTCCTCAGGGATGGTTGTCCAAACACGACCCCTGTGTGCATGCTGTTTTTTAATTTTGTTGTCATCTGCTTCTACCGGCACACAATAGCCTGCTCTTCCGAAAGGCAGAACGGGTTTTTAGCATGTGCGCAAGATGTTCTCTATGTGTTTGCACACTGGGCCTTGGTTTATAGTCTCATCTGAATGACTTAAGTTATGGGCACAAATACATTCATCAGAAGAGCACACATGCACGCACGCACGCACATACACATAAATATTAATGAACAAAGAAAAAAAAAAGCACAGAAAAGAAAATGAAACAAAAAAGAAACTAAATGAATGAAAAACTGTTGGCAGATAAATGTTAAAATCCGACATCCAATCTCACAATCTGAGTAACGTTCTACATTCTTGTATATTTTCCTTGCAACTTACAGTAAGGGAATAGATTAAAACCATAGGCTTTTGTCCAGAAAGGAAACAACCAGTATATCATATAAAATGTACGAGTATGTATGTATCATGTAAGTATGTATGTGTGTATGTATGTATGTATGTATGTATGTATGTATGTATGTATGTATGTATGTATGTATGTATGTATGTATGTATGTATGTATGTATGTATGTATGTATGCATGCCAGAAATTTGTGAACTATTTTTTTCTTAGGTCAATAAAACTAAGAAACCGTGGTATCATTTTGGTATTGCCATGCCTCTTTCACACTTATCTCCTTTGCTTGATGATTGAAGAACTAAAACTAAAGTAATGTAATATTTACTAAAAGAAATTTTGGTTTATACTAATAGCTTGCTTTCAAAAACTGATAAACAGATCTTTTAATATTTCAATCTTATGATTTTTAATTTGTTTGTTTGTTTAGGGTGTTTTTTTTCGGGGGGAAGAATTTTCATTTTCTTGCATGGAACCCTGTACTCTCCCTTTCACAAACTCATTTCATTAATTAATGTCTCTCATTCCTATAAAAGAGTTCAATTCCACAATCTGGCATAAAAAAGGAAAGGGGAGAGGGGGGCGTGTGCAGCAAAAAGTAGTCATAAAATCACACATAACCATAGAACTCGGACAGGTCTCTGTTCATAATGACTACACTACAGTCTCCCAGGCTCTCTGCAAATCAAATGTTCTGAAGTATGAGAGCATCTCTCTCTCTCTCTCTCTCTCTCTCTCTCTCTCTCTCTCTCTCTCTCTCTCTCTCTCTCTCTCTCTCTCTCTCCTCCCTCTCTCCCCCTCTCTGTCTGTCTGTCTGTCTGTCTGTCTGTCTGTCTGTCTGTCTCTCTCCTAAAGAACTAAAATGGGCAGGCACAAAGGAAGAGAGCTACTGCAGGCATCAAAACGGGAGAGTGAAACCTGCCCCAATGCTGAATCGAACTCTCTTCCTTATTTCCCAGGCTCTAAGAACCAGACATGGAGAAAATGAGTCATTTTACGGCACAAAGCTGTCAGCACCTTTCTTCCTTCACTCTGATGTAATTAGCGACAATGGGAAAATGCAACATTTATTGCGCAACACGCTATGAAATTAATACCCAGTGAACAGACAGTTTACAGAGGAAAGGGGAAAAAAATCAATGTGGTGCAAATAAACTTCAGCAGCAGACTCGGAACTCATAAACAAGAGTTTATTTCTGCAGTTCCTTGCCTGCACACACATTTGTGGATTCTACACACACATTTGCTTGCTAGATAAACACACACACATATATCATTATCCCAACATAAAAGCACCTCCCCTCACTGTAAGCTGGATGATAGGAGTCAACAAGGATAAAATCATCTATCAATATCCCCATATATATGAATTCCTTTGTTTACACTACCTAGGAACTTGGGTTAGATTGGCTTTGATGTCGGCGCTGCATGAATATGTGTGTAATGCACTACACAGCAACCTAATCAATGTCTGGTGCTTTGCGATCTAATCAGTTCTTATGGCACGATACATCCAGACGGTATTGATCTTATACTGGTAAATTAGCTATTTTCACTTGATTCCCTTGTAAAAGAAGGTAAGGAGCATCATGTTCATAAGAAGCAAGAACAGTAACTACAGGTTATGCTACATTATGCTACATTTTAATTAACTACCACAATAACTTTTTACACAGTGGAGGCAATGGAAGTGGAGTCATCTACCTGATGATGCTATAATCTGACTGGACTCTCAGAAACTGGCTGTGACTGAAAGCGGTATACAAAAATATGATTCCCTAGCAAGAGCAAAGAAATATATATCTGGAAAACAAACACACACACACACACACACACAACACACACACAACACACACACACACACACACAACAACACACACACACACACAAATGGAGTTTTAAAAGTGATGGCCCCAGCTTGAGTCTTGCAGTAAGAGGAAATTATGTTTTGGACAGTATCCCCACCACCACTACATTAAATTATTTTCAGTTGTTCTTATTTAAAAAAAACAAAACAAAACACACAAAAAACAAGATAGTGGAGGGCAATTAAAAAGGGAAAAGACCCAAAACAACCCATACAAAATCAACAAGAGGACACTGAACGGTTCAAACCCTAACCATGTGTGCCCATATTCATGCAAGTATAGGGCTTATATGCCCATGCACACACAGACACAGACCCCCACCCCCACAGAAATCAAAGAGCAATAAATTTTCCACCAGCCTTCTTCCCATCTCAATGTGTCTGTCCCCAGTCCCCCCCTATCCCCCTTTCTCCCAGTACACTACAGTGCAGAGGGAATCAGCCAGCAGTGGCTGGTGTCCAAGGCAGGCAGTAGTCCCTTTACCTCAGTCTCTCCCCCCATACCTCCTCCTCTTCACATGGATTTGCTAATCAATACCACTGTCTGAACGGCCAGTAAAGACCCTCATGCTCAGTCATCCCCCCCCTCCCCTTTCTTCCTTGTCAGTCCCCCCCCTTCATCCATCTTGCCCACCCCCTCTCCCTAAGTGGTCCATCCTTACCAACAACCCTCCCCCCCCTCCCCACTCATCACTGCCCCAGCTGTTGTTGTACAGGTTTCAAAAGGACTGGTTAGAAATACAGGGGACAAACAAAATGTCCAGGGATCACTCGGCCTCCCTCCCTTCCCTCTTTCTTCTTCTCAATGGCTTTCTTTTCTTTGTTGTCACTGTTTTCCTGTCTTTTTCAGGACAGAGAGAGAGGAGGGGGTGGAGTGTGATTTGAAGACACTGCAACATTTTTTTTTTGGGGGGGTGGGGGGAGGGGGGAGGGGGGGGGGGGGGGTGGAGTGGGGACCATTAACTCAATGGGAGTCCCTTTAGTGTAGCTCTGAGTCTAACCAAGTGGAATATGCAAGGTGTTTGGATTATTTCAACATCCTCTTTTCAGTTGTTTTTTTCCAGATAGAATAGTATATATAGCTTCTGATATTCTGTGTATGTTTTTAGTGGATGAATCAACAGACATGATTTTTGTGAACACTTCTGATAAGATTTTTTAAAATCTTGATTAAACACTCCTAGAAACTAACACCAAAAGGTTATATGGCTATATTTAAAATCTTGAAAATAAACCTAATGACATAGTTACAAAAACTTCCAACAAATCAGCTGGAATGAACTTGGTTATACTCTGACCCAAAAAAAGTTTATATTTTGTGGTTTGTTTTGTACAATATCTTTCTTTCAATGCATTTTATAGATTAAATATCACTCAAAGCAATGTACCACACAAACTACAGAGAGGTTAAAAGGAAGCCGCCCGATGAGTGAGTGAGTGAGACAAGCATGGATCAATGGCTCAGAAAGAAACAGTTGTTTAATTCCTGTCACTGACACGGCAGGCAGGTCTAGAAGTCAAACCACACCCAAACCTCCCTCACCCTTCCAAACACTTATCTTGCCCTCATTGTACAGACCACATTATCCATACCAGCTTTTAGTTGGGTCCACATTTTTGTGCACTGTTCTTATCAATAGACTTGTTGGGTGTGACGCTGAATGTTGGGTTCTCAGTAATTTAACTCCTGATGAACAGATAAAACAGTGAATATGTCTACATGTAAAAGGCTCTTTGTATGTATATATATGT
>CM060319.1:7800072-7811802 GCA_030674155.1 Stramonita haemastoma
AATGTTCTGTCCACTAGGCTATCCCCCCCCCATGCTTTCAACATATCTGTACCTCCTCCCCCCCCCCCCCCTTTGAAATGCGCATATATATACAAATGCCTAGGTATTATGGAACATGAAAAGTTTTGACAAGAATGTGTGGGTGGGTGTGCTCTGTGTGTATGGGTGCAAGTGTATGTGTATTAAATAAGAACATGAAAGGAGTAAATTTGTCAGATACTGTTACATTTCTGGACTTTTTATGTGGATGACATTCCAACTTATATTTACTGTGGAGGAAAGATTTTATACCAACTTTGAAAGATTTGACTTGACTTTTTTATTTTTATTTTATAAAACTGCATTAGTAAAACATATAGTAATAGATGTAATACTTTGTCTTCTGTTTGTTTGAAGGTAAGAGGAAAATTATTCATAGAGTCAGTGTGAGTTACGGCTTGCTGTGTTGTTGAAGGGTGCATTGCCAACAGCTGTGTCTGTGTGTGTGTTTCAGGTTCAATGTGTTCAAAGGCTGTCCCCAAGCAAAGACCTGCACCATCATTCTGAGAGGAGGGGCTGAACAGTTCATGGAGGAAACCGAACGCTCATTACACGACGCCATCATGATCGTCAGACGCGCCATCAAGAACGATTCTGTTGTGGCTGGTAGGTTCTGAATATATGCAGTTTTTAAAGGGCATTATAAGAAATTGGGCAAGTATGGCATATGGGAAAAAAAAACTGAAACAGATGGGTGAAATGTTTTTCAGTTTTCGTCACCTAGAGATAAGTTGCTGCTCAATGATGGTCAGGCAGACTTCGATGATAGATCTGGTAATACCTTTTTCTGATTGTTAACTTTTTATCAACATCCATTACAAAAATGGTTTGACTAAGCCTAGTGGTGATTTGATAAATGTTTTGAATTTACATGATACTCTTAGACCATACAGCAGTGATTTTATTTCATGAAATGGAATAGTTTTGTTGATTATGCAGTAAATTTCACAGGAAGAGAAATGTACTGTGCACTATTGAACATGTGTTGACAATGTAGTAAATTTTACATGAAGAAGCATGCTGTGCACTATTGAACGTGTTGACAATGCAGTAAATTTTACATGGAGAAGTGTGCTGTGCACTATTGAACGTGTTGATAATGCAGTAAATTTTACATGAAGAGAAGTGTGCTGTGCACTATTGTACATGTTTTGATAATGCAGTAAACTTTACATGAAGAGAAGTGTGCTTTGCACTATTGTACTTGTGTTGATAATGAAAAGTGTACTGAGCACTGTTTTTATACCTGTGTGTACCAGGTGGTGGAGCGGTGGAGATGGAAGTGAGTTCCCACCTGCGTGAACACTCGCACACCATCGCAGGCAAGGAGCAGCTGCTGATTGCCGCCTTTGCCAAAGCCCTGGAGGTAATTCCTCGCCAGCTGTGCGACAACGCCGGCTTCGATGCCACCAACATCCTCAACAAACTCCGACAGAAGCATGCCCAAGGTGAGTGTGTTCATTGTCATCCAGTTAGATTGAGATGTCATTTTGCTGCTCGATTATGGAGAAAACTTGATTTGTAATTTTTCTGTAACTGGTTTTTGTTTACTGTGGCTGATTATCTGCAGTGTCCTTTCAGGGTTTGCTTAATTGTAGAATAAGAAAAGACAACATGAAGTTCCATATCTGTGATGGAATTTAGTATAGCTGGGTTTTTTGGAAAGTAACAGCTTTTTCATCTCTAGATAAAGATTGATTGAGACAGAATATGCTCTTCAAACCTCTGGAGTAGTTGATAGTTGTATGGGTCATGCATGTGGTGTCTAGAGTTTTAACTTTTTCCCCTACCTCCTTCCGATGTAGTAAATACCCCTGACTTTCTTTTCTCTCTCTCTCTCTGTGTAGGTGGCACCTGGTTTGGAGTGAACATCTTGCTGGAAGACATTGCCGACAACCTGGAAGGTTTGTGTTTGGGAACCCGCCATTGTCAAAATCAATGCCCTGACAGCGGCTGCTGAAGCCACCTGCCTGATTCTGTCTGTGGACGAAACCATCAAGAATCCCCGCAGTGGGCAAGGGGACGCTCCGGGAATGGGCAGGGGCAGGGGCAGACCCATGTGATTGAGAGATCTGTAGAAAATGTGTTTGTCGCTTTCGCTGGCAAGTGTGTGTGGTCATACAGACTTTCCCATTGATGCTGAACTTGTCTATCACCGTCAGAATCCAACCAGAGTGCTTGTTCAGGGAATGTCTTGCATGCTTTACAAATGCCTTCGTGATCATTTGTGTTAAGTTAATAAACTGATTCTTTTTAAAATGTTTGTCAAGTCCTTATATTTTGTTTGCGCCTATGGAAAAATTTCGGTTGTGTATGGATGTGTGATTTGTACTTTCATCTTTTGCTACTTTTTTTCCTTAGAAATAAATGGATGTGAATCTGGAAAGCTAAAACGTCTCCTGTGTAGGTCTCACTTGTTTTATTGTATGAATTTCTGTTGAAAAACATCAGCTGGAGAAACAAATCAGCTTCTGAGGGGGTGCACATGAAAGTTGATAGGTGGCAAGCAAGTGAATTTTAGAATGTGGAAACATTTTCCACTAGATGTTACTGATGCTACATTTGAACAAGAAAGAAGTGTCTCCGTGCAATAGTGCATTTCTTCAAAAGTGCATTTCTTCAAAAAGTGCATTCTTCAAAAGTGCATTTCTTCAAAACACTGACATAACTTTCATTGCAGTCAGGTAGCAAGCTTTTTTTTTTTTTTTAATCCATTAAAGAAGTCAGATAAAATCATCCTAATGCATTCATAATTATTTCATAATTGAAAATCAGTGTTTGCAGTTGCATCTGTACATGTAAATGAAGTACCTTTGTGCAAGTGTAAAAGAAACAAAGACATGGGCTGTTCAGTTCCATACTGCAGATACAATGCAAATCTTTTGTCACAAAAACTCTTATTCAGAACGTGGGTTTCCAGAATCAACAAGATTTCTTCCCTGGACCCCAAGGGGAGCCAGAGTGACCCTTACCCCACCCCATTTTCCTCTTTTTCACCTTTTTCCCATTCTCTCGGATTTAATGATAAAAAATTTTTATCTTTTGTAGATGGGATACCTACAAGTCTCTCTCTCTCTCCTTCCCTCCCTCCCCTCCCCCTCTCTCTCTCGCTCTCTCTCACACACACACACATTCTCCCCACTCCCCTGCTCACTAGCTTTTTGTCGCAAACTATGCGTAAAAATATTGAAACTCTGTGAAAAATACTGAAAATTGCCGTTGAAATACTGAAACCAGTAGTATGAAGGTGCACAGCTCTGTTTGTTGAAGCGGGTTCTTTTACATGCGCTAAATGCCTGTTGCACACACGACCTTGGTTTACTGTCTTGCCCAAAAGACTAGCACCCAGACCACCACTTTAGTTATCTTGCAGATGGTGGAAAAACTTGGGCTTAAACAGGGATTAAACTCGCTTTCTAGGCAGGAAGTGGCAGGCTTTCATGAGGCTGCTGATTCTGAAGACTTAGAAAAACTGATCAGATGTCCAGTACAAGTGGTGATGGCAATGGAAACTCACAGGAAAACAGGGGCACCAAGACTGACTGACTGTGTGGTGGTATTTTGTTTTTTAAACTTGCGTGGCAATGAATGAGGAGAATGCTTCGGAGAGCCAGTTAGCTTGGAGACTGCCTAACGGCTGTTCTCTAAGCCTCTTGCAATATCAGCTCAAGCCCAGGAGTACTGATTTGTTCAGGGTGGTCAGATACTTCAGACATCTTGGAAATTGGCTTCCATAAATTAGGTAACACTCTGTTCCGTCTTTTTTTTTTATTTTTGTGTAAGAGACAATGCCAAAAGTGCATGCCTGTTACAGAGACCATTCCACTTCTGCTTCAAGGTGACTGGCTACTTTTGCATTACTCTCATTCATTTGCTCATTTGAATGAAAATGTGTGGAATGTTTGCTCCCCCCTCATATTTTTTCAGAAGCATTGCAGTTCAGTCAGTTAAGTTCCTACGTTTCTCTTTTTAGGGAGGTGGGATATTCTCGTGTTGCACTCAAGATACGATGACCCAGGTTCGAGCCACCACCAAAATGCCTGTTCACAGGATTTTTCCCTAACATTAATGGCAACTCCACTCTCTCAAAAGTCCTTCAGATGAGACTATAAATTGAGACCCTATAATTATGCAATTGTACACAGAACAACTTGCAAACATGTTGAAACCAATCCCGCTTTATGGATCAGAAAGCTATTGAGTGCTGGTGGAAATGGATGACAAAGTTTATAAAACCACATGTGCATGAAGATGGGATTAAAAAAAACAAAAAAAAAACCAGCACATCAGCACTTATTCACTATCCTGGATTTTTTTTCTTTTATCTAAAATTTGTTACTCATGAAGAAGATAGTGACAAAACCAATGGCAGTGAAGTGACACCACTGCTTTACCCTTGGTGGCTTGTCAGGCACACCCCATTATCTGTGTCATCTGCAGAAAGAGCAACATACTGGAATTGACAATTCACATTACCACCATCATTCCTTTCCCCAAGATAAAAACAAGCAAAAAAAAAACATCTTAGTCAATGAAAGTAACATTGTCATGTCTCACCTTTTTGAATCCAACATCTAAAAACACAAAAGTCGGAGTAGTTCAGAAGTGAAAGTTACCTTACTAAAACAGCACCTGATAAAATTCAAGTTCATTACAGAAGGCCATTTTCAAAGACACACATGTTAAAAATCCTTGATTCTATGACATGAATAGTTGGATACTCCTGTGAGAAGTCGTCTCTTCTGAAAATAAAAGTTGATACAGAGGTTGAAAATCACCAGAATGAAATTGTGGTGGGCGAGTACATGACTTCCCCCTCCACACACATTCATGTAAGTTCAATCGTGGATCAGTGGTCTAGAGGTAATCCTCCTGTCTAGAAGTTGATGTGTGCGATGGTTTGAATCCTATTTGGCCCTAAAACGTTTACCTCATCCATTAAACTATGAGCGGTGGTCTGGGTGCTAGTCTTTTGGATGTGACGATAAACCGAGGTCCTGTGTGTCAAACATCATTATTTAGCGCACGCAAAAGAACCCCACAGCAACAGGAGAGTTGTCCCTGGCAAAATTCTGTTGAAAAAAGCCATTCTGATAGGGAATCAAATACAGTTGCAGACAAGAAAAGAATTTTTTTTAAATAATGGGTGGTGCTGCACAGAAAAATCTGCCTTGACTTAAAGTGGTATAAAGTAAAAGTAAAATTGAAAGGCATGCACCATTGCTAATTGATTTTTTTTAATTGCTTGCACACACACACACACACACATTGCACGTGCATCCACATGAACATAACATTATGGAATCATTGAAGCTTTTACCTAAAATCATTCCTTTTTGGTTAAGAATTTCTATGCTGCAAGTTCCTCGAATGACACAAATGTTTTGGCTAGTGTGCCCACAAAGGGCTAAAAGGAATTGTGTCAGTCTTCATCACTAGCAACATGTCTCCAAGTTTAAAGCATATTTTCCTCTTACTATGGGCTAGATGGCTTGCAGAAACAGCTGAATAAATCACACACACACTCGCACAAAGCTGGCAATTAACATGAGTAGCTTACAGGAGATGAAGGATAAAATTTAAAAAATCTAAAAGTGCAATAACTTTCTCAGGAGTGCTGTTGACAAAAGAAACTTTTCCAAAACAAACTTTTTTAAAGGTTCTCAAGGCATACCCTAAGAAAAAACCCAGTAACTGTTTGGTCAAAGAAATTATAATCAGAACTTTTTACTTTCATTGACGTTCCACACACACAAATCTTCAGCTACTATTTCGATCTTTGTTGTGTGCATTTACAACTTGGAGCGATCATCTTAACAAGGGAAGTAACTCTTAGAGAAGAAAATGCAGTGGAATTGCCAGTTGCGTACCTGTTTGTGAAAGCAGCTTCATAGTACATGAAGTTGTTTCCTTTTTTAAAGGGTTTTTGGGGGGGGTGGGGGAGGGGGGTGCTTCACAATATGTTTGAAAATTATGTTTTAAAGTGCTGCTCATGACTACACCCAATTATAACTTGTTTTTCAACTACAGTAGTTTCACAGTATCTCTTACACACTTGACCTTATTAAAGAGTTCACAGTACAGACTCAGGTGTGGACCAGCATGTTCTTTTGTTTCTAGGTGCCTTTTGGCCTGGAAGCTAAGCAGAATAGACTGTATATTTTTTTTAAAAGCATCACTGACTTAAACTTCTTGGAGCAGACAACCTTATTTGACATCTAAATGTCTTTATCTAATCCTATAAATATGTCAGTATTGAATTCCATTGTATGTGTCTGTCACATGGTTAAATCCAAATGAAGGGGAAGTGAGTGAGTGTGGAGTTAGAGCACTGAACTTGTAATCTGATGGTAATCTGAGAGAGCAGTTCCAGTAGCAGCTGAGCTATCAGTGAAGGCATTTTCTCCATTGAATTAATTTTGGTTCTGTCTTCATTCCCCTGCAAGATAACAGTATAATTTCTGAGGCCCCACATGTGAACACTTGCACAGCATCTTGTACAAATGTTAAAAATTCACTCATACCCCAAGTCAGAATGCAGCTGCCTTTATGGTGGGTAATCAAAACAAAAATGGTCGCATATGCAAAATCTTGACATTGATGAACCTAGGAGCCCTAGCTGAGGAATGGATGAAAGGAACCAAAAACTAAAGGAGCCAGATGTGTATACATGAACTGTATCAGATCACAAATCAAGCTGTAATTCTTTTTTTCAATCATTTTTTCCCATCAGGCTGCCACTAGAAGGGTTCTACTCTGCTGCAGTCTCCTCACTGTTCCATGATCCTTATTGTGACGTGTGCCCAAGCTTGCACACTAGGTCACATTATCTAAGCCCATTCTACCAAATAGGTGAAACACCCCTCCCAAATGCTGTAAATACCATGCACTTCCAAAGATAGTATCATACTCTTCCAATGACACTGCCCATGAATCTATTGATCCAAAACTATTGTGAAATGCCTACTCTAAAAATACTCTTTTTTTTAATCATGCTTATCTGAATATATACAATTCTTCTCTATTGAATACTAAGGCAGCAATTATTGCTGTCATATGAGTGGAAATGCATCGTGCTGCCATTAAGCACCAGACAAGTCAGGCCCAGCACATCCAACTTTGGCATGAGAGAGATTTTTTTTAAAAGTCTTTCTGGAAAAAGGCTGGAGAATGGACCAAGAAGGCAAAAAAGTAGACCATGAGGTGACAAGAAGAAAAGGAACAAAGCAAAAACAGAAAGATACAAAAGAGGGAATTCTAAGCATAGAATTTCCAGAGGATGGGGATATCTATATGAAAAGGACCCTGGCAGTGTCATGGTGGAACATACAGTAAACACTGGATAACAATATTTTAGTCCTTTCTCTGTCAGACAGCAATTAAGTGGAATGAAAAGCTGAGAAGATATTGAAACTGAGGCAGACTTTGCATTATTTCATTTACTGTATGATGATTGATGAGAATGGTAATAACAATGTAATCACAGTAATGAGACCAATCCGATCCAGTAATATGTTTACAGCCCCACCAACCAAATAGAACACATTTCTAATCCGGGCAACTGAAGTTGTCAAAGACACAGAACATTTTGTATAAACATGAAAATTTTGTTCCACTTTTTGGAAGAGTAAACCATTTGTGCTGGTGAGAACGAATAACAACATTTACAAAATTGCATGCACATTGGGACTGGGTGTAAACAAATCGCATGATTGTTTATTCCATTACCCTAAAAAATAAACAAAAATAAACAAATAAATGAATAAATACAGACTATCACATACAGTTCTATTGTATAGTTCCTCATACATTATAAACTCTGACAGCAAGAGATTAAAAATATTTTCAGTTAAAAAATAATAAGAAAAAGTGCCATATATATTCTTACTTAAAGAGTGATGGCTACGATCTGAAAATTATGTTCTTGTTCAAAAGTTTTATAAGCCCCATGGCTTCGCCTCATCTTCATCATTTTCAGTTAAGTGTGTGTACCTCTGTGTCAATCAATCAATCAATCAAATTTTTATTTCCAGATGGTACATTGAGTAAGCAGCGATCTGCTTTTTTCCATCAAGCCATCTATCTAAAGAAAAGAAAAGAAAAAAAAACAAAATAATAGCAAAAATCAAATCCTAAACAAAACAAAAACCAACAAAAGACAAAGTAGAAAATCCCTAGCAAACAAAAAAAAACCAACGAAAGAAAGAAAAGGGGAAAAAGCAAACAAACAATTAAAACAACAACAACAAACATTTCACCAACATTAACTTGCTAACATGATTTCAACAACTTTAAAATAAACTATGCCTATAAATAATACAAGCAACTACTATAACAACAACCAAAAGAGAAAATAAAATAAATAAAATAAATAAATAAAATAAATAAATAAAAATAAAAAAATATTTTTAAAATCTACTCGAAAGCCATACACACATATGCACATACACCCACACACCCATACACACACACACACACACACACACACACACACACACACACACACACCCGTGCATCTACACACACACACACAACACACACACACACACACACACACACACACACACACACACACACACACGGTTTGCGCTCTTCCACTCAGCTCGTATACTCGTAGGTACATGCACACATTTAAAGTCTTTTTTAAAAAATCATATAGTGTCAAAAAAACCCAATAAAAACACACACACACACACACACACACACACACACACACACACACACACACACACACACACCAGCTTATATCAATTACAATGTAACCAAAAAACATTAAGACTTAATAATAATAATAATAATAATAATAATAATAAAACAAATTTTTAAAAAAATGAATAAATACAACAACAACAAAAAATTGTCAAAATAAATAAGTAAAATAATAAAAAATCTATAAGCAATTTATGTCAAATTACAATATCTCTATACTTCAATTCATACTTTATAGTTTTAAAAGAAGATAAGGAAAAAACAACAAACACAACGATACCTTATAATGATACCCATCATCACTGAGAGGAAATAACATATACGCTAACAAACATACAATCAAACAAAAGAAAAACAAAAACAAACAAACAAACAAAAAACACATAAAAACACACCAAAAAACAAACAATCAAACCAAAACATCAAAGAACCAATCCACAGGATTATATATTAGAAGGTGTGTGTGTGTGTGTGTGTGTGTGTGTGTGTGTGTGTGTGTGTGTGTGTGTGTGTTGTGTGTGTGTGTGTGTGTGTGTGTGTGTGTGAGAGAGAGAGAGAGAGAGAGAGAGAGAGAGAGAGAGAGAGAGAGAGAGAGAGAGAGAGAGAGAGAGAGAGAGAGAGAGAGAGAATAATGCCCCTCCCCCCTCTTGATACAAAACTTTTTTTTAACCTGAAAATTTTCTTTTTTATTTTAAAATTTCATAAACTCCAAGGCTTCACCTCTTTTTTATCATTGAAAATGTGTGTGTGTGTGTGTGTGTGTGTGTGTGTGTGTGTGTGTGAAGGAAGAGTAAGAGAGATTTCCCTAAAGAACAAACCAAAACAGAAACACTGCCCCCCTCCCCTCTCTCTTTAAAAAACAAAACACACACAAAAATAACCACAAACTGAGCACCAGACTACTCAAACTCATAATTTTATCTCACATAAACGAAATATCTAGCGGCGATTGAACGCCACCTTCAAAACCCTCAGTCCTCTGCTCTAACCACAGTGCCAAGCCTATGCACTGCATTGGCTCACATTCTCCGCACTTCAAGGTCCGAAGAACTCTGTCTAAGGTTTACAAAGAACACAAAAAAGAATGCCACTGTCTCTAAAGAAAAAAGATAAACATACAAATCAATAAAGAATCAAACCCTCGTTGGATTTAACACAAATGAGAAAACGAGGAATAAAAAGGAGAAAAAGAAGAAAAAAACACACAACCAAAATTTCGGGCACGTGTCAGTGTTTACTGTGTATCATCGGTCATTTAACGTCCACCTTTTTAAGTTCAGCAAACGATTGAAAGTAAACAACTGTAGCAGATTAAAGTACTATGTATTGAACACTGAGCTAGTCGATGGTATTTAAAGAAGTTCTCTTATGCGGACAAAAATGAAATCGCAATATATTACAAGTGCTTTCGGGTCATCTCAAAGAAAAGAAATATCGTCTGCTTGCAAAGGCCAGCCAGAGGAATCCCGTCTCTGTTTTAGCCGCACGAGCGTATAAAATGACGCCGGCTAAAACTAATTTTCTATTCAATAAAGTCTGTCACAAAATGAAATAATATTTAAGTACAACTCTAAAATTTACTTTTATTTTATTAATATTTCATAACATCGAAGATAAATGAGATTGATATTTATGAATGGATTATGATAATAAGAAGCTCGACGTCACAAGGTCTAATTACGGGACCGAAATAAAAGTATTGTCGAATTTCTCCATGTCGCCGTATCAGTTGTTTTTGTGAGATATTACGGATGGAATCAATCCAGCCTCAGGTATTTTGATGCGATTTATTTAATTAGCAATATTGTAAATTATTTTAGCTAATTTTGTTAAATTTGTTGTTGATTATGGCTTGCATTTGACAGGATATTTATTGAACGTGTGACCTAGATGTTGAGAGTCGATTATCAGATTTCTGGTAGACTTCAGCTCAGTGTTCACATGCGTGCCGATGGAGAGTAGTAACAACGAATTAATGTCTGCATTTCAGTTCATTGGCGCACCTTGCGGATCACACGGACCCTACACCTTCTACAAGGCAGTTAAATTTAAGAAGGACGGAAATCTGAACATTTTGAAATTAGGAGAATTTTTCTATTTTAAAAATATTGGACGATTTTCCCATGTGCATTGGGGAAATTCAACTGCTTTGGGAGGAGAAGGGCACAAACCAACTGTTAACAAGCGTCAGATTGTACTTCCAACCTCAGGACGCACCAGGAGGAATTCAGGCCGGCCTTATATTTGGAGAAGTGAGTTTATTTTTCTTGCTTTACTTTAGAAATATTAGTCGATTGTTTTATTTGTAATTTGAAAGCAGTGAAGGGGTCACAAAGGGAAAGGGGGGGGGGGGGGGGGCAAAAATTAATTACAGTCCAGTGATTGAGGTGTGTTGAAAAGATGGAAGGGGGAGGGGGTAAGGAAAGGGAAGGGAGATAGATATAATCGTGTACATACTGCTGTGTACAATCTGTGTAAAAATAGGCTACCGTCTTATATTTTTCCCATGGCGCTCAAAATGGCCGTGGAGCGGCTTGCCAGAGGGTTTCATTTTGTTTACTGGCTTGTCAGAGTGACACAGCTCAGCGGAGAGAAAGAGCGCCTTGTCAGTTAGGCTTTGTGTCGGGGTCTTATTGTTGACTGACAGACTGCGCTTTTGTAGTGGGCTAGTGGGAGATTATTTATATGATTTAGGAATCACTTATTGCTATTAGGGTATTGTTGTAAAATGTTTTTCTTTGAGACTTGGAATTAGAAAGCAGATACAAGGAATGTTTTAAATGAGATTATGAAAGAAAGAAAAAAGAAATGCTGAAAGAGAGGAACTGGTTCATTAGGCAGAGGCCTGGCCTAATCATCTTTCTTTTTAAAAAAACACAAAAAAAACCTTGAGTAAATACAGTTTAATTAGTTTTGGGCCAGTTGTGAAGCCTAAATCAGTTAATGTTCATGATCTACTGGGTAAAAATTTGTTCTATCAAA
>CM060319.1:7811902-7831902 GCA_030674155.1 Stramonita haemastoma
AAAAGGCTGGCTATAAATAACCTTGCTGTTCAGTTATATCACTGTTTCCAGGCTTTAATATATATACATGTGTATGTGGAAGTGGAAGTGGGGGGTGGGTGGGTGGGGGGTTGTACTTTGTCAAAAAGCTCTAAAGGCCTCTATAAAGTATAACCCACATCAACTACCCTTATAATTACAGAACATAATGTGCAATAACAATAACGATTATTCTATCTGTGTAGTGCTATAAATTTCTTTGCCTGCAATCACAAGTGCTATATTCTCTGACTTCTAAAGTAAATGTATATCTGCTTGTACTGAAATCTCAAGTCTGTCAACATGAGTCATTACATGTCTCAAATTTCCCCAGAGAACTTTTTGTTCAGGATTTTTCCATTTTTCCATGGAGAAAAAGAAAAAAAGAAAGAAAGAAAAAAAAGAGAACAAAGACAAAAAGCACGATGACATCCGCTCCCTGTTTTAATCATCAATGCAAAAACAACCAAAAAAAAAAAAAAAGTTAATTTCCAGCAGATGAAAAATTACTGATACTGTGATAGAAGTAGCAAAGAACAATTAGGACCTTTGTACGCAGGAGCAGGGGTGGGTGTTGGTTTTGTATGGTGTGTATGCACATAAATTATACACTTGTGTTCACACAATGCATACAATACATGAACATGTGTACAAGCAAACACACACACACACACACACAGTAGCAAACACAATCAATGTGTAATACATGTGAATTGTGCATATATCACTGTGCATGCATATTACCACTCTCTGTGTTTTGTACATTCCTAAGATGTGCTAAAGTTACAGCCAGGATGACTGCATCTATATTATGCTCACTGCTCAACATATCACCCACAGTGATAACCGGAAAGCTCATACTCAGAGCAAATTCCATTTATTTTATTTATGACTCAGGGATGTGTGTAACAACACAGGAGCCTGCCTGCCTTCTCTGTAGTGTAGCCTATCACTGGCCTAACTAACACTATCAGTCACACTTTACAACAAACACATGCCCAACCCTTCCCATGGGGAGCCTGGAGAATGAAGGACACACACAAAGGCCAACCCTCATTCTTTTCAGTCAGGGCAGGAGGAAGCAAATCCACTGCCACCAGTTGCCAACACTAAACAGCTCTCCTACAACCCCCCCCCCCCCCCACCCCCCACTCTCCTCCCCCTTCTCTCTCTCTCTACTAAATCAAGGCCACCTAAGGTTTGCAGCAAGTAACAATGACTGACTCAGACAACAGCAAACCAGAATGGTTTTGCATTTTGTGTGTGTGTGTGTGTAACAAAGTAGATGTTAAACACCCCTGTTACAGCCAACTGAACAGTGTTTTACTGAGTCATCATTAGCTTGTTTGGCTGAATTCAGTTAAGTTCAAACTGTCTGAGAGTAGCTTGTGCAGTGAATTAAATCTAAAAGAACCGGTTCTGAAACTAGTGAAAGAAACAAACCAATAATATTACTTGTGGTACTGATCTATTGTGAAGAATGGGGGAAAGAAGTCATGTGAGAGTGACTGTCTCAGTGTCGACCTAAGCAAATTGATAAATTAAATGTTGAGAAATGCTGATGTGCACAATTCGAAACACTTGCATCCACCTGATACATCCTTTGTATTGAATGATCAACATGATGATACCTATACTGGCTATAGTACTCTGATAAGAACAATAAGTACTATAAGTTAAATCTTTTTTCTTCTTTTTAATCTGGTCAATTTTAAGAACAGATCAGTTCTAACAAATAATAAACTCTGCTACATTTTCTCTTGATTCAAGTACTCTTATATGAAGTCGTCAATGACTAATTGAAGTTTTTTTGTGTGTGTGTGTGGTTTTTTTTTTTTTTTTGGGGGGGACTATAAAAGTGTGTGTATGTGTGTGTGTGTGTGTGTGTGTGTGTGTGTGTGTGTGTGTGTGTGTGTGTGTGTGTTGTGTGTGTATGAGCATGCGTGTGTGCATGCATGCGTGTGAGTGAGACCTGTAACTTAGTGATCAGGATGAATTGAAAACTTGAAAAGGCTGATTATTACCATTAAAACAACTACACACAAAAAATTCAACTACAACAGAGAGAGAGAGAGAGAGAGAGAGAGAGAGAGAGAAGAGAGGGGGGGGGGGGATTCAGAAAAGAACTGGAGTCCTTGAAAGAGAGAAAGAATTCACGAAAGATAAGAAGGAAAGGATGATGAAATTAATCTCCAAAAAGAAGCTGCAAACTGGTGACATGACCCCCCCCATTTCTCACCCCATCTTAAGTACCACAGTTCTTCATGGAAAAGGGTCAGTAAAAAATAATCTGAGGTAAAGAGAAACTGTGACAGAAAAATGAAACAAATGGGTGAACTGGAAAGACCATTTTCAGGCAGGGGAAAAGAAAGAAACAAAGAAACCCAGAAAGAAGGGAAGAGGTGGAAAGAAATGGAGAGGTAGACTTTGGTGTACATACATTATGTGTGTGTGTGTGTGTGGTGTGTGTGTGTGTGTGTGTGTGTGTGTGTGTGTGTGTGTGTGTGTGTGTGTGTGTTATGGTCACATCCTCATTTTAAAAACCTCTTACAGCATATATAGCCTAAATGGTAAACTCTGTAAACTTATTTACTTGTAACTTCTGCCTTTTTTACCCCTACTCAAGGCAGCAATTATTTGTATTTTGGTGTAGTCCATCACTTTACACTGATATTTATTATATGTGTTTCCACTATAGGTCTGTGTGTGTGTGTGTGTGTGTGTGTGTGTGTGTGTGTGTGTGTGTGTGTGTGTGTGTGTGTGTGTGTGTTGTGTGTATTGCATACATTTCCCCCTTCTATCTTTTAGTTTTATACCTCTCAAGGTTGTAATATAATAAAAATTAAATGACATGAAGATAACACTACCAGCTGTCACGTGAATAAATGTCATGCCATGTCTGTAATCTTTCTTTCCTTCCCAATGATTCATGGAAACATCCAATAAACCTGGAACATTCGATTTGGGCGGTAGCTCCAGCCTGACACAAGTCAAACTGTTTGTAAATATTAGATTGTTTGTCAAGGCCAAAATAAACGGTCAAATCTGTTTCACTGCGTGCGGCATTTACCCTTTTGAACACTCCTAGTTCAAGTGTTTAGGCGAGCAAATTTAGAGGCAACAAAGTGATTCGGCAGAGAAACTGTTACTCGCATAACCAGAGCCGAGAAAACGTAAGCGGAGCCATTGAAACATAGCCTAGCCCATCACGCACGCACGCACACACACTCACTCACACAGACGCACGCACACAGCGGGAAACGCTCAGCTGCCCCGAGCGATAATAGTTCAATGGCGTTGCTTCAACCGTCATTTGCATAGCTACTCCCCTGCTTGCTCGATTTGTTCCCCCCCCCCCCCCCCCCCTTCTCACCTCCCGTACCTTCTCTAAAAGCCTTTGTTATTTTGTAGGCTATACCAGGCCAAAAGATGTACCTACTGCTGCTGTTGACTCATTTTACACACACCTTGTGCTGTTTATTCATACATTGAAAGGAAACTGATAAACTCAGTAAGAGAGAACAAATTTGTTATCACTACCAGTACCACCCCTCCACACTTTCTGCCTGTGTAAAATGAGGTCAGGCTGACCTTGATGTTCAAAAACCTAAATGTAACTCCAGACCAGATGGCAGCAATGAATTTTGCCATGATCAATACTTGACTGTAAATTTGAAAACATCTTATTCCTTTTCAAAAATACCCCCTTGCACAGCCAGTTACTTCTGGCTGCATAAAATTGTTGCTTAAACAGACAAATATCACCCCAAAATATAACAAAATCCACATACTATAAAATCATTCACTAAAAAAAGAAAAAAAAAGTATACCAATTACTTGATAACATTACAGGAAATCACTTGCAAAGACACCCTACACTCATGACATTTTTGAACATATCATGAGAAGTCAGTTTCCACATTTGTAATGACTTGTACACCAGAAAAAACAGGTTTTGAGAAAACTACTCTTTCTTCATTCAACAGTATGCATACAAACAATATCCTGTAATAGTTACGCTTTCACTTCAAGGTCAAAAGCCTTTCAAAATAATTCACTTGTTCAAAAGGTAGCAATGTGCCAACCTTAAACCAAACAATAACTGAGTTTTCATAAAAACAGCATTTATTTATTTATTTATTTTTAATATCTTTTCACATAATAATTTTAAACAAGTATCACTCCTGTAAGGCTAATGCAGTAATAGCTGGGGGAGGGTGGGGGTTAATTGTTATGTAGGTATGTTTTTTGCAGACAAAAGACAAAAACATCATAAGATTATATCTTAATAGTCACACAAAATTGAAGAGCTATTATCAGTTTTTATTGCTTTATTTTGAGGATAATAGAATTTATAAACACTTGTGTGCTTTTTTTAATTTTTTTTTTTTTTACATCCACTGATCTGAGTGTATGCAGTTTTGTAAATATTTCAATTTGTTGTCATCCATTCCCACCAGCACAAAATGGCCTCCTACTCTTCCAAAAAGTGGAATGTCTCAATGGGTTATATTGTGTGTGCAAGATTGACTAGTGACAGTGAGACACCTAGATCAGGCAAAACATGATGTAACAAATGTACATTTCACTGACCCAGGTTTCAACATTTTCCACTTGTTTTGGATGTTTGTTCACATTGTTATTTACTCATGAATGCATGGACTGGTCAGTGAGAGCATATATATATGTATGCACTTCTTGTGAGTATTTTTGCGCATGTACATACTACAGGTACTCAGCATGCATGCAAGCCCCCCCCCCCCCCCCCCCCCCCCCCCCCAAAAATGTGTGCTTGTATAGGTGTATACAACATTCTTCCTTTTGGAAATATCTTTCCATATTTTACTTGCATTCATTTGAATATAAATCAATTTTAAACAATGAATCTGATGTAACAAAATTTTTATTCAAGCTGCATGGTTTTGTTTTGTTTTTTTAGGTTTTTTGTTGTTGTTCCCAGAAAGGACTTCTGTCAGTGTGAAAACTGCAATGTTACTCTGGTCATCTTGTGACACAACAACAGAACTATAGTCCAAGGGTTTTCATGAACCAGCACAAAGCTGGTTTATCTATTCCACACAAATAAAGATTAAAAATGGTTCTAATCTCATTTACCATCAACAGTATAGTTATAAATCATTTAACCTCTGTAACTTCTTCACTACATTTGAATGTTTCAAATTTTATTCATGATTCTGTTTCCTGTGGCAAAACAGTGTGCAGAGCAACTTGGAAAAAGTCCTGAAAATGTGCTGTAACAAGCTCTTTGATAGAACAAATTTTACCCAATAGATCATGAACATTTACTGATTTAGGCTTCACAACTGGCACAAAACTAATTAAACTGTATTTACTCAAGGTTTTTTTTGTGTTTTTTTTTTTTAAAGAAAGATGATTAGGCCAGGCCTCTGCCTAATGAACCAGTTCCTCTCTTTCAGCATTTCTTTTTTCTTTCTTTCATAATCTCATTTAAAACATTCCTTGTATCTGCTTTCTAATTCCAAGTCTCAAAGAAAACATTTACAACAATACCCTGATAGCAATAAGTGATTCCTAAATCATATAAATAATCTCCCACTAGCCCACTACAAAAGCGCAAAGTCTGTCAGTCAACAATAAGACCCCGACACAAAGCCTAACTGACAAGGCGCTCTTTCTCTCCGCTGAGCTGTGTCACTCTGACAAGCCAGTAAACAAAATGAAACCCCTCTGGCAAGCCGCTCCACGGCCACTTGAGCGCCATGGGAAAAATATAAGACGGTAGCCTATTCTACACAGATTGTACACAGCAGTATGTACACGATTATATCTATCTCCCTTCCCTTTCCTTACCCCCCTCCCCCTTCCATCTTTTCAACACACCTCAATCACTGGACTGTAATTAATTTTTGCCCCCCCCCCCCTCCCCTTTCCCCTTTGTGACCCCTTCACTGCTTTCAAATTACGAAATAAAACAATCGACTAATATTTCTAAAGTAAAGCAAGAAAAATAAACTCACTTCTCCAAATATAAGGCCGGCCTGAATTCCTCCTGGTGCGTCCTGAGGTTGGAAGTACAATCTGACGCTTGTTAACAGTTGGTTTGTGCCCTTCTCCTCCCAAAGCAGTTGAATTTCCCCAATGCACATGGGAAAATCGTCCAATATTTTAAAATAGAAAAATTCTCCTAATTTCAAAATGTTCAGATTTCCGTCCTTCTTAAATTTAACTGCCTTGTAGAAGGTGTAGGGTCCGTGTGATCCGCAAGGTGCGCCAATGAACTGAAATGCAGACATAATTCGTTGTTACTACTCTCCATCGGCACGCATGTGAACACTGAGCTGAAGTCTACCAGAAATCTGATAATCGACTCTCAACATCTAGGTCACACGTTCAATAAATATCCTGTCAAATGCAAGCCATAATCAACAACAAATTTAACAAAATTAGCTAAAATAATTTACAATATTGCTAATTAAATAAATCGCATCAAAATACCTGAGGCTGGATTGATTCCATCCGTAATATCTCACAAAAACAACTGATACGGCGACATGGAGAAACTTCGACAATACTTTTATTTCGGTCCCGTAATTAGACCTTGTGACGTCGAGCTTCTTATTATCATAATCCATTCATAAATATCAATCTCATTTATCTTCGATGTTATGAAATATTAATAAAATAAAAGTAAATTTTAGAGTTGTACTTAAATATTATTTCATTTTGTGACAGACTTTATTGAATAGAAAATTAGTTTTAGCCGGCGTCATTTTATACGCTCGTGCGGCTAAAACAGAGACGGGATTCCTCTGGCTGGCCTTTGAAAGCAGACGATATTTCTTTTCTTTGAGATGACCCGAAAGCACTTGTAATATTTTGCGATTTCATTTTTGTCCGCACAAGAGAACTTCTTTAAATAGCATCGACTTGCTCAGTGTTCAATACATAGTACTTTAATCTGCTACAGTTGTTTACTTTCAATCGTTTGCTGAACTTAAAATGTGGACGTTAAATGACCGATGATACACAGTAAACACTGACACGTGCCCGAAATTTTGGTGTGTGTTTTTTTTCTTCTTTTTCTCCTTTTTATTCCTCGTTTTCTCATTTGTGTTAAATCCAACGAGGGTTTGATTCTTTATTTATTTGTATGTTTATCTTTTGTCTTTAGAGACAGTGGCATTCTTTTTTTGTGTTCTTTGTAAACCTTAGAGCGAGTTCTTCGGACCTTGAAGTGCGGAGAATGTGAGCCAATGCAGTGCATAGGCTTGGCACTGTGGTTAGAGCAGAGGACTGAGGGTTTTGAAGGTGGCGTTCAATCGCCGCTAGAGATTTCGTTTATGTGAGATAAAATTATGAGTTTGAGTAGTCTGGTGCTCAGTTTGTGGTTATTTTTGTGTGTGTTTTGTTTTTTTAAAGAGAGAGGGGAGGGGGGCAGTGTTTCTGTTTTGGTTTGTTCTTTAGGGAAATCTCTCTTACTCTTTCTTCACACACACACACACACACACACACACACACACACACACACACACACACACATTTTCAATGATAAAAAAAGAGGTGAAGCCTTGGAGTTTATGAAATTAAAAAATAAAAAAAAAATTTCAGGTTAAAAAAAAGTTTTGTATCAAGAGGGGGGAGGGGCATTACTCTCTCTCTCTCTCTCTCTCTCTCTCTCTCTCTCTCTCTCTCTCTCTCTCTCTCTCTCTCTCACACACACACACACACACACACACACACACACACACACACACACACACACACACACAACACAGGCACACACACACACAGGCACACACACTTAACTGAAAATGATGAAGAAGAGGCGAAGCCATGGGGCTTATAAAACTTTTGAACAAGAACATAATTTTCAGATCGTAGCCATCACTCTTTAGGTAAGAATATATATGGCACTTTTTCTTATTATTTTTAACTGAAAATATTTTTAATCTCTTGCTGTCAGAGTTTATAATGTATGAGGAACTATACAATAGAACTCTATGTGATAGTCTGTACTTATTCATTTATTTGTTTATTTTTGTTTATTTTGAGGGTAATGGAATAAGCAATCGTGTGATTTATTTACACCACAGTCCCAATGTGCATGCAATTTTGTAAATGTTGTCATTTGTTCTCACCAGCACAAATGGTTTACTCTTCCAAAAAGTGGAACAAAATTTTCATGTTTATACAAAATGTTCTGTGTCTTTGACAACTTCAGTTGCCCGGATTAGAAATGTGTTCTATTTGGTTGGTGGGGCTGTAAACATATTACTGGATCGGACTGGTCTCATTACTGTGATTACATTGTTATTACCATTCTCATCAATCATCATACAGTAAATGAAATAATGCAAAGTCTGCCTCAGTTTCAATATCTTCTCAGCTTTTCATTCCACTTAATTGCTGTCTGACAGAGAAAGGACTAAAATATTGTTATCCAGTGTTTACTGTATGTTCCACCATGGCACTGCCAGGGTCCTTTTCGTATAGATATCCCCATCCTCTGGAAATTCTATGCTTAGAATTCCCTCTTTTGTATCTTTCTGTTTTTGCTTTGTTCCTTTTCTTCTTGTCACCTCATGGTCTACTTTTTTGCCTTCTTGGTCCATTCTCCAGCCTTTTTCCAGAAAGACTTAAAAAAAAACTCTCTCATGCCAAAGTTGGATGTGCTGGGCCTGACTTGTCTGGTGCTTAATGGCAGCACGATGCATTTCCACTGATATGACAGCAATGATTGCTGCCTTAGTATTCAATAGAGAAGAAGTATATATATTCAGATAAGCATGATTAAAAAAAAGAGTATTTTTAGAGTAGGCATTTCACAATAGTTTTGGATCAATAGATTCATGGGCAGTGTCATTGGAAGAGTATGATACTATCTTTGGAAGTGCATGGTATTTACAGTATTTGGGAGGGGTGTTTCACCTATTTGGTAGAATGGGCTTAGATAATGTGACCTAGTGTGCAAGCTTGGGCACACGTCACAATAAGGATCATGGAACAGTGAGGAGACTGCAGCAGAGTAGAACCCTTCTAGTGGCAGCCTGATGGGAAAAAATGATTGAAAAAAAGAATTACAGCTTGATTTGTGATCTGATACAGTACACGTATACACATCTTGCTCCTTTAGTTTTTGGTTCCTTTCATCCATTCCTCAGCTAGAGCTCCTAGGTTCATCAATGTCAAGATTTTGCATATGCGACCATTTTTGTTTTGATTACCCACCATAAAGACAGCTGCATTCTGACTTGGGGTATTACTGAATTTTTAACATTTGTACAAGATGCTGTGCAAGTGTTCACATGTGGGGCCTCAGAAATTATAGTGTTATCTTGCAGGGGAATGAAGACAGAACCAAGATTAATTCAATAGAAAAAATGCCTTCACTGATAGCTCAGCTGCTACTGGAACTGCTCTCTCAGATTACCATCAGATTACAAGTTCAGTGCTCTAACTCCACACTCACTCACTTCCCCTTCATTTGGATTTAACCATGTGACAGACACATACAATGGAATTCAATACTGACATATTTATAGGATTAGATAAAGACATTTAGATGTCAAATAAGGTTGTCTGCTCCAAGAAGTTTAAGTCAGTGATGCTTTAAAAAAAATATACAGTCTATTCTGCTTAGCTTCCAGGCCAAAAGGCACCTAGAAACAAAAGAACATGCTGGTCCACACCTGAGTCTGTACTGTGAACTCTTTAATAAGGTCAAGTGTGTAAGAGATACTGTGAAACTACTGTAGTTGAAAAACAAGTTATAATTGGGTGTAGTTATGAGCAGCACTTTAAAACATAATTTTCAAACATACTGTGAACCCCCCCACCCCCCAAAAAACCCTAAAAAAAAGGAAACAACTTAATGTACTATGAAGCCGCTTTCACAAACAGGTACGCAACTGGCAATTCCACTGCATTTTCTTCTCTAAGAGTTACTTCCCTTGTTAAGATGATCGCTCCCAGGTTGTGAATGCACACAACAGAGATCGAAATAGTAGCTGAAGATTTGTGTGTGTGGAACGTCAATGAAAGTAAAAAGTTCTGATTATAATTTCTTTGACCATACAGTTACTGGTTGTTTTTTTCCAGGGTATGCCTTGAGAACCTTTAAAAAAGTTTGTTTTTGAAAAAGTTTCTTTAATCAACAGCACTTACTTATAGGAGAAAGTTATTGCACTTTTAGAAGATTTTTTCATTTTATCCTTCATCTCCTGTAAGCTACTCAAGTTAATTGCCAGCTTTGTTCGAGAGTGTGTGTGGTTTATTCATCTGTTTCTGCAAGCCATGTAGCCCATAGTAAGAGGAAAATATGCTTTAAACTTGGAGACATGTTGCTAGTGATGAAGACTGCATGACACAAGACCTTTTAGCGCTTTGTGGGCACACTAGCCAAAACATTTGTCATTTGAGGGACTGGCAGCATAGAAATTCTTAACTAAAAAGGAATGATTTTAGGTAATAGCTTCAATGATTCCATAATGTTATGTTCATGTGTATACACACCCAATGTGTGTGTGTATGCAAGCAATTAAAAAAAAAAAATCAATTTGCAATGGTGCGTGCCTTTGAACTTTCACGTTATACCTCTTTTAAGTCATGGCAGATTTCTCTGCGTGAAAGTCAGGCTGCTGTCCCTGGGGAGAGACAAAAAGGTGAGACATGACAATGTTACTTTCATTGACTCAGATGTTTTTTTTGTGCTTGTTTTTATCTTGGGGAAAAGAATGGTGGTGGTAATGTGACTTGTCAATTCCAGTATGTTGCTCTTTCTGCAGATGACACAGATAATGGGGTGTGCCTGACAAGCCACCAAGGGTTAAGCAGTGGTGTCACTTCACTGCCATTGCTTTTGTCACAATCTTCTTCATGAGTAACAAAGTTTAAATAAAAGAAAAAAAATCCAGGATAGTGAATAAGTGCTGATGTGCTGTTTTTGTTTTTTTAATCCTATCTTCATGCGCATGCGGTTTTATAAACTTTGTCATCCATTTCCACCAGCACTCGGTAGCTTTCTGATCCATAAAGTGGGATAGGTTTTAACATGTTTACAAGTTGTTCTGAGTACATTTGCATATAGGGCCTCAATTTATAGTCTCATCTGAAGGATTTTTGAGGGAGTAGAGTTGCCATTAATGTTTGAACAGGCATTTTGGTGGTGGCTTGAACCTGGATCATCATATCTTGAGTGCAACACGAGGATATCCCATCCCACCCCCCTAAAAAGAGAAACTGAACCCCTTCGCTGCTACCATATTTTGCTCAGGCACAAGCTGGACGAAACAGAGCATTGAATCATGACAATCAGCGATTGTCAACTGAGCATTGTTGGTGACGGTTTCTATGACGAACGCCGTTTGTCAACAATGAAGTAAAGAGGTTAACTGACTGAACTGCAATGCATCTGAAAAAAATGGGGGGGAAGCAAACAAACATTCCACACATTTCCATTCAAATGAGCAAATGAGAGTAATGCAAAAGTAGCCAGTCACCTTGAAGCAGAAGTGGAATGGTCTCTATAACAGACATGCACTTTTGGCATTGTCTCGGCTTTGTCTCTTACACCGAGATAAAAAAAAAAAGACTGGGAACAGAGTGTTACCTACTTTTTGGAAGCCAAAATCCAAGTTGTCTGAAGTATCTGACCACCCTGAACAAATCAGTATTCCTGGGTTTGAGCTAACATTGCAAGAGGCTTAGAGAGCAGCCTTTAGGCAGTCTCCAAGCTAACTGGCTCTCCAAAGCATTCTCCTCATTTGTTGCCACGTAAGTTTAAAAAAACAAAGTACCACCCACACAAACAGTCAGTCTCAGGGCCCTTGTCCTCCTGTGAGTTTCCGTTACCATCACCACTTGTACTGTATATCTAATGAGGGTTTTTTTGTAAGTCTTTGGAATCAGCAGCCTCATGAAAGCCTGCCACTACCTGCCTAGAAAGTGAGTTTAATCCCAAGTTTTTCCACAATCCACAAGATAACTAAAGTGGTGGTCTGGGTGCGAGTCTTTTGGGCAAGACAGTAAACTGCAACAGGCATTTTGTGCATGTAAAAGGACCCATTTCAAGAAGCAGATTTGTGCACCATCATACTACTGGTTTCGGTATTTTTATGGCAAGTTTCAATATTTTTACGTGTTGTTAGCAGCAAAAAGCTAGTGAACAGGGAGTGGAGAGAATGTGTGTGTGTGTGTTATTTATTTATACCACTTTCTGTCACAGCAGATTCCTCTGCAAATTCGGACCACTTTCCTGGGGAGAGTGCGTCGCCACAAGTGCAGCGCCACCCTTTTTTAAAAAATCTTTTTTCTGTCTGCAAGTGTATTTGTTTCCCTATTAGAGTGGCTTTTTCGACAGAATTTTGCCAGGGACAACCCCCTTGTTGCTGTGGGTTCTTTTACATAACACACAGGACCTCAGTTTATCGTCTCATCTGAAAGACTAGTACCCAGATCACCACTCATGGTCTAATGGATGGGGGAAAAGTTTTGAGCCTGAACGGGATTCGAACCACCGCACACTCCGACCCGGAATTTTCGTTTTCTAGACAGGC
Source organism: Stramonita haemastoma (assembly GCA_030674155.1). NCBI lineage: Eukaryota > Metazoa > Mollusca > Gastropoda > Neogastropoda > Muricidae > Stramonita > Stramonita haemastoma. The sequence continues at coordinate 7,824,457 of CM060319.1, forward strand.
GCATTACCTCTAGACTACCATGTGTGTGAGTGAGAGAGAGAGAGAGAGAGAGAGAGAGAGAGAGAGAGAGAGAGAGAGAGAATCTAGTAGGTATCCCATGTACAATAGATGTAAAAAAGTTTTCATTACTAAATCCGAGATAATGGGAAAGAGTCAATAAGGAGGAAAATGGGGTGGGGTAGGGGTCACTGGCTGGCTCTCCTTGGGGTCCAGGGAAGAATTCTGACATCTGACACTGGAAACCCACATACTGAGTATAAGAGTTTTTGTGACAAAGATTTGCATTATATCTGCAATACGGAACTGTACAGCACATGTCTTTGTTTCTTTTACACTTGCACAAAGGTACTTCATTTACGTGTACAGATGCAACTGCAAACACTGATTTTCAATTATGAAATAATTATGAGTGCATTAGGATGATTTTATCTGACTTCTTTAATGGATTAAAAAAAAAAAAAGCTTGCTACCTGACTGTAATGAAAGTTATGTCAGTGTTTTGAAGAAATGCACTTTTGAAGAATGCACTTTTTGAAGAAATGCACTTTTGAAGAATGCACTTTTTGAAGAAATGCACTATTGCACAAAGACACTTCTTTCTCATTCAAATGTAGCATCAGTAACATCTAGTGGAAAATGTTTCCACATTCTAAAATTCACTTGCTTGCCACCTATCAACTTTCATGTGCACCCCCTCAGAAGCTGATTTGTTTCTCCAGCTGATGTATTATCAACAGAAATTCATACAATAAAACAAGTGAGACCTACACAGGCGACTTTTTAGCTTTCCAGATTCACATCCGTTTATTTTTAAGGAAAAAAAAGTAGCAAAAGATGAAAGTACAAATCATACATCCATACACAACCGAAATTTTTCAATAAGCGCAAACAAAATATAAGGACTTGACAAACATTTTAAAAAGAATCAGTTTATTAACTTAACACAAATGATCACGAAGGCATTTGTAAAGCATGCAAGACATTCCCTGAACAAGCACTCTGGTTGGATTCTGACGGTGATAGACAAGTTCAGCATCAATGGGAAAGTCTGTATGACCACACACACTTGCCAGCGAAAGCGACAAACACATTTTCTACAGATCTCTCTATCACATGGGTCTGCCCCTGCCCCTGCCCATTCCCGGAGCATCCCCTTGTCCACTGCGGGGATTCTTGATGGTTTCGTCCACAGACAGAATCAGGCAGGTGGCTTCAGCGGCTGCTGTCAGGGCGTTGATTTTGACGATGGCGGGTTCCCACACACAACCTTCCAGGTTGTCGGCAATGTCTTCCAGCAAGATGTTCACTCCAAACCAGGTGCCGCCTACACAGAGAGAAAAAAGAGTCAGGGGTATTTAAAACATTGAAAGGAGGTATGGGAAAATGTTAAAAATTCTAGAGGACACATGCATGACCCATACAACTATCAACTACTCCTAAGGTTTGAAGAGCATATTCTGTCTCAATCTTTATATAGAGATAAAAAATCTGTTACCGTCCCAAAACAACAGCTATAGTAAACTCCATTGCAGTTTTGGAACTTCATGCTATCTTTTTTCTCATTCTACAATTAAGCAAACCCTGACAGGACACTGCAGATAATCAGCCACAGTAAACAAAACCAGTCACAGAAAAATTACAAATCAAGTTTTCTCCATAATAATCCAGCAGCAAAATGACACCTTAATCTAACACAATGACAGTGAACACACTCACCCTGGGCATGTTTCTGTCGGAGTTTGTTGAGGATGTTGGTGGCATCGAAGCCGGCGTTGTCGCACAGCTGGCGAGGAATCACCTCCAGGGCTTTGGCAAAGGCAGCAATCAGCAGCTGCTCCTTGCCTGCGATGGTGTGCGAGTGTTCGCGCAGGTGGGAACTCACTTCCATCTCCACCGCTCCACCACCTGGTACACACAGGTATAAAAACAGTGCTCAGTACACTTCTCTTCATTATCATCACAGGTATAAAAACAGTGCTCAGTACACTTCTCTTCATCATCAACACAGGTATAAAAACAGTGCTCAGTACACTTCTCTTCATTATCAATACAAGTACAATAGTGCAAAGTACACTTCTCTTCATGTAAAATTTACTGCATTATCAAAACGTGTACAATAGTGCACAGCACACTTCTCTTCATGTAAAACTTACTGCATTATCAACACGTTCAATAGTGCACAGCACACTTCTCCATGTAAAATTTACTGCATTGTCAACACGTTCAATAGTGCACAGCATGCTTCTCCATGTAAAATTTACTGCATTATCAACACATGTTCAATAGTGCACAGCACACTTCTCCATGTAAAATTTACTGCATTATCAACACATGTTCAATAGTGCACAGCATGCTTCTCCATGTAAAATTTACTGCATTATCAACACATGTTCAGTAGTGCACAGTACACTTCTCTTCCTGTGAAATTTACTGCATAATCAACAAAACTATTCCATTTCTGCTGCATGGTCTAAGAGTATCATGTAAATTCAAAACATTTATCAAATCACTAGGCTGTCAAACCATTTTTGTAGTCTTACATCCTCCTGATGTATGGATGTTGATAAAAAGTTAACAATTAGAAAAGGTATTACCAGATCTATCATCAAGGTCTGCCTGACCATCATTGAGCAGCAACTTATCTCTAGGTGACGAAAACTGAAAAACATTTCACCCATCTGTTTCAGTTTTTTTTCCCCATATGCCATACTTGCCCAATTTCTTGCAATGCCCTTTAAAAACTGCATACATTCAGAACCTACCAGCCACAACAGAATCGTTCTTGATGGCGCGTCTGACGATCATGATGGCGTCATGTAATGAGCGTTCCGTTTCCTCCATGAACTGTTCGGCCCCTCCTCTCAGAATGATGGTGCAGGTCTTTGCTTGGGGACAGCCTTTGAACACATTGAACCTGAAACACACACACAGACACAGCTGTTGGCAATACACCCTTCAACAACACAGCAAGCCGTAACTCACACTGACTCTATGAATAATTTTCTTCTTACCTTCAAACAAACAAAAGACGAAGTATTACATTACTATATGTTTTACTAATGCAGTTTTATAAAAAAAAAAAGAAAAAAGAAGTCAAATCTTTCAAAGTTGGTATAAAATCTTTCCTCCACAGTAAATATAAGTTGGAATGTCATCCACATAAAAAGTCCATAAATGTAACAGTATCTGACAAATTTACTCCTTTCATGTTCTTATTTAATACACATACACTTGCACCCATACACACCCACCCACACATTCTTGTCAAAACTTTTCATGTTCCATAATACCTGGGCATTTGTATATATATATGCGCATTTCAAAGGGGTGGGGGGGAGGTACAGATATGTTGAAAGCATGGGGGGGATAGCCTAGTGGACAGAACATTGCGCTTGCAATTTGATGACTCGGGTTCGATTCCTGTTCGAGGAGATTTTTCTCCTGGAGTTGACATCAATGCGGATTTCACTCTCCCCAAAAGTTCTTCGGATGAGACTATAAACTGAGGCCCAGTGTGTGAACACATGCAGAACATCTTGAGCACACGTTAAATCCTGTTCCCCTTTTCGTAAGAGTAGGCCATCGTGTGCCGGTGGGAACAGATGACCACTTTACAAAACTGCATACACCCAGGGATTGGATGTAAAAAAGCACATGACTGCTTATTCTATTATCCTTGATATTTATAAACGAATAAAATGAAAGAATAAAATAAAGAGCAATACCTTTCCCCTCCAATCTGCACCTCATCAAAGACTTCACAGGTGCCCAGCACATCAGGGGTGAGGCTCTGCACTGTGGTCTGGATGGAGCCTCCACACGCCTTCATGGTTCTCCTCAGATCCTCCTCCGGCACACACGCCCCGCACAGAACATGTCCCTGTCCACACAACACACCACTGACGCCATCAACATCAAAGCCACAGAACATGTCCCTGTCCACACAACACACCACTGACGCCATCAACATCAAAGCCACAGAACATGTCCCTGTCCACACAACACACCACTGACACCATCAACATCAAAGCCACAGAACATGTCCCTGTCCACACAACACACCACTGACACCATCAACATCAAAGCCACAGAACATGTCCCTGTCCACACAACACACCACTGACACCATCAACATAACAACACACCACTGACACCATTAACATCAAAGCCACAGACCATGTCCCTGTCCACACAACACACCACTGACACCATCAACATCAAAGCCACAGAACATGTCCCTGTCCACACAACACACCACTGACACCATCAACATCAAAGCCACAGACCATGTCCCTGTCCACACAACACACCACTGACACCATCAACATCAAAGCCACAGAACATGTCCCTGTCCACACAACACACCACTGACACCATCAACAGTTCTGTTTTTGCTGTCCTTGCAGTGTTACTCACTTTTAGTTCTGGATGGGTTTGATTTAAAAAAAAAAAGAAAAAAAAAAGGGAAAACATTCACCGTTACTGCAAATGAATTTGTATGTTCAATTACTTATGTGTTATATGCAATTTACTTAAATACAGTTCCTAAGAACAACTTTTCTGTCTATCAATCACTACAGACCTAGGTAAATTGTTTTTCCCTGAGTTTCCAAACATATATTTTTTCCAGTTCATTTTTGGGGGAAGGAACAAAACAATGCAGCACAATGCTTTTAATAAACACATCGCAAAAAAAAAAAATCAACTGATAACAATGATTTGTTCGTGTTAAATTAAGCACAAAATCATACGAGCAATGTGCCGAACTATACATTCTACACACTGAAGATGACATCCCACTGCACTTACAAAGAACTTTTTCTTTCGATATTCTTATATCTTTCCAATGTTAGTTTAAAAGTAAAGGTGTCCTCGATATAAAAAAAAAGAAAAGATAATAATAAAAAAAAACCCACAAAACAAAACAAACAACAAAAACCAAGAGAACAAAAACATCTCGGTCACTACGATGCAAGTAACAAACACTGCACTGGAAGTTGTGATGATTGTCAGTACACATATCCAGACAGACACAAACACTGTGAGGGAGGGTAAGTGGCCAGATCAAGCAGAAGATGGTGCACCACCCACCTGTCGGCAAAGTACTGTGTGGCCACGTCCCCAATGGGCAGTTTGGACAACACCACCTTGGCTCCACTCTGGTGGATCTTGTCCAGTTTGTCGTACAGGATCTTCCACTCTGCATCCACAATGGACTGGTACTCCTGCACATCAGGGGAACACAGCATTATCGTCATGCATACAAAGTGATCCTGCAACTCATCTGTGAAGCTGCTCTTGTGGTGTTAATACTACAAACTACACCAATTGTGGCATGGAAAGACTGGTAGAAAGTTGAATAAAATGAGATAGAATAGTTAAAAATTAAAAAAAAATTTTACTGAAAAAAAATTGGGGAAGATAGAACAGTTACCCCCCCCCCCCCCCCCGATATTCTTCCCAATGGCACTTACTCTAGACACGTAACACTTACCTCCACACTGTCGACACGAACTTCAGCATTGTCCCTCTCTGACTTCAGTTCCAACTCTATGTTGAGGAGAGCAAGTTTAGGCTTGTCGTAGGTCTTAGGCTGCATCTCAAAGCCAGCATAGCTGAACGTCTTCTTGAAGGCCACGCCTGCCACCAACATTGAATCCTGCCAAACATGCACACAAAAACTGTCATTCCAGTCATATACTTTGGACATTACAACACTAAAATATGGTTTTCCTCGCTAACCTAACAATCATCATGTTTACATCATTTCAAATTACACGTATACATTTTTGTTGTGTCCATCAAATTCCACAGAATATGGACATCTGTATTTTTCCAAACATGCAACCATTTCCCTTGCAAGTACAATAATCTGGAAACTCTGGCACAATATACCATTTTAACCTTTCCCACTGATGCCAATCACCTAGTCTGATGGGAAAAAAACCCCGACAGACTATCTAATGTTCATAGTTTCTAACCCTACCAGTTTTCGTTTTATTCAAATCCTTAAAACAACAAATAGTCTTAATTCCACAAAAGAGTTCCCAGACTTCCTTTTGTCCTCTATAAAATACATAACAGAAACAAAGAACTTGAAAAAGAGCCTAATACAGGATGTTAATCAAGCAACACAGATATATCAGACTACAGAGAGTCACCTTTTACTAATAGGCTTTTTTCTTCCAAAAGACTATTCTCCTTTAAGAAAAAACAACAACAAAACAAAAACAAAAAGGAAGAAAATTTTAAAGACGCTTCTGCTGCCTCACCTCCAGAGCTCCACCCTGCACCTTCTTGATGCCGATCATGTTGAGGGGCAGGAGGTCATCCAGCATCATGACAGCATCCACCACCATGGCCGCGAAGAAGTCTTTCTGCGCAGCCACCAGCTTGGAGCTCAGTGCTGTCGATGCACACTTCAGCAGCAGCTCTCGCATCTCCCTGCACACAACTCAGCGCTTTAGAAACAAGCATTTCCAACATTTCCATAACTCAGCGCTTTAGAAACAAACATTTCAGACATTTACATAACTCAGCACTTTAGAAACAAACATTTCAGACATTTACATAACTCAGCGCTTTAGAAACAAACATTCCAACATTTCCATAACTCAGTGCTTTAGAAACAAACATTTCCAACATTTCCATAACTCAGCGCTTTAGAAACAAACATTTCCAACATTTCCATAACTCAGCGCTTTAGAAACAAACATTTCCAACATTTCCATAACTCAGCGCTTTAGAAACAAACATTTCCAACATTTCCATAACTCAGCACTTTAGAAACAAACATTTCCAACATTTCCATAACTCAGTGCTTTAGAAACAAACATTTCCAACATTTCCATAACTCAGCGCTTTAGAAACAAACATTTCCATAACTCAGCGCTTTAGAAACACACATTTCCAACATTTACATAACTCAGCGCTTTAGAAACAAACATTTCCAACATTTACATAACTCAGTGCTTTAGAAACACACATTTCCAACATTTCCATAACTCAGTGTTTCAAAAACAACCATTTTCAGCATTTTGTTTATTGCCGTTTTTCTAGATTAAAAAAAAAAAGATAATCAAAATTGTAAAATGGTTTCGCATGCTTTGATCTACCACCATAAAATTTGGTGAGATTTTTTAAGTGCATAAGTGAATGTGCATGTCGAAGCCGCAATATACATCTAATAAATCAGAAGTGGAATGGGGGGAGGGGTAGACTAGTGGTTAGGGCACTGCACTCATGATTTGATGGCCTGGGATCAAGCCTGGGTTTGAATAACCACTGAACTGACCAAAAAAATTAATGGGATTTTCCCCTGAAGTTAACACCAGTACTTGACCCCATTTCCTTGAGAGTCCTTAGGATGAGATGATAGGTTGAGGTCCCGAGTGCAAACACATGCAGAACAGATTGCCCATACGTTAAAACCTACTCTATCTTTCA
>CM060319.1:7836902-7841902 GCA_030674155.1 Stramonita haemastoma
AAGCAGTAGAGCTACTCTTTAGAATTACACAACGAAACGAGGCACGGGCTGCGTGCAGCATGGACTTTGTGCATGTAAAAGAATCCACGGCATTTACAGATGTCTCTGGCAAAGATGATTCTGGAAAAGAAATCCACTGCTACATGGAAACGACATCATATACACACCGTTAGAGAGAGAGAGAGAGAGGGGGGGGGGGCGCGCGCGCGCGCGCGCGTGTGTGTGTGTGTTTTGTGTGTGTGTGTGTGTGTGTGTGTGTGTGTGTGTGTGTGTGTGTGTGTGTGTGTGTGTGTTGTTGTTGTTGTTGTTGTTGTTGTTGTTGTTGTTGTTGTTGTTGTAGTTCAATTTAAAGTCTATTCACACTTGGTGATATTAGACTAAACAAACAAACAAACAAACAAAAAACCTACCATAAAATATTTACAGAAGACCTGGAAATAATCCTAGCAACATCAGTAATCAACGGTTTTCTCGAAACTATGTTCAATGGTTCCCTTTGAATTTCAACGCCATTTTGTTTGTAAATTGAATTTAAAGCTGAACAATTAAAAAGAATATGTTCACAAGATAGTGGCTCAGAACAAGAGCAAGTTACATTACGGGAATATTTGGTCTTCCAAGAATTCAATCGCAACTTATAAATGATGTTAGTAATATGTCTTGAACAGCCTAATATTTCTAATTTTCCATGGAAGTATGTGTGTGTGTGTGTGTGTGTGTGTGTGTGTGTGTGTGTGTGTGTGTGTGTGTGTGTGTGTGTGTGTGATTTATTTTTCTTTATCTTTTATTTTTTAATATTCTTATTAATTTTATATCGAGGAGAATGGAATAAGCACTCTTGTGCCTTTAACATCTAGTCCCCGTGTGTATGCAGTTTTTGTAAATGTCATCTGTTCCCACCGGCACATAATGGCCTACTCTTACGAAAAGCGGAGCAGGATTTAACGTGCATGTGTGTGTGTGTGTGTGTGTGTGTGTGTGTGTGTGTGTGTGTGTGTGTGTGTGTGTGTGTGTGTGTGTGTGTGTGTGTGTGTTGGTACGGGGTGGGGTGAAATCTGCTGTGACTGCAAGTTGAATGCAGTACAACACAACACAATTCAATACAATACTGTACTATATGGCACCATAGCACATAACACAACACAACACAATACAATAAGATACAATTAGGAGGGTGGTAGAATAGTTAAGACGTTCGCCTGCCGATAAGTAAACCGTGAGATTCTAAGTTTGATTCCCGGCCTCGACCTTTCTTTCCAGTTAGACGAAAAATTCGTACTGAATGTCAAAGTCATTTGGATGAGACTATAAACCGAGGCCTCGTTTGTGAACACACGCAGAACATCTTGCGCACACATTAAAAACCCGTTCCGCCTGTCAAAAGAGTATGCCATTGTTTGCCGGTAGGAACAGATGACAGAAAAAACCCAGTATGCACACAAGTGTCGTGTTTAGACATCAACCCCGAAGTCAGAATGCAGCTACCCAAATGGTGATGGTGGTTGTGGTGGTGCTGGAGAGGGGGAAGGGGTGGGGGTGAAGGGTGGGAACGTCTCAGACAAAAAAACCTCTCACCATTGGTAAAGCTCGAAGCTATTAGCAGAGGAACGAAAACAACAACAACAAAACCACAAAAAACGATACAGTAACATACCGTACCGTACCATACAATGCCGTATGACACTGTACTAAACAACACAACATGTTAACATAGCATAGCACAAAAGAGTGCAGTACCGTACCGTTCTGTTGACGATCCATTCCAGTGCCAGTCAGAAAATGTTTACTTTCTTTTCATTTTTCAACCTAGCCTACCAATCAATGTCATTTTAGGGTTTGAGTGCAGAAATGTTCCTCCACACTGTAAACTGAAAGTGTTAAGCTAGCGCATCTGTTTCTATAGATTATTAGCCCCCCCCCCCCCCCCCCTGACAATCTTTCTCTATCGCTCCTCGGTTCACCAATGGTTAGAAATTTGTGAATACGATCGTTTTTGGCCCACCGATAAGGTAGCCGCATTCTAAATTCGGGGATGATTTCTAAACACGTTACGACATCAGAGTTTATGAGATTTTTGTTTTGTGTTGTCAGTTTTGTTGTTGTTTAGTTTTGTCTGTTTTTGTTGTTGTTGTTTTGTTCTTTTAAAGTTTTTGTCATCCGTTCTTACCGGCACTCAATGGCCCAGCCTACACTTTCGAAAGACAGAAAGTGTTTTAACGCGTGTGTGAGATTTTCTGCTTGCGTTCACACACGGGACCTCAGTATAGTCTTATCCAACAGACTTTCCAAGGAGTGGAGTTAGTGCTTATTTTAACTCCAGAGGAAAAATCCCCTTGAAGGGGTGGGTGCCCCAGTGGTGGCTCAATCCCAGGTTATTAGGTCGCATGATCAACGCTCTAACCAGTAGGCAACCCCCCCCCCCCCCCTCATTATCTGATAATGACACACACACACACACACACCACACCAACACACACACACACACACACACACACACACACACACACACACACAACACTATTTTGTGTGAGGGAAAGATGGAAAAAAGTGTGTGTTAACTTAATCTTTTACCCTCAATAGAGAACATTTTGACTTGACTTGATTTCACACACACACACCTGCTCGGCAAATCAGGAAGGGAAGCAACCTTAATCTTCCCTGAAAGTTAGGTTTTAGTATTTCTTTCCCCTTAGTAACTGCCGCCCCGCTCCCCCCCCCCCCCCCCCCCCAAAAAAAAAAAAAAAAGAACAACAAAAAATCCCTGACCCAAATCAAAATACCCCCCCCAAAACAACAACAACAACAACAACAACACTACCAAAACAAGCAAACCCCCCCCAAACCAACAAACAAACAGAATAAAACAAAACCAAAACCCTACCAAAAAATACACTCCCCAAGCAAAACAAATAACCAAACAAACACACACAAAAACAAAGGAACAAATAAACAATAAGAAGCTAGCACACCCCCCCACCTGTCCCCCCCCCCACAAACAAACAACAGACACATACACACCCTGCAAACTTACAGCTGAGAAATGCACATGGCTATTAATTTGACTTTAGTTTGTGTCCATCTGTCTATCTGTCTATCTCTATCTATGTCTCTCTGTCTCTGTCTGACACACACAAACACAAAAAAATCAATCACACACACACACACACACACACACACAAGAAGACACACCCTGTTTGAGAAAGTAATATATTCCTGGTTGCAGTACAGAGCAAAGTTATAGAGAAAAAAGAAGATCCTTAAAAATAAATATGAAACCAAATAGATAATCGAATTGCGAAGAAGATTGATCGACATGAACAAAGCTTTCATGTATACAGATCTTGTTTATCAGCCTGCACTGAGAGAGATAAAGAAATACTTTTTTTTTTTTTACAGCTTTCTTTTCTGTTCTTTTTCTTCTTTCTCTCCCCCCCCACCTTTTCTGTCTATTCTATCTTTTTTTCTTTTGGTTTGTTGTTTTGCTTTATGCAATGACTAATCAGAATGTTGCCCTACAGACCAAAAATAATTGGCTTGAACAAAAGTGTTAAAAATGAAATATAGCTGTACTTAAACCACCTTAATTTTTTTCATAGCGGTTTCCTTATCTAGGATCATGCGTGACTCGAATTGGGTCTAGTGTGTATAAGTGGCATGAAAAGGATACACACTATTTTTCTCCACGTGCTACAGAGTGTAGTTGTAAAATGAGGAATGTTGCATGAATTAACATTTAAAATAATCTTATTTTTTTTTAAAAAAAAGATGTAATTGTATTCCCACTCCGCTCGGTCTTTTGTTTTTCTGATACATGTATAAACAAAGGATTTTTTTTATAATAAGATGCAATTGTATCCCTCCCCCTCCACCCTTTCTTTCTCTTTTGCTCCCCTGTTTACGATGTTTGGTTTAATGTGTAGTTTTGGCTCTTCGCTCGTGTAGAATGAATGTCATGAAACACACTGTCGCTCTGTTTTCCTGTTTATTCTGTCAAACGTGCTCCCGTGTGTGTGTGTGTGTGTGTGTGTGTGTGTGTGTGTGTGTGTGTGTGTGTGTGTGTGTGTGTGTGTGCACTCAGACGTGAATGTGTACACTCAGACGCGCGCGTGTGTGGGTTGTGGTGTGGTGTGTGTGTGTGTGTGTGTGTGTGTGTGCCCGCGCGCGCGCGCGCGAACATTGTTTATTTCGTAAGCTCTAACTGGTAAAACCGGTAACAATCTGTAAGGCCTGCATCTGAATCTGTATGACTGGCAATGCTGTCTATTAATAATAATAATAATAATAATAATAATAATAATAATAATAATAATAATAATAATAATAATAATAATAATAATAATAATAATAATAATATTTCGAGGATAATGGGATAAGCACTCATGCGTCTTTTTTAATATATTTTTAAAATATATTTTTTATTTTTATAATACTTCCAGTACCTGTATGTATGCAGCTGTGTACATTTTGTCATCCGTTCCTCTGGCACACAATGGCCTAATCTTACGAAAAGCAGAACGGGTTTTAACGTGTGCGCAAGATGTTATGTATGTTTTGCATGTTCCGCAAGATGTTCCGCAAGATGTTATTACATGTCAGTGTCTGTTTGCATGCATGTCTGTCTGTATGTCTGCATTTATATATTTATTTCATTTATTTATTCTTTTATATTGAGGATAATGGAATAAGCAATCATGTGGCTTTTTTTTTTTACATCCAGTACCCGTGTGTATACAGTTGTGTAAATTTTGTCATCCGTTCCCACTTGCACACAATGGCCTGCTCTGCATGTTCTGCAAGATTTTCTGCAGATGTTTTACATGTCAGTGTATCTGTTTGCATGCATATCTGTCTGTTTACATGCCAGTATGTCTGTTGGATGCCTGTCTGTTGCATACATGTCTGTTTGTTTGCGTGCATGTGTTTCTGCTGTGCGCGGTGGTTACGTGGATGCGTACATGTTTTTGAAGGCCACATCTTATTCAAATGAAATTGCAGCTGTG
>CM060319.1:7844402-7849402 GCA_030674155.1 Stramonita haemastoma
ACCACACACACACATTATATATTAATATATATATATATATATATATATATATATATATATATATATATATATAAAAATAAAATCTTTGGGATGAGTTGTATGATAAATTATCTTTACTCTAGTGATACATAGGCCTATAATACATCGATTCAGTATATGTCCGTAAGCCTATATGTATCAGTCAAGGTGTTCTACATGTCCATATATGTTTAAGTAAAGTATAAGTCGTGGGGGAGTGAGGTGTCGGATACCTTAGCTTCTCTAGGGGTCAGCATATTAGGGGTGGCACTAATCTCCTCTTCCTCGCTGCTTTACCTTCCCTGTCCCTAAAGAGGGCCGGTATCCCATTACAAGCTGGATGCACTGGGGGACTGTACCGAAGCCATGATGCTCGAATTGTAAACCGGCTCGTGAGGCAACCACATTACAAGAGGCCTTCAGAGAAAATATCCCCCTTTTATGTGTGTGACGAAGGAGTTTTTTTATGTGTGCATTATATATATATATATAATATATATATATATATATATATATATGTATATGACAAAAGAATTCTTCTATATTATCATACTGGACATTCAACAAGCTGCTTACACTGATTCCTACTTTCTATCACTACCAGGCGCTGTGGAGATTTAAACTCAAGACTTCAAAGATCAAAAGCGCGATGCCCCATCCATTCGACTTATGTGTTCGTTACACAAGGCACAAAGGGACCAAGACAGCTGTTCATTAGCAAATTCTGCAAAAAATTTACGCTGCGTAGCAACAAGATCCCCTGCAAGATGGTGTATTACAATGTAAATAAACATAAAGTAGACATATACCTGGAAAACACCTAGGAAGAGCCACACTACAAGAGGCTGTCAGAGAAAATTCCCCTTGTATGTGCGTGACGAAGGAGTTGCGTGTGTGCATATTATATATATATATATATATATATATATTCATTCCAGAGTGAACATTATTTGATATCCCATCTCTAATTTAACCCTCGGGAACACGGCACAACCACACAGTGAGAGATTCGACCTCTATAAACAGGGTGCATAAATACTATATCAACGTGAAGGCAAAGTGCATGTAAAGGAGGGTTTTCGACCACGATCCAAGAAAACAGAGCATCCACAATTCACAGGTGTGTCTCTAAAATTAATAGAAACACAACACTGCCATTGTCGCGCTCCGATCACATGGGAGATAATCTATTTACCACCTCATCACACACACACATATCTCTCTCTCTCTCTCTCTCCTCTCTTCTCTCTCTCTCTCTCTCTCTCTCTCTCTCTCTCTTTTGTTGTGTGTTGTTTGTGTGTGTGTGTGTGTGTGTGTGTGTATAATACACCTGAATGGCCGTGAACACCGGTAGTGAACTTTGGTGGCCACGGTTGGGAAGCTAACGTGTTGACACACATGAAACCACAGCCCTAGTTGCGTCGATCTCTCTTCTTTTTACCGACACTTTTTTTTTTTTTTTTTTTTTACAAGAGGGGTGGGTGGTGGTGGTGGTAGTAGTGGTGGGAGGGGGGGTGTAGATGGAGGGGTGGTTGGAGTTTAGGAGTGGCACTTTTTCTCTCTTTTTTTTGCCCTTCTTTCTATTCACTCTGTGGGTCAGAACGGTGCCCTGAACTGTTCTGTACCTTCCCCTTTCAGTTCCCTGTTCTGTCATAGCAGCACTGGTGCAGGCAATAGTGGCTGTGGAGATGAGTGACTTTGTGGTAATTTATTAATGTTTGTAGTATGTTGGTATTCTTGTCTCAGGTGTTCCTTCTTCTAGCTTCTTCGAATACTCAGACAGCAACTATTGTTGTCTGTTCATCTTCCTTCACCTTCACCTGTCTCGTAGTCCCGCGACCGTGGGGCACAACTGAAGATTTTGCAACCAGCTTCCTCCACTCCCCACGGAGTTGTCTGTTATATGAGTGAAAATGCGTTGCGTTGCTGTTAACGCCTGACAAGTCATGCCCAGGGTATCCAACTTCGCTGTGGGAGAGAACTGTTATCTTTGAAGTCTCTTTTTTTTGGAGGGGGGGGGGGGGAGCAGGAGAATGGACCGAGAAGGCAGAAAATAGGCAGGAAGGAAGTGACAGGAAGAAAAGGAACAAGGCAGAAACAGAGAGAATGATAGAAAAGAGGAAATTTCTAGGGCAGAATTTCCAGAATGTGGGGATGTTATTTCTGGCATCCTCACGGGGGGGTGGGGGTGGGTGGGGGTCTCAGATGTCTTATCTCTGATGGTAAGTGAGGGAGAGGGCAACGTTCTTTGTTATACCTGCAGGTTTAATCAAATCATCATTGGCCATCTTATGATAATTAAAGATAAAACCCCTTCTTTCATTCTGACTAACTCACACTGTTACTATATAGGTGTGCAGATCTTATAAAGCCCCTTTTTCATTCTGACTAACTCACACTCACATATGGGTGTGCAGATCTTATAAAACCCCCTTCTTTATTCTGACTAACTCACACTACACATATGGGTGTGCAGATCTTATAAACCCCTTCTTTCATTCTGACTAACTCACTACTGCACATATGGGTGTGCAGATCTTGTGATAATTAAAACACTTTCTGTCGTTCTGGCTAACTCGCACTGCACACACGGGTGTGCAGATGAACTTCTGAACTCTACCGTTTTACGTCTCAATATGTGGCACATGGCGAGTTTTCTTTTCCTTTTTTTTCTTGCCTTCAAAAGAAACATGTAATTGCAACGTAGGCTTTGTGCACAAACTTTTGTCCTTCTGTACAAAGACATTTTCTTCTGTCAGTGTATGGTGGCTACGTGACTGGCTTTGCTTCTTTGCAGAGCATGAAGGGAAAGGTTGGCTTCACGCTTCGTAGCCTGTGCTGTATATGAACCGCAACAAAAACACACAGACTGTCTCCAGCTACAAACAGAACATCTTGCGCACATGTTAAAACCCGTTCATGCTTTTCGGAAAAGTAGGCCATTGTGTGCTAGTGGGAACGGATGACAGAATCTACCAAATGCTTACACACGGGGACTGGATGTTAAAAAAAGTACATGAATGTTTATTCCATTATCCTCGAAATAAAAGAATAGATAAATTAAGCGGAAAGCTAAAATAATTGTCTCACAAGTAGATATTTTCGGTCCTTAACGTAACAACAAAACACATAAATATGGCATTTCCTGAACACCCCTTTCTACCAGTCTTGTGCAAAGAGAGATTTTTTTTGGGGGGGGGGGGGGGGGGGCGGTGAACTACAGAAGTCTGTATTAGACAAGTGTCTTCAAGCGCACACTGAAGCGTGTTAAAGCATGAAGAACTGTTCCCATCAGAAATATATATATATATATATATATATTATTTAATATTAGAAATATATATATATAATATATAAATATCTCTGACCTTGCTGCAGTGCTACACGTCAATTCTGGCGAGTTCCAGTCTACACAGAATGCTGTGGTATATTATATTGATTCATCAAATTATCGTGTTTCATTGTTCAATGTTTCAAAGCTCAAGCAAACTGTTGACGAAAGGAAAGAAAAACCAAATAAATGAACAAACAAGCAGCTAGCAAACAAATGAATCATCAACCAACTTTATTGTTTTTTTCTTCTTCTTTATTTTTTATATCGTATATAATGGATATAAGCATCATTGTGCTTTAATAAAAAAATCCAGTCCCCGTGTGTATGCAGTTTTGTAAATGTCATTCTTTCCCACGGCACGCAATGGCCTACTCTTACGAGAAGCGGAACAGGATTTAACGTGTGCGCAAGATGTTCTGCTGACTAGCTGACCAACAGACTGAATCACCTGACCGACCGACAACCAACCCACCCACCACCCATACACTTGCAAACAAAACACGCGAGCAAACAAACAAAACACAACGACAGACAGAAACAAGCCAACGAAGTGTAATAAAATAAATAAAACAAAACAAAACGGGCGTCCTGTCTCCAGTCCTGCTCTGTCTCTGTTCCCGTGATTTGTCTACAGCGTTCATCATGTCTAGTCTCTGCTCTAAATGAAACTTCCACCATACATCATGGGTACGCTTTTCCAACAAGGCCCTCCATCACAGGGTGTATGTAACACTGCTTACCTCCCTTTCCGTCTTCCTCCCTCTTCTTCTCACCCGCGCCCCGCGGTTTAAGTTTAAGTTTTTTTGTTTTTTTTATCTTGTCCCCCTATAAGGCGGGGACTGGATGTGAAAAAAACAACACACGAGGCTTATTCATTATCATCGAATAAAAGAATTTGCCTTGCCTTGCCTTGCCTTGCCTGCTTCCCCTCTCTCTCTCCCTCATGTACATCACCTTTACTTCACCTTCTCCACTCATCCAGGAGTGTTGAGGCACTAAAGAACATGAACGTGTGTGGATCAGCTGAACCCGGCACAGTCCATCCTCTCCAGATAGCGATGCATGCTGGGTATGTTCATGTCACTCATAGCCACCCTTTAGCCTGCTTTCAACGAAAAGTGGATGTTTTAAATAACCTTTGCTCAATAAGCTCTGCGTGCGTTCGCAAACTCAACCTCGACTTATAGTCTCATCCTAAGGACTGAAGGGGAACAGAGTCAGCACCAATGTTAACTCCAAGAGAAAAATCCCCTCTAACGGAACACTTGTGTCCTAAAGTGGTTTTTGTCCTAAGTGGACAGGCTCAACTTCCACCTTTCCTTCACCAGATGGGCTGCCAAGGCACAGACTGCAAAGCGCAAGACAATCACAAAATCTGACAAGAAGGAAGGTGGCAGGATGGTTAGATGTTCACCGCCTAACAAGTAAATCGTGAGGTTCTGAGTTCGGTTTCCAGCCTGTGCCCTTTCTTCACAGGTTAACAGGGAAATCGAACTAAATGTCAAGTCTTTCAGAAAAAGACTCTAAACCAGTACGGACCCGTGCACTTAGGATTTGTGCATGTCTAAAGAACCCACACAGTTGGAAATCGAAAAGAGCAGGGAGGTAGCTCAAGTGTGTCCTGGCCAAATTGGAATGGCTAAATCCC
>CM060319.1:7856902-7859402 GCA_030674155.1 Stramonita haemastoma
CCATTTTCCTCGACACTAAAGAATAAAAATAAATAAAGAAAATAGATACGGCTTATGACAGAACAAAAAGTGTTGAGAATGACAAATAACGATGCATATATATCTACAAGCACTGATGCAGACAGGATTTTCTCATTTCCGTCTACACATTAATAATGTATGCAAGCATGATTAGTGAATTTTGTTGTTATTAGAGTTGTTACTGTGTTTTAAAAAGTTTAATTTCGTATTTTTCGTAAACATGCATTTTCTACATTTGCTTTTATCTTCTTTATTTCGGAGATCATATTTTTTTTCAGCTTTTTTTTATCATATAGGTTGTGAGAAAATTCCATACATAGCTAAGGAGTCTGACTTAGGTGGGATTTTTGTTTTCCTGGTGTTCTTGTGATGGTATGAACTAACATGCAG
This sequence comes from Stramonita haemastoma, assembly GCA_030674155.1. Lineage (NCBI taxonomy): Eukaryota > Metazoa > Mollusca > Gastropoda > Neogastropoda > Muricidae > Stramonita > Stramonita haemastoma. The sequence goes on from CM060319.1 coordinate 7,857,314, forward strand.
CAGTCTTTCTCACTTTGTCTCTGTCTGTCTGTCTTTCAGTCCGCCCGTCTTGTCTGTCTGTCTGTCTGTCTGTTCTTCTGTCTTTTGTCGTGTCTGTCGGTCCGTCCGTCCATCCATCCGTTTGTGTGTCTGTGTGTCTCTCTTTCTCTGTCTTTGTCTGTCTACCCTCTCCCTTCTCTCTCTCTCTACCTCTCTCCCTCTCCCCTCTTTCGCTCTCACTCACTCTCCCCTCCTCTCTCTCTCTCTCTCTCTCTCTCACTCTCCCCATTTCTCTCTCTCTCTTTCGTTCTCCCTTTTAAAAAAAGTTGTTTGTAGTTTACTGTCTTTTTTTTTTTTTTTTTTTTTTTTTTTTGTTTAGTTTGTTTGTTGTGTACTTGATTAAAATGACACACAGATGCTGTGCCATACTTAACAGGGCCAATTAATGTGTCTCTTTCGACAGTAACACTATCGTCCACTTTCCTCTTAAAAGTGTTGTGTTATGTCAGTCAGGTAAAGGGTACTGAATAATGTCTGTCTAGCTGTCAACAGCGTTTGCTAAGTGTTGACATTAAAAAAGTCAAAACGTCAAACTTCCTTTCTCTAGCGGCAGACGCCCACACGCACACAAGGTCGAGAGAGAGAGAGAGAGAGAGAGAGAGAGAGAGAGAGAGAGAGAAGAGAGAGAGAGAGAGAGAGAGAGAGAGAGAGAGGAGAGAGAGAGAGCACGGTAGTAAGATTGTGCAGGGTTTTGTTACTTTTGTTCTTTACAGAAGTTTAAGATAAAGCACACATTAATTTTCGCCACACGCCGAAGTGTCTAGCTACCAGATCATGTACAGGTTGATTTTAAACCAATGGCTCCAATAGGACTAGACCTTAGAATTTTAAAGAAAACGCAGTAAGTGTATGCACGGTTGAAAACACATGTTCATTTTCTTTGAGACTGAGGCCTGGGTGTCTGGACAAGATAGGTGTCTCTCTTTTTTTATATTCATTTATGGGGAGTGTGGAAATTGTCAATCTTCTAAAAGGATCATACTTAGGATAAGGTAACAAATAATGTCCAGCTGTCTATTCCATAAAAACACAGGAAAATTTTGCTTCTAAACGAAGATCATGATTTACTAGGTCCTTGCTTTAATACTTTATCTATGTTTTATTAATTTTATTTTTTATTTTATTTATTTATTTATTATTCTTTTATATCGAGGATAACAGAATAAGCAATCATTGCTTTTTTTCATCCGGTCCCCGTGTGTATGCATTTTTGTAAATATTGTCATCTGTTCCCACCGGCACACGATGGCCTACTCTTACGAAAAGCGGAACAGGATTTAACGTGTGCGCAAGATGTTCTGCGTGCTGTTCGCACACGGGGCCTCGGTTTAAAGTCTCATCCGAAGGACTTTTGGGGAGAGTGGAGTCATATGAGTTAACTCAGGAAGAAAGCTCAACTCTCATGTGAGTGACTCAAGGATTAGAAGGATGTTTTATCATTTCCTAGGTCAACTTATGCTAGATGATCAATAATAATGAGGATGATGTAATGCTGCTGCAATAAAAGTGCATCTGCTTTGAGACTTCTTGACATGGTTGTACTCTACGCTTACTATCATAACATATCTCGGCGTCAACCGGGCCCGAGAGATACAGACACCTGAACCTTGCACATGATACAGTTATTGTCTCTGCGCCAGTCTATGGTCCTTCTGCTCAGCTGCCGTACATATAGTTTGCACCAGTATTTTGATACAGGGCTTCTCCATACATAACATACCCTTAACCATCATACTCTTGACACATACACCACAGCAGTAAAGGGCCAATAAATGCCCTTGCATATGACTTAAAATTTATAATTATGTTTGTTGATTTTTTAATCGTTGTAATAGCTCTTATGCTTGTAAATAATGTTACTTTATTGTCAATGGGTACCATAGAGCACACTTTGTTGTAACATTGTAGTGTCCGAACATACTGGTTATGTTTATGCCTCATACATATGGCAGATGAACTTTATGTTCTCCTAGCTAGGCTTGGTGCTCAGTACCTTAGTGTTACGTGTACAACGTCTGTGTGGTTTGAGTACTGACTTTGTTTATTCAAC
>CM060319.1:7864402-7884402 GCA_030674155.1 Stramonita haemastoma
GGGGTACACCTCCAACCCACCCACCCACTCACCCAGCTGGCAATACTCCCCACCCCGGGTGGAAATGTTGGCAGGTATTCACAAACCAGTTGTGCCACTTGGGCATGCTGTGCTGCATGATGCAGCAACGCGTCACGCTGTGAGGGTGTGTGTGGGTGTGTGTGTGGGGGTGATGGTGGTGGTGGTGGTGGTTGGGGGGGGGGGAGGTAAGGGGGGGGGGGTAAGGGGCGGGGTGTGGAGAGAGAGAGAGAAGAATAGCTTCTTTAGCTCATTGATGACAACCTATCGCTTACACCTTTGACACGTGTTGTTAAAGTGCATGTTTCGTATGTTGGAATGTTTCGGTTTTGTTTTTGTTTTTGTCTTGTTTGAAGCCTTTTCGGTAATGGTGCAATGAAAATGAAGAAAAATTATGAAATTAGGCAAGAGGGAGAATGAAACTTGCTCGGCTGTCTCTCTCTCTTCTCTCTCTCTCTCTCTCTCTCTCTCTCTCTCTCTCTCTCCTCTCTCCTTACACACACACACACACACACACACACACACACACACACACACACACACCACGCACACACCCACACTACCATAGAAGAGAGAGAGAGAGAGAGAGAGAGAGAGAGAGAGAGAGAGAGAGAGAGAGAGAGAGAGAGAGAGAGAAGAGAGAGAGAAGGCGAATCCTGCAGTCACTGCGTGGAGCTCCTACGCACAACTGCAGCAATGGAAACAGTTAAGTTGAGGTGTCACCCAGTGACACTGGATAGGTTCAGAACACCTCTGTCAAGGGGTAATTGTATTCAGCGGCTTCTGACATTCATACAAAAAAAACTTTTCATCGTATCATATACATTGGTGACGAAAAAAGCCCAGACCAATGCAACATGCATCCAATTTCATGTCACTTTTCACAGTCGTTCTATTTCGACTGAAGATGATTTTGCTGGCACCAAAAGTGGTTGCAGCTTTAGAGTTGTGATTTGTAGTCATCTGAGGGGGTTCGAATCTCCGCTAATTTGTTCGTTGGAGGGGATTGTCCCCTCTAAAGTCAACAGTGCTTCGAACTTCGTCCCGGCTCTAAGTCCTTTGATGGCGCCGTAAACCATGTCCCGTATGCATGTCATTTTGTGCCCACCATAATTTTGAAAGTTTGCCTATCTTTGAAAAGTACAGGTTCAAACAGGAATGGAACTCGCAATTCCCGCTTTTTTTTTTTTTGGGCGGGTGTGTTACCTCTAGACCACCGATCCACAGAAACGTTCTTATGTTTCAATTTATCCACACCCATCTCCTCACTGTCTTTGTGTGAGTAGTCAACATCTGCAGCCGAATAGTAACTGACAATGAGACCTCTGACAGCTGACACTACTCAAACAGACACACAGGGGATTTTCTTTCGTGACATATGCTGAGTGAAACATACCTGCCATGGACATTAGACACAGTGTAGCGTAACACATTGAATGGTTTGGTCACTTGGCAAGACGACCAGCTCTGCGAGGTTACGTCATCTTTTGTCCTTTGGGCTGTGGTGCCAGAGACAGGTTATGTCGACATTGGGAGTTTCAGAAGTTCTTTGTGTTCGTGTCAGATACTACTCCTGATACTTTTTAAAAATTCTTCTTCTTCTTCTTCTTCTTCTTCTTCTTCTTCTTCTTCTTCTTCTTCTTCTTCTTCTTCTTCTTCTTCTTCTTCTTCTTCTTCTCTTCTTTTCTTCTTCTTCTTCTTCTTCTTCTTCTTCTTCTTCTTCTTCTTCTTCTTCTTCTTCTCTTCTTCTTCTTCTTTCTTCTTCTTCTTCTTCTCTTCTTCTTCTTCTTCTCTTCTTCTTCTTCTTCTTCTTCTTCTTCTTCTTCTTCTTCTCTTCTTCTTCTTCTTCTTCTTCTTCTTCTTCTTCTCTTCTTCTTCTTCTTCTTCTTCTCTCCTTCTTCTTCTTCTTCTCCTTCTTCTTCTTCTTCTTCTTCTTCTTCTCTCTCTTCTTTCTTCTTCTTCTTCTTCTTCTTCTTCTTCTTCTTCTTTCTTCTTCTTCTTCTCTTCTTCTTCTTCTTCTTCTTCTTCTTCTTCTTCTCTCTTCTTCTTCTTCTTCTTCTTCCTTCTTCTTCCTTCTTCTTCCTTCCTCCTTCATTTCCCATTCCATCATTCTTCTTCCTTCTTCTTCCTTCACTCCGCAGATCATTCGATCAGCATAGTTCTTCCTTCATTCTTCATTGAATCATTCAGTCATTGATTCAGTCAGTCATGATTCAGTCAGTCAGTCAGTCAGTCACTGAGTCATGAGTCAGTCAGTCAGCAAGTCAAACAGGCAGGTAGACTCGGTGGAGTGTAGATTTATCGAGACAGAGAAGATAGACAGTGTGGTGATGCTAATGGTGGAAAAAAGACACAGTCAGAGGTAAGGCACTGTGGAATACAGACACTGGAAAATGGTTCAGGTAACAGGGACAGAACTGTGGAGGCAACAACACGAGACCATGGACCAATTCTCCGGAAATGCCAGACCTCCTCTGGCCTGTGGCATCCTGGTGGCCTAACAATAATAGCTGCTTGTGGCTGTGGGCTCTAAAGCTGCTGCAGAACCAAACTGGGAGTGGCTGTGTGTAGAAAAATAGGGGGTTGATAATTAGACATTGTACCCCCCCCCTCCTCCAATAACAGAAGGAATATCCACATAGAAAAGATTCTGTGCAGAATGTCTCAAAATATGACACCTCTCCACAACACTTTTTACATTATTTCACTGACAGTGAGCGAGAATGGTATGAACTACAAATACAAAACACTATGAATCAGACTTTGTTTTTTTTAATGTAAAAAAATCTCATGTTAATATAAAAAAACCAAAACAAAATAAAACAAAACAAAACAAAACCATTCCCCACCAAAAAAAGAAAACACAACAAAACCAATCAACAACAATAAAACCCTAAACAAAACTGTTTTAGCTGTGCATATCTGCTGATAATCGTTTTATACTCCAACACAGCTCTCTATTAAATCCATCTAGTCTAGAAACTTAAGCCTTCAATTCAATTGCCCGTCTTCCTTCAAAGCCTTTTGAGGCGTGCCCTTACATAATATAGTAAAGACAAACGCTTTAGCACGTTGTGTGTGTGTGTGTGTGTGTGTGTGTGTGTGTGTGTGTGTGTGTGTGTGTGTGTGTGTGTGTGTGGTGTGTGTGTGTGTGTGTGTGTGTTTGTGCGTGCGAAAGCAGTATTATTAAGAGAACTTAACCTCAACAACTAGGCCCTATAACTCGTCTTTAGCTGTGTGCATGCATCGTGGAGCACTGTGTTGTGTGGTGGGTGTGTGTGGTGTGGTGTGTGTGAGGTGGAGAGAGAGAGAGAGGAGAGAGAGAGAGAGAGAGAGAGAGAGAGGAGAGAGAGAGAGAGAGAGAGAGAGAGAGAGAGAGAGATATCGGTACAGAATACCCCCCCCCCCCAGCCTTCGGGTCATCAGTAGTTCTAGCTCCATTTCCCAAGTCTTTCAGATGTGACCACAAGATATGTATATTCATCTTGCTGCATTTCTATCCAGTCCCCGCCCCCTAAAAAGAGAAAAATCTTGCGTTGAAAAGTTATACCCCTTAAAGGTAAAGATAAAGTAAAGGTGTCCCTTATGTGGTCGTTTGGTAGTTTTTTTCTTCATCTTATCATTAACGAATGTGCACATTTATTCCTATGTGCGAGGCACACTCAACTCTCTTTCCCTCCTTCCCTTCAATCTCTCTCTCTCTCTCTCTCCTCTCTCTCTCTCTCTCTCTCTCTCTCTCTCTCTCTCTCTCTCCTCTCTCTCTCTCTCCCTCTCTCTTACACAAACACAACACCATACACACACATACGCACGCACGCATACACACACACCACACACTCAAACACACACACACACACACACACACACACTCACACACACACAGACACACACACACACACACACACACACACACACACAGAAGGTGACTGGCTGTGACAGGTACAATTTCCCACACAGGCTGCTATTTACATGAAGTCAGACAGAAGTCAGACAGACAGTCGGACAGTCAGACAGACAGACAGACAGACAGACAGACAGACAGTCGGACAGTCAGACAAACAGTCAGACAGACAGACAGAAGTCCCATAGTCAGTCAGTCCTACCTCCATGGTATTAAAAGGCAGTGAGTTCAGTCTGCTGGTATAATGTGCGCGATGAAGCGATGATCCTTTCATCAGACGACTTGGAGGTTCCACACCGGTTGGTGTGATTGTGAGAAACACCGTATGTTCACATTCCAACAACACCCCCCCTCCTCCCTTCCTGTGTCAGGTTTTGTAGACATGTTGGCAGACGAACACATACATAGTGGTATTGTTGTAGACATGTTGGCAGACGAACACATACATAGTGGTATTGTTGTAGACATGTTGGCAGACGAACACATACATAGTGGTATTGTTGTAGACATGTTGGCAGACGAACACATACATAGTGGTATTGTTGTAGACATGTTGGCAGACGAACACATACATAGTGGTATTGTTGTAGACATGTTGGCAGACGAACACATACATAGTGGTATTGTTGTAGACATGTTGGCAGACGAACACATACATAGTGGTATTGTTGTAGACATGTTGGCAGACGAACACATACATAGTGGTATTGTTGTAGACATGTTGGCAGACGAACACATACATAGTGGTATTGTTGTAGACATGTTGGCAGACGAACACATACATAGTGGTATTGTTGTAGACATGTTGGCAGACGAACACATACATAGTGGTATTGTTGCTAGTTTTCTGGCTAGAGGCCCAGTCCAATCCCAAAGTCACCACACGAGGACTTATTTATTTATCATTGGAATTCTTTGAGCCCTGCTGACCCCCTATGTGTCGACCCTTTGTAGCTGTGGCGACTTAATTTCTATGAATTTAGGAGTATACAGGCAAATTAAGCACAGAAGTTGCGTCCAAAAAAGAAAACTCGTCATGTATTGGAAAACAATATTCAGCATAATATTATTATTATACATGAAGTTGTGGTGGTCACCTTTCCCAAAAAATCTAAAAAAAATCATCCAAATCACCACACTTAAAGTGACTCAGAAAAGTCTTTTTGTTGACTGAGAAACACCACAGGCCTCTCTGACAACAGACTTCTCCTTAGGTAAAGGTGTCCCATAACCTATGTGGTCATAGGGAGCGAGGATCAGACCTTTAGCTTTCTCTAGGGCCAGCATATTGAGGGCGGCGCCCATCTCCTCTCCCTCCTGCTTTACCATTCCTGACCCTAAAGAGGGCAGGTACCCATTTACAGCTGGGTGAACTGGGGGAACTGTACTGAAGCCAGGCTAAAACGGTCACCCATCCACTTGGCAACCACGCTCGATGCTCCTCAGCAGTAAGCTTGGGGAAAGCGAGTGCTCTGACCATGATCTATCCCGTCTCTCTTCCTTGTCCGATCCAATGAAGGTTGCACACATGAAAGTCAGATTTTATTTCTCGTTCTTTTCTTGATCAGACTTTTAAAGATCATGCAACATGTATATGAAGAAAACAAAACGACATGTACTTCCATCAGCTTCATTCTCTGAGAAGCAATATCAGACATTCTTCACAAACCCCCAAGATAAGATCTTACCTTGGTAGTCACCACCATCAAATTTACTGCGTTGTTTTTGAATAAACAAATGTTTTATCCCTTCGTTTTTTTCTTCTTCTTTTTCCTGTTTGATTCTTACACAATCAGATCTGAATGAGAAAACACCTAAGGCAGCACTGAATTACAATATTAAAAAAAAAGAACTATCGAGTGAATGTCATATTGCTGCCAAATACATATATAACTTAATCACGGTTAAATTTTATTATCGTAATCAAGAGAAATATTTTCCGTTGTTCAAGGATTGGTCATGGTGCAGTCTATATAGGAGGAGGGTTTAGGTCAACATAAATGTTGATGACAGTGTTTAACAGCAGAAAACTCGGCTTGAGTGAAACGACATGATAGTCTCATGGTTAAGAGGACTCTCTGTAGTTTGAACTTCCTTGAAGTATCCATGAAAAGTCATGTATCGTGGTTCCTTGAAGTATCATGAAAAGTCATGTATCGTGGTCCTTGAAGTATCCATGAAAAGTCATGTATCGTGGTGCCTTGAAGTATCATAAGTAGTATTAATATCCTAAGTCATGTATGTGGTGCTTGACCAGAAAACTGTCTGTGCCGAGACAAGTGAAAGTCATGTATGGGTGCCTTGACTGAAAACTTTCGTTCAGCCATGAAGTCATGTGGGTTTGGTTATCATTCATTATCGTTGCTTGATAGCTCGTGTGCCTAAGTATAATAAAAGAGATGTGGTCACTGTATCGGTATTTCTTTTTTCAGAAGTCATGTAATACATCTCGGGTGGATGCTAGGCTTGTCTTAGAGGTTGTGCTTGGTAAGTCACTTTCTTTGTGTGTCCACTGTAGTGTCAGTGTTCTGATGTGTGGCTGTTTGTGCTGTGTAGTGTGTGTGTGTGTGTGTGTGTGTGTGTGTGCTTACTTGCTTGCTTAATCCAAATCTGTTTTTCATTTTCTAAAAGGAAAATAAACCTCTGCATGCATATCGACAAGATTTTAAGAACATTTCTCCCTGTGTCAATATTAGAAGTTAGTTTTTCAAGTGCTTATCGACAAGCTTTGATTGAGTTTTCTCCCTGAAATCAATGTCAGAGTAACTCTTACAACTACAAGCAAATGTTATAATGACGACGCCCTTGGATCCCAATTTTGCGAAAGTTCATTTAACTGAAACTATCTTCTACATCGCATGGATAAGGATATCCCCTCATTCTCACAGCCATCAGACAACGTACAACTATTTTCCCACCATGGGGCAAGCATTATACATTTGTCCCCCTTTTTAACACCTGACTCCTGTGACCTCCCGGCTGTCCTGCATGCTGGAGACTCGTCATCACGGATGGACTCATGCGTGAAAGCGGCTGAGGTTTCTGGCCTAGGACTGTACCTCACGCTTGACATGTTTTTGTGCAAAAGCCAGTTTTGTGTGGGGCATGGTTGAAGTAATAACAGGCAGTCCACAGTGCAGACGCCTACGACCACTAGAAACAGTTTGTTTGTCTGTCGTGTTTGACGATGACCTCCAGAACAGCAGAGGAGGCAGCTGCTGTTTGGACACTTGGCATAAATTTGATTATAGTGGAGATACCTTGCCCACAGTACATCCCCACTCTCTCGGCCGAGGGGGCATAAGGACAGTCAGCTTGGAGTGTTCTCAAGGCAACTAGCCTCAGGGTGCAGTAATAAGACAGTGCAAGTCAGCCTCTACGTCTAGTCGATCATTAGACTAAGCGTCAGATGGATTCCATGAGTGGAAGGCACTGGGTTTTCGCTCTCACTTGGGTGTTGTCCAGTTAATGGTAATCAATGATAAGCCACTGTCTATAGCCCCACTTTGCTTTGCGCCAGTGTTAATGGCTTATCAGACTCATAAGCCATACTCAGCCCTCACGCTGTTGCCCCTGTAAGCTATCAAAGGACTGTGATAAGCCACGATCCTACAGCTCTCATTTGCTGTTGTCCAGTTAAAGGTAATCAAGAACTGTGTAAAGCACTGAATACAGCCTCTCACTTCTGTTGTCCCATGTTAATGCTTAATCAGAAGGATAAAGCCACTGATTCATACAGCCTCTCACTTTGCTGTTGTCCCCAGTGTTAATGGCTTAATCAAGACTGTGATAAAGCCACTGATCATACAGCCTCTCACTTTGCTGTTGTCCCCAGTGTTAATGGTTAATCAAGAACTGTGATAAAGCCACTGATCATACAGCCTCTCACTTTGCTGTTGCCCCAGTGTTATGGTTTAATCAAGAACTGTGATAAAGCCACTGATCATACAGCCTCTCACTTTGCTGTTGTCCCCAGTGTTAATGGCTTAATCAAGAACTGTGATAAAGCCACTGATCATACAGCCTCTCACTTTGCTGTTGCCCCAGTGATGGTTTAATCAAGAACTGTGATAAAGCCACTGATCATACAGCCTCTCACTTTGCTGTTGTCCCCAGTGTTAATGGCTTTAATCAAGAACTGTGATAAAGCCACTGATCATATAGCCTCTCACTTTGCTGTTGCCCCCAGCATCAAGTGGTTTAATCAAGAACTGTGAAAAGCCCAGGCGCTGAAGGCACAGGCAGGCAGACACAGTAGAGCTGATTTAGCAGGCAGGAGTGACGTCTGGGAAACTGCAACCGAAAATTATAGCCAGTGCTGCTTCTAATTAAAAAAAAACCCACCCAGAAACATGACTGATTGTTGATTAGGTAGATACAGGTTCGTGGAGTTCTGGAATACTGTGTACACTAGTATCATCTTGAATTATTATTTGTGGGCACTGCAGGCGAGCGAGGGCTTTGTGATATTCCATTTTCGATTTCGATATTTGGTTTTCAGTAGCATCTGCTCATTGAAGATTGATTCCCAGTGCAAATGCAGACAGTATGCTTGAGGGTAAAAGACAAGTTATTGTATTTTGACAGCTGAAGCCTTCCTTTCCGATTCGCAGAGGACGTCAGTGGACAAATGTTAGAAACTAACTTTAGGGTTAGGTGGTTTTGTTAAATATTTCTTTTCGCAAAATGAGACATAAATACATTCCATAATGAAATCAAACTCATCACTCATTTCAAACATACCACATTTATTACGTAATCAATCTTCTCTTGGAATATGGTCTGAGCATTTAAAGCTAATGAGAGGATAAAAATAGAAACATCTGGTAAACCAAAATTATATCTAGCCTCTTCAAAACCAGTTTAAAAACATTTGCGAAAAAAAACAATTCATTACTAGTGTCAGTGTCATATTGCCATTTACCACTCCCCCTGGCCCCCCCACCCCCCCCCATAGTACCCCAGTATAATATATAAACAGTACAGTGCTCAGACCTGTACCCTAAGTTGGGTTCTGTGGAGCAGACAAAGAGAACAGCCAGAGAGTGGTTGACACTTTGGGGTATTGTTTGCATTGGCCACACACACACACACACACACACAACGCACACACGAAAGCACACACACACACATGCACACACGCAAGCATGCATACACACACACAGGCACACGCACGCAAGCAAACACACACATACACACGTGCATGCGCGCGCGCATGTGTGCATGTGTGTGAGTGTGTAAAATTGTATGGTGGCTTTAGATTTAACACACCTACTTGAGTAGGGAGTAAAGAATCCACTGTTAAAATCCCGTTCAGAGACTCTTTTTTCAATTGATTTACACCTATTCTGCTAGATTTTGCGTGTGGTAGTGGTCTGTTGTCAGGTGATTTTTGCACGGTTCAACTTTTACACGCTATCAAGGAAATCCACGCAAGCAAATTCCCAGTGACAGGAAAATATTTTAAATAATGATTATAATTTTTGTAACTATAAATGTTATGCTTGACACTAAACTACACTACACTACGCTACGCTACACTACACTTTACTACAATACACTACAGTTACACTACACCGCACCGCACCGCACCGCACCGCACCACACCACAACAAAGCACAACACGGCACAGTACAGCACGGCACAACACAACACGGCACAACACAGCACAGCACAGCACAGCACAACAAAACACAACGCAGCACAACACAGCACAACATCAACATGGCACAACACAGCACAGCACAACATAGTACACCACAATACGGCACTACACAGCACATCACAGCATAGCACAACACAGCACAGCATAGTACACCACAATACGGCACTACACAGCACATCACAGCATAGCACAACACAGACAGCATAGTACACCACAATACGGCACTACACAGCACAACACAGCACAGCACAGCATAGTACAACCACAATACGGCACTACACAGCACAACACAGCACAACATAGTACACCACAATACGGCACTGCACAGCACAACACAGCACAGCACAACACAGCTCAGCATAGGACACCACAATACCGCACCACACAGCACAACACTACACAGCACAACACAGCACAGCATAGGACACCACAATACGGCACTGCACAGCACAGCACAACACAACACAGCATAGTACACCACAATACGGCACTACACAGCACAACACAGCACAGCACACCAGCCACATAGGACACCACAATACGGCACTACACAGCACAGCACAACACAACACAGCCCAGCACAGCACAACACAACACAACGCTAATGCAGTCTCCCTGGAAAAGGTCAATACTTTATGAGAACTAGAGAAAAAAAAAAACCCAAACAACTGAAGTCTGATGTTCCACATGCTCTGACACCACCAGGATACTACCAGGTGAATCGGTGGTTACCTGGTGGTCTAGAGGTAACGTGCCTGTCTAGAAAGCGAAAAGTCCGGGTCGAGTGTGCGGTAGTTTGAATCCCGTTTGGGCTCAAAACTTTTCCCCCATTCATTAGACCATGGGTGGTGGTCTGGGTGCTAGTCTTTCGGATGAGACGATAAACTGAGGTCCCGTGTGTTACACATTTTATTTAGCGCACGTAAAAGAATCCACGGCAACAAGGGGGTTGTCCCTGGCAAAATTCTGTAGAAAAAAAAGCCACTCTGAGAGGAAAAAAATACAGTTGCAGACAGGAAAAAGAAAAAAAGAAATGGGTAGGCGTTGCAACTTGTGGCGACGCGCTCTCCCCGAGGAGACCAGCCGAATTTCACGCAGAGGAATCGGCTGTGACATAAAGTGGTACAACTAACTACTAACACTAACCAACTAACCAACTAACTAACTAACTAACTACAACTAACTAACTAACTAACTAACTAACTAACTAACTAACTAAACAACAACCAAACAAAACCAACTAACCAACAACTAACTAACTAACTAACTAACTAACTAACTAATACACAACTACTAACTAACTAACTACTCCAACTAACAACTAACAACTAAACTCCTTTGTGAGAACTAGAGAGGAAAAACCCATAACTAAAGTCTGACTTCCACACGCACTGATACTACCAGGATAAGAGCTGTTGTCCTAATACAACACTTTTTGTCATCATTTTAAAAAATATTTTTGTTTTGTTTTTTCCCCCATATAACACTTTCCTACCTGTTTCCATTGCCGAGAAGGTCATGCACTGTTGTTTCACACTGTTTGCTTGATGCAATCCAGAACGCAGGTGTGCGTAAAATCAGCGTATTCTAGCGTAAAAGAAACACGTAGAAACAACATTGCGAGGTATATAAAGTAGATGTTGCTTGTGTGTTTTTTTCCCACAGAGAGAGAGAGAGAGAGAGAGAGAGAGAGAGAGAAGAGAGAGAGAAAGAGATAGATAGACAGACAGACAGAGGGCAGAGAGAGTATTATCAAATACTGTGGTATGTTAAGCAGATGCTACAAACAGAACGAGAAATTGGGTCGGGGTGATGCATAGTCACACCCATGCAAATGAGGTATCTGCAAAATGTACACAACTTTTTGGATTAAGGACGGATTTTGCATCGCCAGTGACAAGGGGTGCACTCAGTGACCGAACTAAAACCTTATACAAGATATCCACGCCAAGATATTGATAGACTTTACCCCCCCCAAAAAAAAATCTTGACGCCTGGTTTCATGTCAGGAAAAGATAGCAAAACCTCGAGGTTTGTTGATAAAGCTGGGAAATGTTCAGATAATTATTATTCCATGTTTTTATCTCTGACTGTTACGCATAATTTCATGTATTGCATGATGATCAATGATACTCAGAATGATGTAACATGCTGCTATGGAAGTGCATCCACTTTCAGACTACTTGACAGGCCTGCTGTACTCCGCACTTACTATCGTAATATATCCCGGCGTCAACCGGGCCCGAGAGATACAGACACCTGCAGAGTTGGTCAGGTAATTTGAGCAAAACTCTCAAAGTCGCATCCGCAATTTCAGGGTAAATTTTAGGGAGTTGAGGTCCAGTGTGTTGCAGAACACGTAACAAGTAACCCCACCTCCCCAACCATATAACGTGTCGTTCAGCATGAATTTGCGTGTAAAGAGGCCAAAGGAAGACACTGTGTTTTATGTCGTATCTCAGTTGTGTGTGTGTGCAGATATCAATGAACTTTTTTTTTTTTACATCAAAAACGTTTCCAGCCTTGCCACCCCCATATCCTTCCCTACATACCCACCCAGAAAACACTGCTCTAAAGCCACCCCCACCCACCCTTCTTTACAACACACACACACACACACACACACCACACACCTGCGCGCGACACGCATGCATGCACGCACACGCACGCATGCACACACACACACACTCTTTCTTTTCTCTCTCTCTCCCCCTCTCTCTCTCTCTCTCTCTCTCTCTCTCTCTCTCTCTCTCCATCCCTTTTTCTCTCTCTCTCTCTGTCGTTCTATGTATGTGTGTGTATGTGCGTGCGTGTTTGTGTGTGTGTGTGTGTGTGCGTGTGTTAGAGAGAGAGAGAGAGAGAGAGAGAGAGAGAGAGAGAGAGAGAGAGAGAGAGAGAGAGAGAGAGAGAGAAACTATGTAGGAAAGAAATGGTGGGACAGGGATGTGGAGAAACAGATTTGCCCTGAGAAGTTACGATAATTGTGGGCTCAGTTGCAAACTAATCACTGAGGGGACAATTTCAGCCAGCTTTAAAGAGACCACACCAGGCCCAGCTGTTTCCTCAAAGGGGCTTAAAGAAGGAGAAGAAAATTAATAAAAAGCAGTTGATATTGATCTCGCGATAACCATTCACATGGAAATAAAGAAACCAACCCACTAGCCTCTTTTCCAACCACACACACACACACACAACTAAAACCCTACCCTAACAAAACACGTAAAGAAAAAAAACACCACGACATGGTCTACATAATCAGTGTGCTGTGGAATAATACTTTCTGACTTGAAAGGCTTCAAGCCAGCCCATATCAAGTGGTTCAGGCGAAAGACCTGTCTTGTTGAGGTACACAGAAGAAACTTGAGGCTGAACTGTGGCAAATTGGCGAAAACCAAGCCACCCAAGACGAATCAGGACTGTCCTTTGTCATGGTCATGCCTCTAGCCTCCTTCAAGGGGACCTGGCATAGAAATAAGTACCCACCAACATCATGTAGACAGTTTTATTCAGATACAAGCAAAACCTATAATTTCATACTTTACAAAAAAGGGGTAATTTTGTCTTTCAAAATCAAGCTATACTGGGACAGAAACGGTGCTGTTGTGGTGCTGTTGTTCGTTATGGTATGACCACATATGTAACTCTTTCCTGGAGTACTTGAAAGAAATCTGAATATCTGTCAACATTCTTTCATCAGAAGGTTTGTTAAAAAACAAACAAACTTTTGATTTAAATGTCCTCCTGTAAAAGCGTTAACACTAAATTGTTGGTAAAAATCAAGCTGCCCAGGAGTGAAACAGTACTGTCCTTTAGGGCTTTATCTACAACGCCTTTATGAAGTATGTAGAAGAAAGCTAGCTATCTCCCGACATTGTTCAGTCAGAAGATTTTATCAGTGGCAAACAACACCTGAAATTTCACACCTTCAATCAAACAAATTACAAGTCCACGTGAAAATCTAGCTGTTGGGAACTAAGCAGCACTGTGACTTGTTCAGTCCATGTAGGCCCTATCTTATCTAACCTCCTTTGAAAAGGACTGAAAAGAAGGCCGAGTACTCAACATTCCCCAGCCAGACCATGTAATTTCACACTTGCATTCCAACTGGTTGTCAAGTCTGGGATATGGAATTGACCTTCTGTGAGAACGACCATACTCTCCAGGAGAATATTGGATACCCCTTTCTGTCACAGCAGAGTTCTCTGCCTAAAAATTTGGGCTTCATGCTTCCCTGGGGAGAGCCTGTCGCCACAAAAGCAATGCCACCCATTATTTTTCTTTCCTGTGTGCTGTCTATTTTTTCCACAGAATTTTGCAGGGAAAACTCTCTTGTTGTCGTGGGCTCTTAAAATGTGCTGATCCGCGATACACAGAAGCATCTGTTAATCGTCTGATCCAAAAGACTAGCACCCAGACCACCAATAAGTTCTGGCTTAATTAAGCAGGAATCAAACCAACCCACTAGGTGGGCATGTTATCCCCAGACCGTCACTCCACCATTTCCTTTCTGTTACATTGTAGATTGCAGGCACCTATGCAGTCTTAGTAGACTAGGCCTAACATGATTGTTCCATTCAGGTGACCACATATTAAGAGCTAGGTTGTAAACCCAAAGCGTCAGTCAATGGCCAAGTGCTTGATTACACTTGAGCTACTACACATCTACTAAGCTAACACTTTCAGTCCAGAGTTGAGTGGAAAAGGATGAAGTATTGAACCATTCTAAATGATATATAAAAAAGGGGCGAAAGCAGTGTCTGCCCTTGCTTGAAGGGATATCTCACAGTCTGCGTGGTCTTTATAGCAGAAGTGTGACCTGTATGAACCTATATGTAATCACTGTCAAGCAAGAAATATTGAAAATAATTTTATTACCTTTCTAAATGTTTGCATCCTGCAGTCAAACGCAAGAGGTGTGATTGTTTGCAGAAATATTTTTAGATATCCAAAAGCTGTAAAATTCCGCATGAATCAAAACTGGTGGTTTGTGGGATAGGGGGTCCCTATTACCTTTTCTTAATTAATCAATTTAAAAACAAATATCAATATTCCCTAATCAAGGCAAGGCCAGGTGAAAAAAAGTATGTAATACTTACTCTGTAACCATTGAAAAATAAAGAGAATTCAATCAAAGATTATTCTCTCTCTCTCTCTCTCTCTCTCTCTCTCTCTCTCTCTCTCTCTCTCTCCTCTCTCTCTCTCTCTCTCTCTCTCTCTCTCTCTCTCTGTCTGTCTCTCTTATTGACTCTCTATATCTCGTGACAGTTTAGGCAATAAATTTGTTTATTTGTTTTTGTGAAGTTAGCAAAGGCACATGTTGGTTTCCCTTTTAAAATTTTTTTTTAAACAGACACACTTTTGCATTCCTGTTGAATGAACAAAATCGAAAGAATGTAACTGGAAATGGTGCTCAGTGGTACGTGAGTTTGGAATGATAGCCCATTCCATTCTGGAGATCGGTGCTGTAATATATATATTCATGTTTAAAAAAATTACTAGGGCATGACTGAAATAGTGTGTAGTCTACTGACAGGCAGTCAGTTAGCTATACAAATAAATCTGAAAGAGAGAGAGAGAGAGAGAGAGAGAGAGAGAGAGAGAGAGAGAGAGAGAGAGAGAGAGAGAGAGAGAGAGAGAGAGAGAGAGAGAGAGGTTATTTCATTTATGGCAGTTTGGCACTTATTGTGGGTGAAAAAAATTATGAAGGCTTGTCTGTCAAACAGTATTTCTTTTCGGATTCTCTGTTTTTTTTTATAGCTGTTTCTGTATCTCCCTCTCTCTTTGTGTGGGTTTGTATATATATATATATATATATATTATATATATATATATTATATATTATTATATATATATATATATATATATACATACATACATATAATATATTATATATATATGTATATATACTGTGGTGTGTGTGTGTGTTGTGTGTGTGTGTGTTGAGAAGAGAGAGAGAGAGAGAGAGAGAGAGAGAGAGAGAGAGAGAGAGAGAGAGAGAGAGAGAGAGAGAGAGGTAGGTAAGGTCGAGAACTGTCTTTTGTTACAGTGGTTTGTAATCAAATCTCTCAAAAGCATTTTAAAGAAAATTATATTTTAGGAGTTGCTGGTGCTTTTTTCATTAAATCTATTTCCATTCCACCCCCTCTCTCTTCCCCCTCCCCTCGATTCAGTGCCGGAAATCTACTCCTATTCAAAGCCCTATGCTCGAAAAGGTTCCAAATAATTATAAACCCTTTTGGAACTGCCTATCCTATAATAGGATTCAAGTTTTCGAATTTACTGAAGTAGTCAACCTGTTTTGACAAATCAATGAAAAATGGGGACAAAAAATGGTAAAGCTTCTCTCTCGCTCTATTTTTTTTTCCAAACTGCTTGCAGCATGAGTTTTTACAGGTTGTCTTTAGTTGAATGAAGAGCAGAAGATGAATTCATGGCTTCTTTGATACCGTAGGTTTTCTTGTGAAAAAGGCCTTTCAGCCACGGGGTGTGTATAGAGGAGTATAGTTTACACACTTTCAACTTGCCACGTTTCATTGCTCTTCTATGCTTCAGTGGGTTCTCTATCAATTCAGCTTTTGAGCAAACAGGGCACGTTGGTATAGCATATCATGGAACCAGGGGACTCATACGCGTGGCACGCACGCATACACACAGGCAACGCTTGACGCGTGCATATGTACACGTGCGGGCATGCACGCGTATATGCAGTTCCGCAGACAAGGCACGCATAAACACACAGACATATAAACACACACATGCGCACCGCATGCCCAACACACACAACAAAACACACACACCACACCACACCACACACACACACATTCTCTCTTCTTTCTTACACACACACACAACCCACACACACACACACACACACACACACACACACACACACACTACACACTCACACACACACAACACACTCACACACACATTAACAACACACACACACACTCACTAAAACACAGTCACAATGCACAAATACACACACACACTCTCTCTCCACACACTCACATCAACACACACACAACACACACACACACACACACACACACACACACACACACACACACACACACACCACACACACACACACACACACACACACACACACAACACTATCTCTCTCTCTCTTCTCTCACTCACTCACTCCTTCACACACACACGTACACACGCGCGCACCACGTATGCACGCACGCACGCACGCACGTACAATTCTAGAACAAAAGTATTCAAAAGAATGGATATAATTAAGCTTTTCCCCCATCCATTAGACCCTGAGTGGTGGTCTGGGTGCTAGTCTTTCGGATGAGACGATAAACTGATGTCCCGTGTGTACACATCGTTATTCAACTCACGTAAAAGAATCCACGGCAACAAGAGAGTTGTCCCTGGCAGAATTCTGTAGAAAAAAGCCACTTTGAGAGGAAAAACAACAGTTGCAGACAGAAAAAGAAAAAAAATAATGGGTGGCGCTGCTCTTGTGGGACGCGTTCTCCCTGGTAAGAGCAGTCCGAATTTCACGCAGAGAAATGTCTGTCCTGACTTAATGGGGCATGGGGCATGGGGGCGGGATAGCTCAGTGGTCAGAGCACTCGCTTTCCCCAGTCAAGTTAAGCAGCGTCGAGCGTGGTTACCAGTGGATGGGTGACCGTTTGCACGCCTTGGCTTCAGTACAGTCCCCCAGTTCACCTAGCTGTAAATGGGTACCTGCCCTCTTTAGGCTCAGGGAAGGTAAAGCAGGAGGGAGAGGAGATGGGCGCCGCCCTCAATATGCTGCCCCCCTAGAGAAGCTGAGGTCTCTGACACCTCGCTCCTTTACGACTGCCTAGGTTATGGGACACCTTTACCTTCTGACCATTACACACTTTTGTCCTGTGGCTTGAGCTTCTAAGATGTGTTTGTCAGATGTCTGGACAATGCGATGAATTGATGGGTTTCACACTACAGCAGTCTACCCCTGAATGCTTGTAAGGAACACGGTCGTGTGGAGGGCGGAGTTGACACACAGCCTGTCAGATTGTCCACGGTTCAGTGCTGGCCATTCACCGCGTAAAGCATATTGTAATTGGCAGTGGCTTAAAGATAAGTAGAACATTTTCCCCCCAGCCACTAACATTGACGCACGCATATACACATGGTAAAGACACGCACACGCACACACGCGCGCGCGCGCGCACAGCGCACACACACACACATACAGACGAATACAAACACACGCATGCAAGCATTTGAGCAAGTAAGCACACACATACAGATACACGTGCGAGCACGAATGTAACTTACACACTCGCGTACGTGGGCATGCTCACTTAAGCACACATGCACACTCGCGTGCACGGGCGCACATACACGCATGCATGCATGCGTGCACGCGTGCATGCCCACAGTACGCACGTCCACAGTAGTTTGCTATGAAGGGATGATGAGATTCTTAGTTTTTGTTGTCTGTTTCAGACACTCTGTAGGGACTGAAACTAGCAATAAACAATGTTGAAAACACCTTTTGTGGATGATCTTTCTAGAGCATTAAGAGCAAAAACTACGTTTACTTGTACCTACTTCAAGTTTGAGATTCATGAGTAAGCCATGGAGTGTGATAGAAAAAGTTTAAAATTAACAGGTTTTAGGTTTCACCATCTCTGATGTAGGCCTAGGTTCATAAGAAGGATCTAAGTTTCCGCAAAATGTTTCGTTGACTGTCTTACACATGTTGACATTATCGAACAACTTGGATTCTGTTGGGCTGATCTAGCACTTTGGAAACGGATAATTTACCAATTTTGTCATAAAAAGGGTAAAAGGTAAAGGTGTCCCATAACTAATGTGGTCGTAAGGAAGCGAGGCATCAGAGACCTCAGCTTCTCTAGGGGCCAGCATATTGAGGGCGGTGCCCATCTCCTCTCCCTCGCTACTTTATCTTCCCTGACCCTAAAGAGGGAGGTACCCCATTGACAGCTGGGTGAAGTGGGGGACTGTACTGAAGCCAAGGCGTGGAAACGGTCCCTCATCCAATTGGTAACCACGCTCGATGCCGCTTAACATTGGCTGGGGGAAAGCGAGCGCTCTGACCACTGAGCTATCCTGTCCCCAATTTTTTTTTTACGCCCAGTGCAAATCGCAGATAATCAGCAGACAACCAGGCTGATCACACAAAAGCCTGCTGAAACTCCACTACATTACATTTCCATTTTTTTAAAGTGTGTAAAACAACATTGCAGTTTTCTTCATGATTGTTGTAATTACATGTTTTATGCAATGGGCTCTTGATTGAAAAACAAGCTGGATATATATCATGTCGAACTCCGACCGGTAGTAATAATAATTGTGAAAGAGATAAAAAAAAATTGGGATGAGGGAGTAAGGAGGTGGGGGGAAAAGAGTCTGGTGAGGGTGAATGGGAGAGTGAGGGTGAGAGGGGTACATGCACTATAAGTCCATATGGCGTACACATGTACTACAGGTAGAGAGTCCATACATTGCGCAATAACCATTTTCGTATGTGATAAATTCACGCCCAACTGCTGGTGACCATTCAGATCGATTATCAGTGTGAGCGTGGAAAGATTAACCAGTGTTTTGTGAGCCCTTTTTATGGAGACCTATGGAGCGACTGTTCGCACATGGTGGAAGAGAGAGAGTAGGGCACAGCTGTGATCATTGGCTTTCTGAGTTCCTAGATTTTGTGTGAGGTAGACAGACAGCCAGACAGCCAGACATACATACAGACAGATAATAGGCACAAGAGCGTGCGAGAGAGAACTCGAACTCGAACTCGAACTCGTATGATTTATTCACAAAAAGGCCATTGGCCCATACATGAAGAGGGCTGCCGAACTGCTTAGTATTTTGGTGTTGGATTAAAGACAACAGCAATAACAACAAATGGAATTATTGTATAGCAACAAAATCAGTTACAAAAATATGACTCACGAGAATAAAAAATCTCATTTTGAAAGCTTCACACAAATATAAAGTGAGGCTGCGCACAACTTCAGGCAGGCTGACTTGACGCCATGAGTAAACAGTCTAAATGAATTAGGCTGCCTGCTATATTTTACAAGGATGTAACTTTGCCTAACATCAGAGAGAGAGAGAGAGAGAGAGAGAGACAGAGAGACAGAGAGACAGAGAGAGACAGAGAGAGAGAGGCAGAGACAGAGGCAGAGAGAGAGCTTATCTAGGTTTTTTTGTATTGGTTATCTAAAAAAAGTTGTTTTCAGTTTGGGGGAGTATAAAGGACAGGGAGTAAAGTGGGATCCCCGTTAAGGATGTGCATTTGAACGAGAGGAAAAAAAAAAATAGTGTGGAAAAGAATGAAATTTTGTTTGACAGGAAGTCAGCTGAAGTTTAATGAGGGATGTTAGGGCCTTCTGTTTGTTTAAGCTGCGTTTGCCTAAAGTTGAATAAGCGTGCTTT
>CM060319.1:7891902-7901902 GCA_030674155.1 Stramonita haemastoma
CCTCGGGAAGAGTGAATAGCCACAAGAGCAACGCCACCCAATAAAAAAAAGCTTTTTTTTCTTGCCAGCATGTGTCGGCTATCTGTTTCCCAATGATGGTGCTTTTTTTTTCTACAGGATTTTGCCAGAGACAACTCTCTTGTTGCTGTGGGTTCCTTTACGTGCGCTAAATGTGTATCGTTCATGGGACCTCAGTTTGTTATCGCATAATACTAAGGTCCAGACCTTCATTCATGATATAGTGGATGCGGGAAATGTTATTGTTCGAATGGGTATCAAACCTGTGAGTTTTCTCGCTTTCTAGATAGATGTATTACTCATAGACCTGCGATTCTCCTGTGACCGTTTCCTTTACACTATTTTTATTGTATTTTATACCACTTTATGTCACAGCAGATTTCTCTGCGTGAAATTTGGGCTGTTCTCCCCGGGGAGAGCGCGTCGCCACAAGTGCAGCGCCTACCCATTATTTTTTTCCCTTCAGGGATGGTGTCTAAACACAACACCTGTGTGCATGCTGTTTAAAAAAAAATTGTCATCCGCTCCTACCGGCACACGATGGCCTGCTCTTCCGAAAGGTGGAACGGGGTTTTAACGTGTGCGCAAGGTGTTCTGCGTGCGTTCACACACGGGGCCTCGGTTTATAGTCTCATCCGAATGACTTTGACATTCAGTTCGATTTTTTCGTCAAACTGGGAAGAAAGGGCGAGGCTGGGTACGAACCCAGAAACTCACGGTTTACATATTGGCAGGCGAACGTCTTAACCATCCTGCCACCTTCCTTCCCTTACGACTGCTAAGTCATACAGACTGGAAGAAAAGAAAAAAGACAAAAATAAAGAAAGTAAGATATAGAAAGCAGGGGAGAAAGGGGTGGGGGTGAGGTTTGCTTGACTAGATCTCAATGCCCAATTATCTTCAGCATGTATGTTATATAGATGTGCTTGAAGTATATTATGTATATGTACATGTGAGCATGCATATGGTATGCATGATAACTGAATTTATTCTACCTAAGTATGTGCATATCCATGTGAAGATTATGCATGAATGTGCACATAATTTTGTGCATGTTGTGTGTGTATGTATGTGCGCGTGCGCGGACGTGCATGCATCCATGCGTGTGTGTTGTGCGTGCACCAACCTTTTATCTTACCATCTGTCTCTCTCTCTCTGTCTCTGTCTCTCTCTGTCTGTCTGTCTGTCTGTCTGTCTGTCTGTCTGTCTGCATGTGTGTCTTTGTTCTCCCCCCGCTCCCTCTCTCCCTCTCTGTCTGTACTACTTGTCCTATTTCGTTTGTATCTCCGCGGCATGTCAGGTACGAAGCAAAGATGAACGCGACATGTCTAACTGCCAGTAGCTCCCTACATAAATTATTTCTGTCAGCCGAAGCTACCACTGCTTACTTGAAAATTTCAAGCTCTACATTTGCTCCTACTCTTTTCCGTCAGCTCTCCACCTTTTGATTTTTTTTTCTTGAATGTTGTGACCCCCCCCCCCCCTTCCTCACCTCCCTGCTCCTTTGCTGACACTTCTTTAGCCGAATGTTCCTCCCTTTTTCTCTCTGTTCCTTTCCTCTGGAGAAAGACCTTTGCTGTTCATTATATTAATGATGATGATGATTTTCCCCCTTCTGTTTCCATCTCTTATCTGTCCCTGCCTTCAACATCTAACTGCCAAAATACATAACCTTTACGCGCGCGCGCGCGCGCACTGCGTGCTTGTGCGTGTGTGTGTGTACATTCGAATTTGCTAAAGCTATAAATGGTTATTGATTGATTGTGTGTTGTATAGGTCGAATGCAAGCGCTTTGATCTGTTTTTACAAGATATAGCTCTATATAAATTCCAATTATTATTATTATTATTATTATTATTATTATTATTATTATTATTATTATTATTATTATTATTATTATTATTATTATTAAATTTTATTATCATTATTATTATTATTATTGTAATATTTAATCATAAAAAGAATATTAAGAACGCCCAATATTGTGAACAGAGAAACTGCCGAAGGTGTTTGCAAGCGTAAAAATGTCAAGAAAAGCTTGATTTAAGTGAATGTTTTTTCCAACACGCGTGCGCGCTCGTGCAAACACACACAGAGACACACATACACGCGCAAGCCCGCACACACACACACACACACACACACACACACACACACACACACACACACACACACACACACACACACACACACACACACACACCCCAGTGACACAGTTTCACGCGCACTCACACACACACACAGACACACAGAGACACACTCAGAGACACACACAAAGTTAAAGTCAAAGACACAGACAGACAGACAGACAGACACAGACAGACAGACAGAGTCACAATGCTTATTCAATGTACCATTTGGAAATAAAAAATTGACTTTGATTTTGGCACACACATAGTAGGGGATTGACATTTAAAAGCACAACAATGCTGGCAACTGGCATAGCAATGGCGGCTTGGAAAGGGAGGGAACTAGATGAAACTATAAAGAAAGTTTAAAGGAAAGAAGAAAAAGACCGTGAGGGATGCAGAAAGACAGTGTATTCTGAGAGAAAGAGGCCTGGAAAGAGAAAGTACAGCTGGCCATCGCAATTTGACGACCAGAGTTCGATTCCCGTTCGAGGAGATATTTTCTCCCTGGAGTTAACATCAGTGCTGACTCCACTCTCCCCAAAAGTACTTCGGATGAGACTATAAACCGAAGCCCCGTGTGCGAACGCACGCAGAACATCTTGAGCACACGTTAAATCCTGTTCCTCTTTTCGTAAGAGTAGGCCATTGTGTGCCGGTGGGAACAGATGACAAGATTGACAAAAACTGCATACACACGGGGACTGGATGTAGAAAAGCATATGAGTGCTTATTCCACTATCCTCGATATAAAAGATTTTTAAAAAAAGGGTGAGACGGGGTTTTCATCAAGCGAGGTATCAAGAATGAAGGTAGGGAGGTGGAGAAGACGAACAGCAGTGAAGAAACTTATCAAATAGGCATCAGGCATGCTGTTCATACATCTAGTAGTGCAAAAGAAATGGTTTGTTGTGTGTTCTTTTCCTTGAATGACAGCTAGTGAAGACAGCGCAGAAGAGGAGTGACATTCATACAAATACATTTTTGGTGCAAGAGAGACGATTTCTAGTTCCTTCTTTCTTTAATTTGGCAGCCAGTGAAGAGAATTTTATTTATCTATTATTTTTTTATTTATTTTTTTATTTTTTTATTTATTCATTTATTCTTTTATATCGAGGATAATGGGATAAGTACGCATGTATTTTTTTTATTTTTACATCTAGTCTCCTTGTGTATGCAGTTTTATAAGTTTTGTTATCTGTTCTCACCGACACACAATGGCTTACTCTATCGAAAAGCGGAACAGGGTTTAACGTGTGCGCAATATGTTCTGCGTGCGTTCGCACACGGGGCCTCGCTTGTAGTCTCATCTGCAAGACTTCTGGGGAGAGTTGAGTCTGCACTGATGTTAACCTCAGGGGAAAAAATCCCCTTGAACGGGATTTCAGAAGAGTGCCATGATGGGATTAGTAGGAATGGTAAAACAAGTCGTGCAGCATAGTTTTGTATCTTTTGGAGTCTGAGTGAAAAAGATTTATGGCACTTTTCCAAAAGAGAAAAAAAAGCCACTCTCACTGAGAAAGAAATACGCATTCAGACAGGACACTTTTTTCTTTAAAAAAAATCATGGGTGGCACTGCTCTAGTGGCGACACGCTCTCCTCAGGGAGAGCAGTTCGAATAAATTTTATGCTGAGAAATGTGCTGTGACTGAAAGTAATATACGATACAATACTATACAATACAATGCATGCAATATGGCACACATATTATTACTTTTGAAGTCCACATGAAGACACGTTGTACAGTGAAAGTATAATACAATGCAATATATCACAACAGTATGCAACACAACACATCACAATACAATACATCACAATGCAATACAACACAATCAATACATCTCGTACATCACAACACAATACAATAAAATAGTCTTTTCATAAACGCGCTTCTTCCCCCCCCCACCCCCTCCGAAGTACCATATAACACGATTTATAAAAACTATAATTGTTCACATTTATTTATTTTTTTTGTCCGTCCTTTCTTCTGTGTCTTTCTCTCTGTCTGTCTCTCTGTCTGTCCGTCCGTCCATCTTTCTGTCTGTCTGTCTGTCTTCTGTCTGTCTGTCTGTCTGTCTGTCTGTCTTTCTGTCTGTCTGTCTGTCTGTCCCTCTGTCTGTCTGTCTGTCTGTCTGATTATATCCCGCATTAACAACCCTACCCCCATACTTTCTGACATTGGCAGTTCTCGCCTGTACCCCACAATTCCGAATTCTTCGTGTGACCTCAGTGGCTTTATGGGGCTTCTCAGGTGTTGCTGGTTGGGGTCCAACACACATCCCCCCTCCCTCCCCCCCCACCCCCCCCCCCCCCACACCTGTGCAGGTGACACGCGATACCCAGGCATAGAGACCAGCAGACCGAAGAGGTTCCTAAGCTTGTTTTTTCTGAGCCAGGAAAGATAGCAGGCAGTAAACATTTTTCTGTCCGACCCCCCCTTCCCATCCCCTCTATCTATCTTCTTCTACATATCTATTCCCCCACCCTCGTCTATTATAGCTGGATACAAGATGATATGGGGTGTGTGGTATGGTTGAGGAATATATTTCGCTGTTTTTGTGAAGTCAGGTTGTTCGTACACCACATTGACACACCCGCGATCTTTTTGCTTGCCTCTACAAGATACAAGATACCCATCTTTATTGTCCATTTACACATGGGAAAAATGTCTCTCGACTGCACGACACGAAGTAAAGCACACATTTTCATTTAAAATGACATAAAGCTTCTTAAACATGTTGACATATTTCTAAATACCACCCTTCTTTCAGCCCAGCAGTCTTCTGTCACAGTTGGTTCAAATTCATACCTACACATACTCACCCATTCGCATACACTCCAGCGGGCATGCACGCATCTACCTGCAAGCGTGCATGCACGCAGGCACGTGAATGCACACACATACAATGCGCATGCACGCGGGTGCAGTCCCCGCACACACACAACACATACACACACATATACACACACATTATACTTCACTAGGCACCCCCAAAGCCACATACCCCACCACAATGCTCTCACTCTCTCCCTACGTCATATCCCCCTCTATCACCTCTCTTTCTCTCCCCCCCCCCCACACACTTACATACACACACAAACACGCATACAAGCACGCGAATGCGCACACGTACATACACATGCACGCAGTCACACACGCACACACGCATGAACACAGAAACACAGAGGCACACACAGACACACAGACACACACACATACCATACAAGCCGCAAACAATAACGCCTGTCTTTCGGAATCCCATTGTTGTTCCCCTTTCAAACACCCTGTAGGAAATACCTGTGAATTTAATCGGCTACGTTTTCATATGCAAAGTGATGCTAAACAATCTCATGAACAGACTAAAGCCTCAAGCTGAGGAGATCATCAAAAAGAACAGGTAGGTTTTAAAGCAGGACGGAGCACAACAGAGCAAATTTTCAACCTTAGAAAACTCTGTGAGAAAATTTTAATACTAGCAACACCAACAAGATCTTTACCATATTTTTTTTAGACTTTAAGAAAGCGTTCAACAGAGTCTGGCATGCAGCTCTGTGGGCAACAATGAGGCGGTATAACATCAGTGCCAACCTGATCAGAGCCATAGAATGCCTCTATAACGAGGTAACAATCGCAGTCTACTGCAACAACAACAAAAGAGATTGGTTCCTAACCACAATTGGAGTATGCCAAAGATGTCTGCTCTCTCCCACCCTCATCAACATCTTAGAATAATGTCTGACGCACTTGAAAACCACGAGGGAACAGTCAGCATTGCAGGCAGGACAGTTACAAACACGTTTTACCGATGACATTGACGGCCTAGCTGAAGAATAGCAAGAGCTTGTCAGCCTGGAAAATCACCTTGATGAAGCCTCTTCGACATATGACATGCAGATTAGTGCAAAGAAAACCCAGCTGATGTCAAATAGTGCCAAAGGCATCAGCACTGACATTATTATTATAGGCAGCAAGAAAATTGAGACCGTCCATCGCTTTATAATAATGGATAGGCGCTGCACTTGTGGCAATGCGCTCTCCCCGGGGAGAGCAGCCCGAATTTCACGCAGAGAAATCTGCTGTGACATAAAGTGGTATATAATAATATATATATATATATATATATATATATATATATATATATATATATATATATATATATATAGAGAGAGAGAGAGAGAGAGAGAGAGAGAGAGAGAGAGAGAGAGAGAGAAATGTGGTGTATGTATGTATATTTTTTTGGTGGTCATCCTTTCTTACCAGCATCTTTGGTCTACTAATTCGAAAAGGAGAACGGTTTTAATGTGTGTCCAAGAAGTTCAGTGTGCGTGTGTTCGCACACGGGGCCTCTCTCTAAGTCTCATCTGAAGGACTTTGGGGAGAGGAGTCAGTACTGATGTTAAACTCCTGGCGGAAAAACTCCCCTGGAATGGGCATCTCTGTGGTGCTCAAGCTGTGGCTCGATCCCAGGCCGTCAAATCGGCAGCACAATGCTCTAACCACTAGGCTACCCGGCTGCACCCCCTATATCATATTCTAACCACATGCAGACAGGCAGTAGCAACATTCCCTGACACAATCACTGAAGAAGCAATGTTCAACCGCTGTCCGTTGAAAGAAGTGTCGACGTGGAACGCCCCCACTCCTAAAGCGGATCTGGTGTCTCTAATCTAGGCAAAAGCCTACTTATGACACTTTTAAATCCAACCTCAAAACACACTTATTTCAAACCTAAGTTTCTCTCCTTCCGCTTCAATCTCTTACCTGTCCCTACCTTCAACATTCACCCCCAAAGTGCATAACGTTTGTAGGTGTGTGTGTGCGCGCGCGTGCTGCGTGCGTGCGTGTGTGGTATATTTGAATTTGTTAAAACTGTAGATTGTTGTTGATTGTGTTTGTGTAGGTCGAATGCAAGCGCCTTGATTTGTTTTTGCAAGATATAGCGCTATACAAATTCCATGTATTATTATTAATCTGTTTTTCAGACAGTAGCAGTCAACATCTATACCCCTGGACTTTTATTTGGTCTGCTACTAATGTTCTGTTATAGGTTTTCTTTTGAATTTAATTGTTTAAATTGTTGGGCTTGTTTGTCTTAGCTACTTTTAGTTCTTGTTTAAGTCTAATAAAATTATCACCTTGAGTGAAGAACTTTAAAAGAAAAACAAACTGTTATTCTTAATTTTTTTTTTAAGCTACTGAGAAACAGTCTCCCAACCATTAAGCAAACAACGCACACCTGTAGCGTACTCCTTGGCATGTTTGTTTTGATAAACCAGCCAGCTGAATGTGCTTTGTGTGATCTCATTCCAGGCTTCAGACTGGGCACTGGGGCGGAAAGAGCCAGCCTTGGGTGGACACAGACGGCCCTCACTGACCCCGGCAGCTGTGGAGAGAGACCACACGAGGACATGCCCACAGAGGGACAGACTGACTGCAGGTCAAGGTCAAACGACGACGCCATAAAAAGCTGATCCGCTGGGAACTATTTTATCTCGACAAGAGTCAGGCTCACGAAACGTAAACTGATACTGTTGTGTCAACGCTTCAGAGTCAGACTGTTTATGACCCCGTTGGAGACTCGGAAGACGTCATATGTCAGATCGTTATCTAACCATCTGCAGAGGAAGAATTCATGCTCTGTTGGTCATTGGTGTCTTGGGTGTTGAAACAGAAGACATACCAACTGCAGAGAGGGCTGGCTGGTGACTGTGACTAAAGACACTGTAGAACGCCAAGGGAAGAGCGCATTGAAGACAGAAAAGAGCAGTGTGATTTTGTAGACGGTACAAACATTTACAGTGTGAGGACATAAACACAGGAGATCAGTGACAGTGCGGCTTTGCATACAGAAGCATACTTGTAGGACAGTTTCTGCGACAACAGATTTTAGGAAAGGCAAACTGAGAGAGCTGGGAAACAAAACAAAAAAGGAAAACCAACAAACACAACCCAGCGTGGCTTTTTGTATCCAAAAAGAAAAAAATCAGTCCAAAGGACCAAGAAGAGATTTGTTATATACAGTGACTGTGAGTAGAGCGTAGAAGTCAGGGAGTGAATAACCAGATAGCGTGCAGGATCTGCTGCTATTTATATGGAGATAACTGAAAAGGGCAAAGGACCGCACAGAAAATCGTAAAGAAAGCACAAAAAACTTCACAGGGACACAGTGAATAGCAGGCAAGAGAAACAATAGCCAAGGGAGGAGTGTGCAAGAGAGAGAGAGAGAGAGAGAGAGAGAGAGAGAGAGAGAGAGAGAGAGAGAGAGAGAGAGAGATAGAAGAGAGGAGAAAGGAGAGAGATAGAGAGGAAGCAGAGATAGAGAGGAAGCAGAGATAGAAGGAAGCAGAGATAGAAAGGAAGCAGAGATAGAGAGGAAGCAGAGATAGAGAGGAAGCAGAGATAGAGAAGAAGCAGAGTAGAGAGGAAGCAGAGATAGAGAGGAAGCAGAGATAGAGAAGAAGCAGAGGTAGAAGGAAGCAGAGACACAGAGAGGAAGAGAATACACAGGAAGCAGAGAGATATACAGATAAGCAGAGAAACAGAGAAGCAGAGACACAGAGGAAGCAGAGACACAGAGGAAGCAGAGAGTAACGAGAGAAAGCTAGAGATACAGAGGAAGAAGCAGAGACACAGACCCATCAGAAGAACATCACGGAGGGACATCGTCTCGGCAAACCAGACCCTAGGATGGCGGAACTGGAACTACACAGCATGGCCACCCGCGGAGAGAAAGGCGGTCACGACAATCAGGCGTTCTTCACTGACGGCAGTGAGACAGGCATCGTCAGGGTGAGTGGCCATCTTTGGTTTTCTAAATTTTTTTTTTTTAAATATTTATTTTTTTAGTGGTTGTTTTTTTTTAGTTGTTGTTCTTCATCTCTGATGGGGACGGGATAGCTCAGCGGTCAGAGCGCTCGCTTTCCCCTAGTCAAGTGAAGCAGCGATCGAGCGTGGTTACCAGTTGGATGGGTGGCCGTTTGCGCGCCTTGGCTATCAGTACAATCCCCCCAGTTAACCCAGCTGTAAATGGGTACCTGCCCTCTTTTAGGGTCAGGGAAGGTAAAGCAGCGAGGGAGAGGAGATGGGCGCCTCCCTCAATATGCTGGCCCCTAGAGAAGCTGAGGTCTCTGACGCCTCGCTCCCTACGACCACATAGGTTATGGGACACCTTTACCGTTTCCCTCTTCATCTCTGGGCTTACAATCCAGCTGACTACTTAATTTATATCAGAGTACACGCCGAAGTTCGATGTGCTGGGCCTGACTTGTCAGGGCTTAACGGCAGCGCAACGCATTTTCGCTGATATGACAGATTACAATAGTTTGCTGTTCGGAAACGTATTCGTCGAACACCCACCCAACCAACCAAGCAACGAAAACCACAACTGACTAGTCGACCTACTCACTAAACAGCCAAGCTAGCAAAGCCAAACAAGCAAGCAAACAAGCAAGCAAGAGAACTCCCACCATCCATGCAAACAAATAAACAAACAAGAAAATTCTATCAAAATTCCACCTTGTAAAAACGAAACCAATCCACCAGACTTTGAATAAACAAAGGGTCGAATATCAAACAGAAATAAAGCGACATACAAGCAAATAAACGTCAGAACAGAAAAAATATTAATAGAGCAAGGCTTCCAAAAGTGTTATGAGAAATGACGATGAAATTGCTAAGACATGGACTTAGTAGAAGTGCGTGTTTGAACACTAACAACAAGGAACACCTCAATACAACCGCAAGTCTATTCTGTATTCATATAGACTTCTGGAACTATTGATCACCATTTCATGCCACAGGTTGTTTTGACTGGGAAATGGTCAGGGTCGCTCAGTGTGATCAAGCGTAGTT
>CM060319.1:7906902-7909402 GCA_030674155.1 Stramonita haemastoma
CCCTCAAAAGCCCTTCGGATGAGAGTATAAAGCGAGGTCCCGTGTGCACACACATACAGAACATATTGCGCACATGTTAAAATACGGTTCAGATTTCGGAGAGTAGGCCACTGTGTACTAGTGGGAACGGATGACAAAATTTTACAAACCCATATCCCATACACACGGGGAATGGATGCAAAAAAAGTACATGAGTACTTATTCCATTATCCTCGAAATTAAAAATAAAAATCTCCTTTTTTCTTGACCATATCTCCTCCACTAACCTTTTTTGGGCTGTCGATATAACGCCGTCCTCAATATGCTGGCCCCTAGAGAAGCCGAGGTCTCTGATGCCTTGTTCCCCTCGACCGCCAAGGTTATGGGACACCAACCAATATCAGAGAATTCATAAAAAAAACAACAATACAAGTTTCCTCCCCAAACCAAACATATTAATCCCACCTTCTCTCTTTCTCCCCCCACTCACACACAGGGCCCCCCCACCTACGTCAACGTTCCCGCTGACCCCAACGTCCGCCAACGGTCCACCAACGGGCCTGTCCCGTCAGACCACGACCCCAACCTGGTCATCAGCGACCCGGACTATGACGACCCCGCTCACCTCAACCCCTGTGCCGGGCCGTGGACACAGTGCAAAGAGCCATCATCAACTTCTTCGTCACCTACAAAACCTGGATCATCCGGATTGTCCTCATCGTTCTCTTTCTGGCCTACATGGCTTATTTCATCTACGCTTTGACCTGGAGGTTTGGGGATGAGGGATCTGTTCGTCTTCTGGTGGGCACTCTGCTGGGGATTTGTTTGTTGGCGCTGCACCTGGCCTGGACTCCCATTTCCCGGAGTTTGGAGCACATGCGGCCGGATTCTACTCGTCCGGTCGTGAAGACTGTCCAGAAGGTGTTGCCTTGGTGAGTGTCAGATTCAGATTCAGATTCAGAATAGTTATTGCCATTTAAGTCATGCAGACCTACTTGACACAACAAAACACAACTGGTTTTGTGTGTGTGTGTTGTGTGTGTGTTGTTCGATTTCATTTAAAGTCTCTTCACAAATTGTGATATTAGACGGTCGTGTGTGTGTGTGTGTGTGTGTGTGTGTGTGTGTGTGTGTGTGTGTGTGTGTGTGTGTGTGTGTGTGTGTGTGTGTGTGTGTGTGTGTGTGTGTGTGTGTGTGTGTTGTTCTGTGTGATGTTTATTGTTGATAGTTGTTTATTGGTTCAGATACTGTACATTGTGAGTCATGGTGATGGTGATCAATAGAGAGATTCATGTGGGTTACAAGGCGTACATAAAAAAGTAAATTAAAAAAAAATTATCGCAGACTAGCACAGCACAGTATGCAACCATCACCTCGCACACACTACAAGACAGTGCCCATACCAATACCAGCACTCCATCAAAGAGGAACTGGCGTGGTCACAGGCCATGCATTATAAAAAAGATAAACAGAAACATGTATCACCCAAAACAATAAGATTCAATTATTAAAAATAAAATGCGATAGATAGCTGTTCCGTCTTGTCCAAGATTCTGTGATCATGTTTATGACCCCGTGTCATAGCGTATGTCTTGTCTAGGACACTATGTATAATGTTAATGGTCGTCTTAGTGACATGGGTGACTGTGCTTTTGCATGAAGTGTGGCAGTTGTTCTGTGATGTTCAGGACATTGTAAATAGTAAGAGTTATTGCTATAGTAATCCCGTTAATTTTGCTGATGCCTGAAGTGTGGCAGTTGTTCTGTCTTGTCCAGGATATGGCAAACAGTAAGAGTGATCGTCACACACTGACATGGTTTTTTTTTCTTGCACAGTGACATGTTAACTGATCACAAGTGTGACAGTTGTTCTGTCATGTTCAGGATATTGCAAATAGTAAGAGTGATTGTGATAATGAGCCAGTTGATTACACTGGTGCCCGAAGTGTGACAGTCGTTCTGTCATGCTCAGGATATGGCAAACAGTAAGAATGATCGTCACACAGTGACATGCTTTTGTTTCTTGCACAGTGACATGTTAATTGATCTGGTGCCTGAAGTGCGACAGTTGTTCTGTCATGTTCAAGATATGACAAATAGTAAGAGTGATCGTGATAATGATCCAGTTGATTACACTGGTGCCCGAAGTGTGACAGTTGCTCTGTCTGGACTGTCCAGGACATGGCAAACAATAAGAGTGATCGTCACACAGTGACATGTTTTTTTCTTGCACAGTGACATGTTAACTGATCACAAGTATGACAGTTGCTCTGTCATGTTCAAGACATGGCAAACAGTAAGAGTGATCGTCACAGTGACATATTAACTGATCTAGTGCCTGAAGCGTGACAGTTGTTCTGTCTTGTCCAGGACATGGCAACCAGTAAGAATGATCGTAACACAGTGACATGTTAATTGATCTGGTGCCTGGAGTGTGACAGTTGTTCTGTCATGTTCAAGACATGGCAAACAGTAAGAATGATCGTCACACAGTGACATGCTTTTTTTTCTTGCACAGTGA
>CM060319.1:7914402-7926902 GCA_030674155.1 Stramonita haemastoma
CGCTGATATACGTCCTTTCCTGGCAACATGACCATCCGAGCTCCAGGGCCGTCATGACATGTGGGGATGCCCCCACCCGCCGCAACAGTGCTCCGGGCCTACATCGGCTTCGGGGTGAGTTGCTGCGTGCGTGATGGTATCGGTGTCTCGTGTTGTGTGTGGTGTGGGTTGTGTTGTGTTGTGTTGTGTTGTGTTGTGTTGTGTTGTGTTGTGTGTTTGGTGTGTGTGTTGTGTGTGTGGTGTGGTGTTGTGTGTGTGTTGTGTTGTGTTGTGTGTGTGTTGTGTGTTGTGTAGTGTTGTGTTTGTAGTGTTGTGTAGTGTATGTTGTGACGTGTTGTGTTGTGTTGTGTTGTGTAGTGTAGTGTAGTGTAGTGGTAGTGTAGTGTAGTGTAGTGTAGTGTTGTGTAGTGTAGTGTTGTGTGTTGTGTGATAGTCAGTTGTTTTGTGTCTTCTTGAAAATAGGGACTTTTGATACTGATATTTGTATGAAAAAAAATAGGGTAGGATTGGGAGATGTTTATGTTTTTATGTGGAAGATAGGACTTTTCACATTTATCATATGTATAGAAGATAGGCTTAATTTTTTTTTTACATTTATAGTATTCTCGCCGCCCTCAACATGCTGGCCCCTAGAGACGCTGAGGTCTCTGATACCTAGCTCCCCTACGACCACATAGGTTATGGGAAAAGTTTACCTTTTTATTATTTATTTTTTGTTAGTATTGTGGACGATAGGCTCTTTGACGATGCTATAGAAGACAGGAACTTTGACGTTATTTATTTGCGGAAGATATGGTTTTTGACGTTTTATAAAATTTGGGGATGTTGTTGTGTAGTTTTATGGCAGTTGGAGCTGCCCAGAATTGTATTCTTTTCTCGTCATTTAACTTTTATCTCTCCATTCATCGCTGAATATTTTTGGGTTCATTTCTGAGTTAGCCTCATTTGTGGACTAGTTATTATTTCCCTTTATTCCCTTGTATATTGTTTCCCTTCCTTTCTTTCACTCCGGTTTTCTGCCTTTTTTCCGTTTTATCTTTATAATTCTTCTTCAATGTTTAGTTTTCCCCTTGCTTTCTGCTATCCAAGCGAGTGTGTTCATTCGAATTTGCTAAAACTATTGATTGTTATTGATTGCTTGTGGGTTGTATTTGTCGAACGCGAGCGCTTTGATTTGATTTTTTGCAAGATATAACGCTATATAAATTCCAAATATTATTGTTATTATCAATCCTTTTTACCTTCTGTCTCATTTTTGACGACCAGTATAAGAGAGTGTCACGACAGGAAGGAACTGACGGTGTATGATTGACGTGTCAGGTTCCGGCCAATCATCTGCTGTCAGCATCAGTGATGTCGGCCCCGGCAGCTCTGGCTATTTCCAAGCTGACCTACCCAGAGACGGAGGTCGTCCAAACCAGCAACGAGGACTACTCCAAAATGGAAAAGGGGTGAGCCGTTTGAATCTGGAATGATCTGTTAGCCTAGACCTCTGGTCACAATGGGAGGGGCAGGATTTTTCAGGCTAAAAGGATGTGGACTGACTGTGTCTGTTGAATTGAAGCGCAGGGCATGCACCGGTAAGGCCAAGTAAAGCTCTTGCTTCAAGGTCCATAGGTATGTATGTGTGTATGTGTGTATGTGTGTATGTGTGTATGTGTGTGTGTGTGTGTGTGTGTGTGTGTGTATGTGTGTGTGTATGTGTGTATGTGTGTGTATGTGTGTGTGTGTGTGTGTGTGTGTCTGTCTGTATGTATGTCTGTATGTCCATATGTCTGTCTGTCTGTATGTCCCTGTGTCTGTCTGTCTGTCTGTATGTCCCTGTGTATGTCTATACGTCTCTATGTCTGTCTCTATGTCTATGAATGTCTGTCTCTATGTCTGTATGTATAATATATGTCTGTATGTCTGTGCTGTGTTCAGGGCGGAGCGGAACCTGATCGAGGCATCCAATGCCGGAGCCTCTATGTATGTCTGATGTATGTGTCTGTATGTATATGTCTGTATGTATATGTCTATATGTATATGTCTGTATATATGTATATGTCTGTATGTATATATCTCTATGTCTGTGATGTGGTGTGTTCAGAGAGGACCGGAACCTGATTGAAGCATCCAGTGCAGGAACCTCTATGTATGTCTGTATGTAAGTCTGTGAATGTACATGTCTGTGCTGTGCTGTGCTGTGTTCAGAA
This sequence comes from Stramonita haemastoma, assembly GCA_030674155.1. Classification (NCBI taxonomy): domain Eukaryota; kingdom Metazoa; phylum Mollusca; class Gastropoda; order Neogastropoda; family Muricidae; genus Stramonita; species Stramonita haemastoma. The sequence continues at coordinate 7,916,598 of CM060319.1, forward strand.
TTGCAGTGGAGATGTCTTTCTCTGTATATTATATAAATGATGTGCTGTGTTCAGAGAGGAGTGGAACCTGATAGAAGCGGCCAGTACCGGAGCCGCTATGTCTGTATGTGTCTCTATATATGTCTATAATTATGTCTGTATGTCTGTGCTGTGCTATATTCAGGGAGGAGCGGAACCTGATAGAAGCGGCCAGTGCCGGGGCGTCCAACGCCATCATGCTGGTGGCCAATGTGGTGGTCAACGTCATCGCCTTCCTCTCCATCCTCAAGTTCGTTAACGCCACCCTCACCTGGTTCGGCGACAGGGCAGGTGTCGACAACCTCACCTTCCAGGTGAGTCCTTAGGGGGCAGGTGGGAGATGGAAATAAGAGTTGGTGTTGGTGTTGGTGGTGTTGGTAGTGGTGGTGTTGGTGTTGTTGTGGTGGTTTTGGTATTGTTGGTGGTGATGGTGGTGGCAGTGGTGTTGGTGGTGGTGGTAGTGGCAGTGGTGGTGGCAGGGGTGGTGGAGGTGGTGGTGGTGGTGGTGGTGGTGGTGCGTGTGTGTATGTGTGTATGTGTGTGTATGGTGTGTGTGTGTGTGTGTGCGCGCGCGTGCGCCTGCGCGCGCGTGTGCACACACAAAAAAATGAATATCATAAAACAAAAAACAACGACACCCGTTGACACACACAAACCACACACACACCTTAAACACCACCTGTATATTTCCCCTCCTCCTGACAGTTCATCTGCTCCTACCTGCTGTACCCCATCTCCATCTTCATGGGGACGGAGGTGGGGCCGGACTGCCGGCGGATCGGGGAGCTGGTGGGGGTGAAGACCTTCACCAACGAGTTCATCGCCTACCAGAGCCTGCAGAAGCTGCTGGAGAACCGCAAGACGTTCCTCAACTACAGCACCTACTTCAACGTCCACGACCACGCCAACGTCGCCTACGACGACTTGGACGTGGTTCTGACCAAGTGGAACGTCGTCTTGGAGAAAGGGTTCTTGACGGTGAGTAGGAATGTTTAATGCTTTAGTATTAAAAAAAAAAGTTGTTTATTGTTATTGTTGTTGTTATTGTTGCTATTATTATTATCACTACTACTACTAACTACTACTACTACTACTACTACTACTACTACTACTACTACTATACTACTACTACTACTACTACTACTATACTACTACTACTACTACTACTACTCCTCCTCCTCCTCCTCCTCCTCCTCCTCCTCTCTTCTTCTTCTTCTTCTTCTTCTTCTTCTTCTTCTTCTTCTTCTTCTTCTTCTTCTTCTTCTTCTTCTTCTTCTTCTTCTTCTTCTTCTCTCTCCTCCTCATTTTTAATCTAAGCTGCAAGAGAAATTCCAGAGTGGATCAGTGGTCTAGAGATAACGCGTCTTTCTAGAAAGTGAAAGGGTCGGGAGTGTGCAGTGGTTCGAATCCCATCTTGCACGCATGTTAAGACCCGTTCCATCTTTCAGAAGAGTAGGCCATTTCGTTTCTGTAGCAACGGATGACGACATTAAAAAAAACCTGCATGCACACAGGTGTCGTGTTTAGACATCACCCCGAAGTTGGAATACGGATACTTTGATAAAAGGATAGGAAAAAGAGTCGCGTACGCAAAAAATCTCACCATTGGTGAACCTCGGAGCTCTAGCCAATGAATGAAAAAAAAAGGACATTTCACTCACACTTTCACACCTTGAAAAACAAAATCCCGAGGTTAACACTAAAGAGACATATTCTTGTTTATTTTTGGGTGTGTAGCCCCGTTTGAAGATGATAGCGACATAGACATATTGTTTTTGTGTGTAGCCCTGTTCGGTTGTGCTAGCGACATAGACATAATCTTGTTTTTTTGTGTGTGTAGCCCTGTTTGAAGATGATAGCGACATAGACATATTCTTGTTGTTTTTTTGTGTGTAGCCCTGTTTGAAGATGATAGCGACATAGACATATTGGGGTTTTTCTTTTGTGTGTAGCCCCGTTTAGAGATGATATCAACATAGACATATTGTTTTTGTGTGTAGCCCCGTTCGGAGGTGATAGCAACATACGCGCTGTGCGGGTTCTCCAATTTCGGGTCGATGGGGATCATGCTAGGAGCCTTGTCAGCCATGGCCCCGCACCGCCGACAGGACATGGCCAACATCGTGTTCCGAGCCATGATAGCAGGCAACGTGGCCTGCTTCTTCACAGCCTGCATTGCCGGTAAGGGAGGATGGAGTGAGGGATGGAGTGAAGGATGGAGTGAAGGATGGAGTGAGGGATGGAGTGAAGTGAAGGATGGAGTGAAGGATGGAGTGAAGGATGGAGTGAAGGATGGATGAGTGAAGGATGGAGTGAAGGATGGAGTGAAGGATGGAGTGAAGGATGGTGAGGATGGAGTGAAGGATGGAGTGAAGGATGGAGTGAAGGATGGAGTGAAGGATGGAGTGAAGGATGGAGTGAAGGATGGAGTGAAGGATGGAGTGAAGTGTGGAGTGAAGGATGGAGTGGAAGATGATGAAGAAGTGGAATGAAGAATGGAATGAGGAGATGGAAGTGAGGATGTTGGATGAGAAGATTTGGTAGAATTTTTTTTCTGCGTATGTTTGATAATTATTCCAGGCTCCTTGTTTTGGTTTGGTTTGTGTCTGTCGTTTGTGTGTGTGTGTGTGCGTGCGTGCGTGCGTGCGTGCGTGCGTGCGTGCGTGCGTGCGTGTGTGTGTGTGTGGTGCGCGCGTGCGTGCGTGTGTGTATGTGTGTATGCGCGCGCGCGTGCGTGGTGTGTGTTTGTTTGTGTGTATGTTTGTGTTTGTGTGTGTATGTGTGTGTGTGTGCGCGCGCGTTTGTGTGTGTGTGTGTATGTGAGCGTGCGTGCGTGCATCAGTGTGCGCGTGTGTATTCATATTACTATTTTTTGTTATGTTGAGAGCTCGGGTACTTATTAAGTACAAACCGATATCTTATGTGTTCCAGGTCTGTTCTACGAGGAACACTAAGAGACAATGGACGACCATTCTGTGATTTGACAGTTGATGTGAAGTGCTTTGAGCCATCGACGCCCCCTCCCCCCTTCCCACTCCCTCTCCCCCCTCCCCCATCCACCCTGTTTAATAACCAGAGGTACTCAGCTCAAAGAGATCTACACAACGCAGCCAAGGCGATCTGTGAACGTTTGATAGTTGTTTATACCATTTGATATCATTGTTGTTTATATCATTTGATATCATTGTTGTTTATATCATTTGATATCATTGTTGTTTACATCATTTGATATCATTGTTGTTTACATCATTTGATATCATTGTTGTTTACGTCATTTGATATCATCGTTGTTTATATCCCTTGACAAGTTAAATTTGTTTGTATCGATGGATGTGCTGGTTGATTTAGGTTGACTGCATGGTGTGTGTGTGTGTGTGTGTGTGTGTGTGTGTGTGTGTGTGTGTGTGTGTGTGTTGTGTGTGTGTGTGTGTGTGTGTGTGTGTGTGTGTGTGTGTGTGTGTTATGTGTGTATGGTATGTGTGTGTGTGTGTGTGTGTGTGTGTGTGTGTGGTGTGTGTGTGACGTTTGCGCGCGCATGTGTACAATTATGACAATTAAGCAGTAACCCCCATTCACTGCTTATAAGGCTAAAGATCACACATTCCTCAGCATTCTCTTTCTTCTTCAGTTTACACGCAGACACTGTTCCTGTAAATCAGGCCATGGTCAGTCAGTGACTGCTAGTGATAATAGTAGACTGTTCCGGGTGAGAGAGAGAGAGAGAGAGAGAGAGAGAGAGAGAGAGAGAGAGAGAGAGAGAGAGAGAGAGAGAGAGAGAGAGAGAGAGAGAGAGAGAGAAGAGAGACAGAGAGAAGAGAGAAGACAGACAGACAGACAGACAGACAGACAGACAGGACAGAAGACAGACAGACAGACAGACAGACAGACAGAGTTTTATTTCATCAACAATGTCCTAAAGGCGGATTATAAAACAAACAAACAAAATTCCGTACAGTTCATCAGACTGTACAGCCACAGCTGTATGATTTCTGCCTCCTGTCCATGTTAGTCTTGTCTGTCTGTCTGCTAGGAAGTCTGTGTTTACAGTGTTTTGTTTAAATGCCTTATGTAGGCTCCACCTGCTCACATGCCTTGCGTTACTTAGTCTACCTCCCTGTAAATTTGTGTGAACGATTTCGAACAGAGCTCTGAACAGTTTCATTCCTGTGTACAGATTTCCCGAGAACCGTTGAATATCAAACCATTCCATATTTTTGCTGCATAATTTTTTTAAAGAGTTCCAATTTCTTGTGCATTCCTTTCTCTGAATGTAACTTACTACTTATTTACCTGATGATAAACCAGGTAGTTGTGTTCGTTTGGCTGTTCCAATTTATGTAACATGTTTCGTATTTAACTTTTCTTATGATAACGATGATTATAGTATTGTTCCTAGAAAGTTTATATGCACTGTTTTTAAGCAGATAGTTTAACGGGTTTTTTTCCTATTGCTGTTTACGTGGATGGTCAGTGTATACGTTTTTGAAAGTGAGAGGTGTATGAAATACAGCGACATTATTGGTTAAATCAATGTGATGATTTGCCTGAACCTGTAAGTGTGGAAAGAAATGGAGTTAGTTTGTACTGTTGTGCATGTGATGAATTTCTTTAAATAAAATGGTTTAATGTAATGTATGAATACAATTTTTTGAAAGAACGGGATGATCAATGCAAAGGTTTATTATATTTTAATATAGTAATTTGAGAATAATGACCGTGGAACATTCAAAACAATGATGAGAAAGAGTTCAAACAACTCTTGACTCCAGAAGATCATGCAACGCTTAACGTTTTCAAATCTTGACAGGAGCTATTTGTTTAATTTTGTAGTTGGCTTTTATATTATTATTTATTATTATTTTTAAAAATAGATTTTGCTTTACTATTGTTGTTTTTTTGTTGCTAAATACAGATAGTTGAATAGCAGATTAGGGAATTCTTACTTTCCAGCAGATTAAAATGGCGGGGAGGGGAAGGGGGACTACTCTCTAGCCTAAGAACAGTCTCCCTTTCTCCCCCATAGACAATGGAAGACATGTTCTCAGCTTTAAGCAGATCTGAAAATGTCTGAATTTGCTTTGCCTTTCCATTCCTGATACCGTACATGTTTTACATCAGGTTGAGTTTTGAATTGGAGATCAGTGAATGGAAGGGTGGTGTTGAGTTTTGAATTGGAGATCACCATAATTATGGAACAGTGGTGTTTAAAATCTCTGGGTTGTGGCCTTGTTAACAAGTAAGTGGACAACCCTGTTGCCTTGGATGCACACATAAATAGCTTACAGTTCTTTGGAAAAGTGTCATAGGCATAGTATCCTCTATGTTGTTTCTTTTTCATTTAAAAAAAAGGTGTAGGCCTACAGCTTATGTCATTCTAGACGCATGAGATTCTTGATAATTATTTTTTCTACCACTGGTTTCAAAAGTGTAGTAAGTGGAATAGGACAAAAATAATTGGTGGGAAGATTGATGGGCCATTTTCCTATCCAGATTCAGACATTTCAAAGGAGTCTTTAAGCCCGGTGAGGTCCCTTGTGCAAATGCATACAGCATCGTGTATGTTTAAAACTCCATTGTTGGCAGAAAATGAGTCTGAAATATTTCAGACCACACATAATCTTCATTTTGAACAATTGGTAAGATTTTTTTCATATACACAATGTAGGCTTACCACACCTGTGAGTAAAAAGCTACCAGTGAACTGGATTTCTGTATGGGGCAATCAGAATCAGAATCAGAATCAGAAATTATTTATTGCCATAAAAGTCACATGGACTTAGTGACACAACAAAATAAACTCAACATAATTCATAAATACAACATACTATTCATTGGTCAGCATGACTAAAATGATGTGCAGGCAAAAAACCACATAAAACCACCACAAAGCAAAACCATGTTGCATTCTATCTTATTTCAATTGTTCTCTTTTTTCAAAACAGGCACAAACATAATCAATCAATTAAAGTATAAACAAACTTCATGGATTTCAAGTGTTTTATGGGGATAATCAGAACCCTTTACAAAGTTAGAGATGGCCATAGAATTAACAGCAGTTATTTTTTTAAGATCGGGAAGAATATGGAGTTCCAGACTTAGTGCATATTGGTGATCTGTTATTATTTGTACTGGGACTGAGTCAACACACAATTGATTTGTTGTATTGTAAGGTTTGGAAACGTTTCAGTGAGTTTTTTTGTTGTTTGGTTCGTTTAAAATTTTTTTTTTTTACCTGGCATGTTTTTTTTAGCTGATAAGTTTGTCAGAGACAGCTCTCCCGCTTCATCATATAAAATGAATATATTAAATATAAAATGTATGTATTGCCTATGAATATTTTGTATTACAGGGATAGTTTGCAATGTTGTGAGGCGTGGATTGGATTGAAGTTAAATGATGCTAAATAGGAAAATCAGATCATAGAATCTCAGTGAATAAGGCCAGAAGTTGAAAACTGTTTGAGAAGATGTAGACAATGATGTGATGACATTTTTTTTTTTTTATGTTAGTTTGCTGGAGGTACATGCACATTCTGCTTTCTTTGTGTTGTGTGTGTGTGTGTGTGTGGTGTGTGTGTGTGTGTGTGTGTGTGTGTGTGTGTGTGTTGGTGTGTGTGTTTGTGTGTGTGTGTTGTGTTGTGTGTGTGTGTGTGTGTGAATGTGTGTGCATGTGTGTGTGTATGTGTGTGTGTGTGTGTGCATGTGTGTGTGCGTGTGTAACTACATAGAAAGCCTGAATTCTACCATTTTATTTGCACTTTTTATCATATAGTCCCAAAAATGTATCTTGTTTAATGTTTGGATATTTAGTGATCTGATCTATGCAATCTATACGAAAGCAGCCATTTTACAAATATATTTTTTAAAGACCGTTTCTCTGTGCACCGTTTCTGAGACAGATTTGCAATAACCCGTATAACATGTAATATATACCTTTTTGTGTTTTGGTCAATAAAGATGATTTCTTACATGTGAGTACAGTTTCTTGTTGAAAGAAAGGTAATCTTCAGGTGGATTGATGGTATAAAGGTAACATGCTTGTTTAGAAGCAAGAAGTCGTGCGTTCGATTCGCGTTTAAATCCCAGCTTTCCTTCTATCCACCAGAGCTTGAGTGATGTCTGTGTGCTAGTCTTTGGGATGAGACTATAAACTAAGTTAAAAAAAATTTTATTTTCAAGGATAATGGAATAAACACTCATGGTCTTTTTTTAATTTTTTTTACATCCAGTCCCTGTGTGTATATATTTTTGTAAATTTTGTCATCCGTTCACACCAGCACACAATGGCCCAATCTTCCAAAAAGTGGAGTGGATTTTAACATGTGCGCAAGATGTTCCGCGTGCATTCGTACATGGGACCTCGGTTTATAGTATTACTGGAAGGACTTTTGGGGGGAGTGGAGTCGGCACTGATGTTAACCCAGAAGAAAAATCCTCTTTGACAAGATTCAAATCCGGGTCAGTAGATCACGAGCGTATCACTCTGACCACCAGTCTATCCCGACCCTCCGTGTGCAAGACGCATTCAGCGCACTAAAGAGAACCCACAGCAATAGAGAGAGGTGTCTCAGGGAAAATTCAGTACCAAAAAGTCACTGGTATAGGGAAGAGCCGGAAGATCCCACATTCATAAGCTCCTCTTACTCTGCTTGCCGGCAAACATTGTGCCTGTAAATCATGGCTGTGTCCAATAACTGCCAGCGACACTTGTCGACTGTTGGGGATAGAGATAGATAGAAATAGATAGATAGATAGATAGATAGAAAGAGAGAGAGAGAGAGAGAGAGAGAGAGAGAGAGAGAGAGAGAGAGAGAGAGAGACAGACAGACAGACGAGACAGACAGACAGACAGACAGACAGACAGACAGACAGACAGAAGACAGAAGACAGACAGAGAGAGAGAGAGAGAGAGAGAGAGAGAGAGAGAGAGAGAGAGAGAGAGAGAGAGAGAGAGAGAGAGAGAGAGAGAGGTCAAATTATTTTATTTCGAGGATAATGAGTAAGCACTCGTGTGCTTTTTTTTTACACACGTCCCGCCCTTACTATGGATAAGATCAGTTAAAGAAAAAAACAACGAAGAGAGTTTTTATTTTATCAGGAACATCCGGAAGAAAGAAACAAACATAATTGTGTACACTTTATCAGACTGTAGGAGCTAGCGCGCTAGTATTCTTGCCTCTTGTCTGTTTGTATGCCAGGAACTCTGTGTTTACAGTGTTTTGTTTAAATGCCTTGAAATAGCAACACCTGCTCAGCTGACTTGCGTTATTTAAGTCTACCTCCTTGTAAATTTGTGTGAACGATTCCGAACAGAGCTATGAACAGTTTTGTTCCAGGAAAAAGATAATAACATAGGGAACCAATTAAACATTCAGATACAATTTTTGTATTGTTAAAATGGTTGGTGCTGCTCTTGTTGACAACAGGATACCCTCTCCTGGGAAGTTCAGCCCGATTTTTAAGCAGGGAAATTTGCCGTCATTTGGAGTGGCATACAGTATAGTGCAGTACAGTCAGTACAGTACAGTACAGTACAGTACAGTACAGTACAGTACAGTACAGTACAGTACAGTACAGTACAGTACAGTACAGTACAGTACAGTACAGTACAGTACAGTACAGTACAGTACAGTGCAGTACAGTTACAGTGCAATACAGTACAGTACAGTACAGTACAGTGCAGTACAGTACAGTACAGTGCAATACAGTACAGTACAGTACAGTACAGTGCAGTACAGTACAGTGCAATACAGTACAGTGCAGTACAGTGCAGTACAATACAGTACAGTACAGTACAGTGCAGTACAGTACAGTGCAATACAGTACAGTGTAGTACAGTGCAATACAATAATAATACTATACAAAACAGAACAGTACTATGCAATACAGTAAATAAAATACAATGCATTCCAATACAATAGAATCGAGTACATTACAATACAGTGCAATAAAATACAATAGAATACAATACATTGCAATACAATGCATTGCAATAAGATAAAATGAAATAAAATGCAATGCATTGCGATACTATACTATACAATTCAATACTATATAGTGCAATAAAATACATTTTTATGCAATGCAGTGCACTGCAACACAATACAATAAAATTAAATACAATGCATTGCAATGCGATACAATACAATAAAAAACAGTACAACAAAATACAATAAAATACAGTGCATTGCAATACAATGCATCACAATACAATACATTACGATACAATAAAATACATTACAATACAATACAGTACAGTACAATAAAATACAGTGCATTGCAATACGATACAACACAGTACAATTAAATGCAATAATAGTGCAGTACAATGCAATATAGTGCGATACAATGCACTACAGTGCAATACAATACAATGCAATGCAATGCAAGGTCCAGTACTCGACAACAAACCTCCTATTAGTTACCTCTTACCTGTGTCACGGCAGAAGTACCACTCACGCAATACCACCAGGTTACTTCCCTAGCCTAGTGGTCAGAACATTGCGCTGGGAATTTGACGACCCGGGTTCGAGTCCGGTCGAGGAAATTTGTCTCCTGAAGTTAACATCAGTGCTGACTCCACTCTCCCCAAAAGTCCTTCGGATGAGACTCTAAACCGAGGCCCCGTGTGCGAACGCACGCAGAACATCTTGTGCACACGTTAAACCTGTTCCGCTTTTCGTAAGAGTAGGCCATCGTGTGCCGGTGGGAACGGATGACATTTACAAAACTGCATACACACGGGGACTGGATGTAAAAAAGCACAAGAGGGCTTATTCCATTATCCTCGATATAAAAGAATAAATCAAATCAAATCAAATCAATCAAATCCGTCCCCCAGAAACCGGCAACATGATCTATCAGGGGAAGCAAGCATTGATGGGTTAAACTGATTTTTGGAAAACTGCAGTTGTCGTTCATGATGTAGACACTAATGGCAGTGAGCATTATTTTCTTTCCGACAGGCAGGTTACAATAATAATGATGGAGGGGGGGGGGGGGGGGGGGGGGGGGGGGGGTGGGTGGGGGGGGGGGGGGGGGGGTAGAGGTAACGCACCTGCCTAGAAAGCGAAAAGTCTGGGTCAGAAGTGTGCGGTGGTTTGATCCCCGTTTGGGCCCGAAACTTTCCCCCCCCCCCCTCATTAGACCATGAGTGGTTGTCTTGGTGCTAGTCTTTCAAATGAGACGACAAAACGAGGTGCCGTGTGTTAACATAACTATTTAGCGCTCGTAAAAGAACCCACAGCAGCACGGGAGTTGTTCCTGGCAAAATTCTGTAGAAAAAAGC
>CM060319.1:7931902-7934402 GCA_030674155.1 Stramonita haemastoma
AGTGGGTTATCCTCATCACAGCTATGTAGGGTTATCCTCACCACAGCTATATAGGGTTATCCTCACCACAGCTATGTAGGGTTATCCTCACCACAGCTATGTAGGGTTATCCTCACCACAGCTATGTAGGGTTATCCTAATCACAGCTGAGTTATCCTCATCACAGCTGAGTTATCCTCATCACAGCTATATAGGGTTATCGTCATCACAGCTATATATGGTTATCCTCATCACAGCTATATAGGGTTATCGTCATCACAGCTATACTGGGTTATCCTCATCACAGCTATATAGGGTTATCCTCATCACAGCTGAGTTATCCTCATCATAGCTTTATAGGGTTATCCTCATCACAACTAAGTTATCCTCATCACAGCTGAGTTATCCTCATCACAGCTATATAGGGTTATCGTCATCACAGCCATATAGGGTTATCGTCATCACAGCTATATAGGATTATCGTCATCACAGCTATATAGGGTTATCGTCATCACAGCCATATAGGGTTATCGTCATCACAGCTATATAGTGTTATCGTCATCACAGCTATATAGTGTTATCGTCATCACAGCCATATAGAGTTATCGTCATCACAGCTATATAGTGTTATCGTCATCACAGCCATATAGAGTTATCGTCATCACAGCCATATAGGATTATCGTTATCACAGCTATATAGGATTATCGTCATCACAGCTATACTGGGTAATCGTCATCACAGCCATATAGGGTTATCGTCATCACAGCTATATAGGGTTATCGTCATCACAGCTATATAGGGTTATCGTCATCACAGCTATACTGGGTTATCGTCATCACAGCCATATAGGGTTATCGTCATCACAGCTATATAGGGTTATCGTCATCACAGCTATACTGGGTTATCGTCATCACAGCCATATAGGGTTATCGTCATCACAGCTATATAGGGTTATCGTCATCACAGCTATACTGAGTTATCGTCATCACAGCCATATAGGGTTATCGTCATCACAGCTATATAGGATTATCGTCATCACAGCTATATAGGGTTATCGTCATCACAGCTATATAGGATTATCGTCATCACAGCTATATAGGGTTATCCTCATCACAGCTATATAGGGTTATCCTCATCACAGCTATATAGGGTTATCGTCATCACAGCTATACTGGGTTATCGTCATCACAGCTATGTAGGATTATCCTCATCACAGCTATATAGGGTTATCGTCATCACAGCTATACTGGGTTATCGTCATCACAGCCATATAGAGTTATCGTCATCACAGCTATATAGGATTATCCTCATCACAGCTATATAGGGTTATCGTCATCACAGCCATATAGGGTTATCGTCATCACAGCTATACTGGGTTATCGTCATCACAGCCATATAGGGTTATCGTCATCACAGCTATACTGGGTTATCGTCATCACAGCCATATAGGGTTATCGTCATCACAGCTATATAGGGTTATCGTCATCACAGCTATATAGGGTTATCGTCATCACAGCTATATAGGGTAATCGTCATCACAAGCCATATAGGGTAATCGTCATCACAGCCATATAGGGTTATCGTCATCACAGCTATATAGGGTTATCGTCATCACAGCTATACTGGGTTATCGTCATCACAGCTATATAGGGTAATCGTCATCACAGCTATACTGGGTTATCGTCATCACAGCCATATAGGGTAATCGTCATCACAGCTATACTGGGTTATCGTCATCACAGCCATATAGGGTTATCGTCATCACAGCTATACTGGGTTATCGTCATCACAGCCATATAGGGTAATCGTCATCACAGCTATACTGGGTTATCGTCATCACAGCCATATAGGGTTATCGTTATCACAGCTATATAGGGTTATCGTCATCACAGCCATATAGGGTTATCGTCATCACAGCTATATAGGATTATCGTCATCACAGCTATATAGGGTAATCGTCATCACAGCCATATAGGGTTATCGTCATCACAGCTATACTGGGTTATCGTCATCACAGCCATATAGGGTTATCGTCATCACAGCCATATAGGGTTATCGTCATCACAGCTATACTGGGTTATCGTCATCACAGCTATATAGGGTAATCGTCATCACAGCCATATAGGGTAATCGTCATCACAGCCATATAGGGTAATCGTCATCACAGCTATACTGGGTTATCGTCATCACAGCCATATAGGGTTATCGTCATCACAGCTATATAGGGTAATCGTCATCACAGCCATATAGGGTAATCGTCATCACAGCCATATAGGGTTATCTTCATCATAGTACGTTGAGTTATCCTCTCACACACATACACACACACGTGCACGCGCGCGCGCACACACACATATACACACACATGCATACACACAACACACACATACACACAGACAGACAGTCACAGACACACAGACACGCACACACGCACACACACACACACACACACGTGCGCGCCTGCGTGCATGCGCATGCGTGCGTGTGTGTGTGTGTGCGTGCGTGCGAGTGTGTGTGCGC